>JAWMRA010000016.1:19535680-19601942 GCA_035584735.1 Pseudotriccus pelzelni
GCGGGGGGGGGTGGGGGGGGGGGGGGCGGGGGCTGCGAGCGCCGCTCCCGCGGGGATCCCCGCACCGCGCACCGCGGGGACAGCGGCACGGAGGGGCCCGCGGGCTCGCCGCCCCCGCAGCTCCGCTCTGGGGCCGCTCTGAGCGCGGCACTGGCGCGGGGGCGCCGCTCTGTGCCCCCCCGGGCAAACGGAATTTGCGGTGAGCCCTTTAAGTGACAGCCTGAGAGGGGCAGAGTCATTGCGGCCGCCCCGCTTCAAACCTGTCCGCTCAAATAGGGAGGAACTGCCAGGAGCCGATCACGGCACGTGACTGTAAGGTCGGGATGGATCGGTTTCCTTCGGCCGGACCCTTTGGTGGTCTTACCAATGTTGAACTTCAGTATAACCTACCAGGCCCGTGATTTCTGAAAGGACACGCTGCTCCCTTCCCAGGGCTGTTTTGGAATATGAATTTCGGCTCTAGGTGCGGGAACTCTGCCATGAGGATCCTTACACTATGGAGTGAACTTCACGTTTGATTTAATGGCTCCAGCTACTTCCTCAGCCATGTGGCTGCCGTGGCAAGCACTGCTTGCCCGTGGCAGTGACCTTGGACATCTCATGTGGGGCTACAAGTAAAAATAGACCTAGCTTAAGTTACTTCTCTCACAGCATTTCTTACAATTTACATGAGAATTGTGTTGTTTGTAGTTGTTTCTGTTGGTGCCAGTGTAGTTTGAACCTTTTGCCATACACTGTGTCAGTAAAGGTGAGAAATAGCAAATACAAATGGGACAGGAGAGGAATACAAATTGTCAGATTCCTTTCGAGCTGATAGCTGCAGACAGCCTGCACATGTGAGTATAGCAGAGCTGAAGGAGTGTCTGTTTACAGTTAGAAGCCTTCTGGCTCTTAAATCAGATGGCCACAGAGCCATCAGTAGTCCTAGAAAGGAGGGTAAGATTGGGAGGCTGTGATTTTTCTGCAGATTGGGAATTCTGTCCATGGTGTTCAGCTAGACAAGAGTTTGAGCTTCGATAATATCCTGATTTTGAAGCTTAATGCCAGTTCAGAATATTCAGATGGTAGAAAGTGTCACTCTTTGACTGTGCTTTCTATCTAGACTAGTTGCTATGGTGAATTTTGTCTTTACTGTGCATTTCAGTTATGCTTTTTAAAACCCATCAGGCCTGCAGAAGGCAACAGTACAAAACATACAGCTGCAGGAGGTAGAAGAACAAAATTCACCACGTTTTGAATGGAAGAAGGGACACTGATGCAAAGTAGTTTTGGAAACATCACCTCAAACGCGAGAAGATACTTCCACCCAACTGCTGCCAACGAAGTGTTTCACTTTTCACGTTGCTTTCCACAAATCCCAATCCTTAGCGTATCAGCTATTGAGTTAAGAGTCGCTGCATCCTTGCTTTTGCAGTGTGCTGTGTGTGAGGACTCCAGCAATGCTGCGAGGGCTTCCCCTCACCCAAGGCACGACGGGCTGTCCTGGGCTCACCTTGCGCTAAGAATACTCGGTACACAGAGTGTTAGACAGCAACTTGGCAAAGCACTGGGTACTTTGGTTTCACTCGGATTTTTATCCTAGTTCGAGATAGGAAATTTAAAGCAGTATGATTTTTAAAGTGTAGATTTGCTGCAATATTGTCAGCGTTCTAAAGTGCCGTTTGCGCAGTAAAATAGCATCTTCTTGCTTTGTATTTCTGCAGGTTTCTCGGTTGCTAGGTGCTTTCAAAAACCAAAAAAAGGTGACCAGAAGTTTTGGTAATGCTGTGAGTATAATAGTCCCATTTTTTTCTTTCATGAAGTTTCTCAATAAAGGGGTTTGGAAATTTTGGTGTTATTTTTATATTCCTGAAAAATAATGGCCAGACAAGTGAATGTACATGCTCTTAATGTCACTCTGGATTTACATTGGTCAATCACTGTCACTGGCAATTGCATATTAAGTGTGAGCGATAATACAAGAGGCTCTGGCAAAAGATACAAGTGGCATGAAGAGTTCTCAGAAAATAAGCCAGCCTTCTGAAATTTGTCTGGAAACGCGCAAATATTGGGCAAAACAGAAAGATTGTTGAGAAGCTTCTCATTTTCTTTCTTTTGCAGACTTCCCTCTAAGCGCTAGATTTACTTTACTGCTGCTTTTAGAATACCTTGCATCTAAAATTCTGCCTTTTCAAGGTCCTCCTTAAAGTATCTTAGACATTGATCGTGTATTTCCCAACAGCTGTTTTACCTTCTTTATGTGTCTGTGTTGGAAGTGCCCATGGGCACTTTGTTGTTCAGTGAAGGCAGGACCAGGGCTCAATACAACAGCTGTTTTACCTTCTTTATGTGTCTGTGTTGGAAGTGCCCGTGGGCACTTTGTTGTTCAGTGAAGGCAGGACCAGGGCTCAGCACTGCTGCACGTACCTTTAGGCAGGATTTAATTTTAAAGAGGAGCTGTGGCTTCTAATTACAAGCTTTGTACACCAGCTAGAAAAGAAACCAAAGGGTCACTCATAGAGTACAAAAAGAATCAGGTGAGGCACCTCTGGCTCTGTTCAAAACACACTTAGCTCAGGTGGAGTCCTGCAGTGCTGTAACAAACCTCTGGGTTTTTTTGTCTTGCACTGTGAATTTCTCTGGCTTGAATGAGTTAAAAAGATCAGTCAGCATGTATTGAAATTCTGAATATTTTGTGTGGGGAAGGGTGGAAATGTAACTTGTGAGTTGATTCTATCTGTGGGTTTGCAAATAATGCTGTATCTGAGCTGCCTTTTTTGTAGGTAATAATGAGCCCACACAAAACTGTTGGAACTGTTTAAATAAAGCAACAAGAGCTGGGGCATGCACCTCAGAATAGTGATCATAACTTCTTCCTTTTTTCATGAAAGCAGAGTACTTTCTTCCCCTGTTATTCATGGAGCCTGAGCTGTGTAATGAAAGAAACAGGACTTAGAACGCTGGGAAGAAAATAAGCTGGTATTGTCAAAAACGGGTCTGAGGTTTTTAGGAGGTCTCTTGGGAAGCTTCCATTGCCATGACCCTTTGTTTTGGTTTTTTTTTTAAGATGAATGCAGCTTTTCCTATGCCCTAATCTTTTGTAGCATGTGTCAGTGTTACACAGCATGTTGTCAGTGCTGGAGGCACGTGGGTAGCAGAGCCATCACCAGGTAATACCACCTCCAGTTCAGACTTCCACAGAAACCATGCTGAGACCATTAATTCCAAGGAGTACTGAGCAGGAACCCGCCTTTCACATTCGACCTCTGTTTTGAAATAGGAATAGATAGCAGGCAAATTTTTAAACAGTTCTCTCAAAACATATTCCCAGTCCCTTGGAAAGCAAGGGAGTCATTCTCACTCCTGTTCTTCATAGTCAATATTCGGTGACTGAAAATTACTCTTGTTTTCTAATAGTTACTTGGTTCCTACAACACATGAAAATGTTTTCCTTGCAGAAAACAAACATTCATTTGTTGTACTACTGATATTTCTTTACCTAGGTACAAACAGTAACTTTAATCCCAGGAGATGGCATAGGACCTGAGATTTCTGCTGCTGTCATGAAGATCTTTGATGCTGCCAAAGTAAGTCTCATTTGTCTTGCTGTAGGCATTGTAAGTTTAACTACAACAACAGATACTAACTAGGCATGTTTATAATGTTTTAAAAGTTTTCCCTTTAGCTTCCAAAAGGAAAAGCTATTAAAACTACTTGAGAATAGAGTTTGAAGCTTCAGGTAATAAAAGACAGGAATGTGATATCAAGGCAGGGCTTGAAACTGTTACCTGGCAGAAGAGTAGAGAGTAGAGAGCAAATGCTGTGCCTGATTTTTGGGAATATGAACTCAGTGTATCATCTGGTTGATGTAGTAATCCTGAGCAACTGACAGGAGCATGTTCTTTCACTGATTGTGACTTCCAGTGCAGGTGAAAGCGTGTGTGAAAGGACTGGCTTACTTTTAGGAATCAAACTGCTGCCCTGCCAGACACATCAACTGAAGTGATACGAAAACTCCCTGTATCCAAGAACTGTGTCCTGCCCACCTGAGGAACTTCACCAGAATTTGTCAAGTTTCCCTGAAAGGAAATAGAGCTCTTCAGGCAAGATGCCTGTTAAATTGTTCCACATTAGTAGCAGCACCAAGGCATGTTCCCGTTCTAGTACAGCTATCCAGCTGAGATTTGCAAAAAGTGAATTTCTCTTTAATGATGCATCTCTTCCTTTATGGCCCTTCCTGATGAAGTGAAGGGCTGGCAGCCTGTCTCCACTCACAAGAGTCCTGTGGTGAATGCAAATTCAGAAAGCACTGTGGAACATGTGCAGCTTTTCAGTTAGATAATAGATACCTATCTGTGCCATGTACTGTTTTCCAGGCAGGAGAGATGATGAGTTCTCAATGAATTCAGTTTTCAGATGTTGTCTCTTGTTACAAAGAACTCACCAGCTCTAAAAAAACTTGAAAGAAATAGCACCTGTCTTGCAATTCTAACCATCCCTGTGTATATGACACCTAGGGAGGCATTGTGGTATTCAAGTTTATGATGATGTGCTGCTCATACCATTCCATTTTCACTTAATTACCTTTTTTAAAAACTGCTTTAGTTCAAGCATCTTATGCTTACTTTCACTCACCAGAGAAAAATTGTTTTATGAAGACCTGGACAAAATTCCTAATGCACCTTTTTATGAAAGGAAAGTTAAAACTTGAAGCAAAAGTCATGCCATTTAAGTTAACATGGAATATATGTGTTTAGGCTCCTATTCAGTGGGAAGAGAGGAATGTTACAGCTATCCAAGGACCAGGAGGGAAGTGGATGATACCCCCAGATGCCAAAGAATCCATGGATAAAAACAAAATGGGATTAAAAGGTATCTTAAGGGTTAACATGCAGATATTAAATACTGTTGTTTTTATCATGAGTCTGATTTAAAGCCAAAGTTCTTCATCTGTAGCACAATAAAACGGGTAATTATAGGGGACAGCCTGTCCTTTTGTCGGTAATCTTGAAACAGCCCTTCATTTCCAAGCCATAATTTTGATAGTTCTCACACTGAAGGTGGGTATTACTACATCCCAACCTTTGGACTCTGCAGAAGGCATTTCTAAGATACACAATAGTTTGCAATAACTGTATTCCTATCTTTATATGTGTTTTCAGTGAAAACCTGTTGTAAAATCTCCCATTCCATGTCAGGATTGTAACTTGGCCTTTAAACAGCTGATTGATGTCCCTGTGCAGCACTTGAGAGCACAGGGAGTTCCCGTGGCATTTCAGCAGAAGGGTTAAAGGGAATTTGGAGATCCTCTCCAAGAGCACACTTGACGCAGAGTTTCGGCTCTCCGATCCGTGCACGTATGTTTTCATGCAGGGCCTTTGAAGACCCCCATTGCTGCGGGGCACCCCTCCATGAACCTGCTGCTGCGCAGGACCTTTGACCTCTACGCCAACGTGCGGCCCTGCGTGTCCATCGAGGGCTACAAAACCCCCTACACGGACGTGAACATCGTCACCATCCGCGAGAACACCGAGGGCGAGTACAGCGGCATCGAGCACGTGGTACGAGCTGCCAGGGCTGCCTCCCCAGGCCTCCCCGTGTCGGGGGTGGGAACTTGGCCCACCCCAGTGGGGCTCAGGGTGGGTTTTGTTGGGCGCTTTCCCTGTGAAACGCAGTGGTGGGACTGCCTCCCTCAGCACTGTGCCCCCTCAGCACGCTGCTCCCTCAGAATTCTGCTCCCTCGGCACTCAGGACTCTGCTCCCCCTCATACCAGTGACTCGAAGAACCATCTGACACTTTGATACTGACATAATCTGTCTTGCAGATTGTCGATGGGGTCGTGCAGAGCATCAAGCTGATCACAGAGGAAGCCAGCAAGAGGATCGCGGAGTTTGCTTTCGAGTACGCCAGAAACAATCAGAGGAGCCACGTCACCGCCGTGCACAAGGCAAATATCATGTATGTCCACACTGCTCTTTGAGGAGAATTAATAACGATGTGCATTAAGTCTTACTCAAATGTGTGACTTCTGTTGATGCCACGGGGAGGAAGTAAAATGGGAAACAAGTGAAGTAAATGCCTCCTAAGTCAAATGGGCAATACTGACCCAGTGTTGACAGGGTGCAATAATGGTGTACTGAGGTACTTATTAGCAAGTTTTTAGGAATCCTTTGGGCAAAGCTCTTTTTAAGCAAGGAAAATTAATCTAAAAACTGAGGATGAAAGTGGGTAGGTACAGTTTCCAAGCCACTTCCCACTGAACTGAGTCATAACACGTGTGATATGTGACACCACCTTTACAGATTTAAAATATTATTTGTATTTAGGAAATAGTCACAAATTAAGTTTCTGCCCTCTAATGTTTTTATTTACATCTCTGCTGCATGCAGTTTTCTTTCCCTTTCTTTCCCTTGCTTGCTTACAATAACTGCAGTGTTCTCTTGCTTATCTAATTGCAGGAGAATGTCTGATGGGCTTTTCTTGAGAAAATGCAGGGAGGCAGCAGAAAACTGTAAAGATATTAAATTCAATGAAATGTATCTGGATACTGTGTGTCTGAATGTGAGTATTTATGTATTTTAATTTTGGTTGAATTTTTTTGTTTCTTTAAATTCTTAACCTTAATGAAAATATCCTTCCTTCTAGATGGTTCAAGATCCATCACAATTTGATGTGCTTGTTATGCCAAACTTGTACGGTGACATCCTCAGGTATGGAGATTCTAATTTGAACTAACCCAACACATAAAATACTGATACTTTCCCAACAGTCACTGAGGTTATGTGCAAGCCAGATGGGTGATCTATACATCCAGAGTCTGAAACTTCATAAACCAGACTTGAAATGGGAAGAAAGGGTGGTATTATTACACTTCAGTTACTAATATATCATTGGGTGGGACTATAGGAGGAGAATGTGATGCTTATTTGAAAGAGAGTTGCTGCTTATGGAGTCTGTGAATATTGTTCAGATGGGGCAGAAGAGAAATTTCTCCAAAGATGTGGGGAATGTAATGGCTTACACTGCAATCAAGAATGTTTGGTTAGAGATTAGGGAAAACAGATTTTGTAGGGTGACTGCGGGACCATGATGTGTACAGAGAGCTACTCACACAGGTAAACGATTCTGCAGAGTCACTGAAGAACCAAATGTGTGGTCTCTTAACATCCCACCAGCTCTTCTTTTATGAGTTGTGTTTTTTCCTTACCTTCAAATTAAATTTCATATTTGAATAACAGGAATGCTGGAGGAGCTTGGTCTCTTGAAGGCAAAATCCACCAGCACACATTTTCCATTCTGTAAAATGTTCAGGTAGAGTGTAAATTCCATTGAATACTGTGTGTCAAATGAAGTCTCTAATCTGAACTTTTGTGTAACATAACACGGCATCTCCTTGCACCTCTAAGGAGACATTGAGAAAACAGCCTGAATCAGGATTTGTTTAAAAGTTCAGTGACTATTTACATCTTAGAACCCATCTCCTGTTTGTGTACAGATAATAAATGTAGAGGTAACTTACATAGAAGAAGAAATGCTTCTTAAGCTCTTTTAAAATTGCCCTCCCTCTGTGATAAGGCTGTCTGTCCACTGTAGGAAAAATCAGCTTCCAACTAATGCTTCTTGCTTTAAGGATTGGCTGGGAGTGCCCAGGGCCCTCACAGCTGCTCTCAGCTAAAAGAGATCAAATCACACCAGTCCCATCATCACTGCTATTGCAACTCCCTTCACAGAGTTCAGTAGCACCCATTTTAAAATTCTCACAGAAAGTCCATAAAAAACTGCAGTCCTAGAACTTTGCAATAAATCTGAGTCTGCCCTTGCAGAGGGCACTTTGGTCACTGGGTAAGGCCTCCCCCACTGCTTCTTTAAAGCATGAGCATAATGCCAGACAGGTTTCCTGGACTGAATGGAAAATCTCTTTCCTTGAAGCATTTAGTACTTGCAGTGACAAATTCAACTGTATCCGTTTTTCACCTAGACTCTCTAAAGCTAATTGGTTTATTTTAGATTAAACTTACAGTATTGTTCTGTAAGGTCAAACAAACTTTTGTGCTTGTTAGTCCTCGCTGAGCTGAGTTGTGGGCAATGTGTATATCTGTGAAAATACCTGAGTTATAAGACCATTGTTTGCCAGTTTGTTCAGCTCTGAGGGCTACAGGCACCGTTGGTTTGTCCTTCCCCGTGTTAATTTTGGAGGGACCCAAATGCAGGTGGCTGATGACCTGCCAATGTCAGACTTGTGACTTACAGGCTGTTCAGGAAAGTTAGTCTGGTGTCACTTGGAAAATGTCCCTTAAGCTACACACAATACCCTACAAAACTACTGGTAATTCAGGTACCCGAGGAAAATTCTTCCACCTTTCTTTAGAAGGACTTTACATATGAAAAGTAGTTCTGTGGCCCCTTCAGAGGAAATAAGATTTCTGCGTAGTTACAGTTTTTGCTAGTTTTTCAGACTTGTACACATATTCTGTGCTTTTAGTACTTCTTGTTGTGCCTGTGTCTTATCAGCTTTATCCCAAAAATTTCCTTTTAATTTTCCTTTGTTCTCACAGCATCTCTTATTCTCAATATTATTCTCAGACTGTGTAGGCACATAAAGTAAGTTACAGTTGCAGTAGATAAATATTTTAATACCTTGCAGAGAGGTAACTGTATATGGGAAAGTTGTGTTCTTTTCATTTGATGATTGGGGTTTTTTTCAGTGACTTGTGTGCTGGCCTGATCGGGGGCCTGGGAGTAACACCCAGTGGGAACATCGGTGCCAACGGAGTGGCCATTTTCGAGTCGGTGAGTTTTTTATCCAAGAGGGAGCAGCAATAACTGCTTGGTCTCCACTTGGGAATCTAAAACCTTTCCATACTGTACAACGTGACTGACATTTAACAAAGTTCTGCAGAAAACTTTTTTACTGTGGAGCTGGGGAAGCTTTGCCCAGAGAGGCTGGGTAAAGCGTGTATCGCGTGTAAGTTTTCTGCACATCCTTTTTCTTGACCAACACTTTATTTTCCCTCTTTTTCATAAGATAAATACCCTCTGTGAAACAGAACCTGAGGGGCACAATTTAGAGGTATTAGGTGACCTAGTTCTGCCTTTCTGATGCCTTTGAACTAAATTGTTTTGGTCTTTGGTATCTCCTTTCCACTGACTGTATCGCTGCAGAGTAACTCCTGTTTTAATACACACGAGGATTTTTGGTTCAGGCTTCTTGCACACACTTGGACTGCCTAGCACATCAGAACTGACAGGTTTGGTTTTATTTCTAGGTTCACGGAACAGCACCAGACATTGCAGGCAAAGACATGGCAAATCCAACTGCCCTCCTGCTGAGTGCTGTGATGATGCTGCGTCACATGGGACTACACAAACATGCCACAAAAATAGAGTCAGCTTGCTTTGATACCATTAAGGATGGAAAGGTAAGAGGAAGGGCTGCAAATAAATGCAGTGAACTAAAATCATATTCTGTCACAGCAAAAATTAGCTCAGAACATGAACACCAGAAGTGTGGCTGATCTGCTGTGCTGGCCTGTTGCACGGGCACTGCCACTGTCCTTCTCTGACAGTAATTATATTATCTGTGGTGGTATTAAGCCTGCCCTTCTCAGTAATAAGGGACAGGCTGTAGCATTCCTGGTGTCTCAGTAATGCTCATCTCACATTTCTCCAGCTTTGTGAACTCTAAAAGCTTGAACTGGGTATCTGTTTTGCAGGAAAGGGATTAGAGGTTTAAGTAACTAGTAGCATTTCACTTTGGAAATTTATAAAACATGCAATGCAGATATATATTGAAATCTGGATCCTGAAGGGAAGGACACTCATTTACCTTTCACAGGCCTTAATCATCCACTTAGTTTATAGCATTCCAGTCCTGACTGTACTGCTTCTGTTCCTATTTTTTTCAGCTCAGTTATTTTCTTTTCTCTTCCTTACTGCTTTCACTCCTTTTTGAACTACAAAAGAACAGTTTTTATCCAGTATTTACCTTTTCCCTTAAGATTTTATAGGATTTCCCTTTGGCAGGACGTGGCTCCAGATTTAAGACTCAAAAAGGGTATTTGGGGGGTGAGGAAGGACTTATGCTCTGAAATTCGACTTGAATTTGTGCTCTTACCATTCCTGGCTCACTCCTTGGCTTTGATGCCCATCTTTTCAAAACATGGTTGGAAAGATCCTGGAGACGGCAGCTAAGGAGGATGAGCAGTTAGCTCTGCTGGTTCAGTTACCTTAGCAGGACCACAAGAAACTGCTTGGTAATGAAAATAACAAGCATGCTGAAACCAAAAGTTGTCATCATTTTGCAAGTGGTCTGTTTGCAGCTACCTTGCTGTGTTAAAAAACCACCTAAACTTACAAGTGAGTAAAGAGGTGCTCCTGTAAAGTTCCCATTTACTGCTCTGGAAATGGAATCCTCCCTCTGCAGGTCGGTGATTCTATGGAAGATAACACAGTGCAAGCTTTGTGACATGGCTGCTCATTTACCACTTATTACAGCATGATGATTATATGCTCACAATGGAGAGAATCTTTTTAATTGAATTTTAATGCCGTTAAAATTACAAGATCCTGCAACAGTAAACTGGATCACTTCTCATGCTGCTATTCCTCCCTCCCCTCCCCTCAATCATTTAATTAAGAGACATATGTCACGTAAGGGGGAAATTAATGATTTAAATTATCTCCCAGGCTGCTTTAATCTAGCTAGGTTAGACCAGCAGTGTTGCCCACGTTTATTTCAGTCTCCTAATGCTCCCACACAGGAGTTGTACTTGATGACAAAGATGTTTAAACTCTGCATTTTCCATGTCTTAACTAAACTAAGCAAACTTAAAGAGAATTGTTAATGTGTAGCATCAAGAGTTATGTGTGCTTTTTCTGTGTGGGTTTCCTTCAAACAAAACAAAGCAAACAAACAAAAAAAAAACCCCTTATGAATTACTCTCAATTAGTGCTGAGCCTTTTATATGAATTTTACTTCCAAAGGACAAACTTCTTACTAAATACTTAAATGCTTAACAGTCAATTACACTATTATGGAGCCAAGGGACTTTGTAGAGCACTGACCAAGCACACTTTCTTCCTGCAGTTAAGATAAAATCATGTTCAAATTTGATAACATTAAAGTACTTCATGTTGATGGCCCAGTTTCTGTGCCCGTGCCAGTCCTGACTGATGAGCTCTGCCTGGGCTGCAGAACTCTTCAAACGCCCCGTGTCCCTTCTCCCCCCTGTTTACTGCCCATGCACAACCCATCAGAACACCTAGAACCGTTCAGGGACGGGATTATCCCCCTGAAACGTTCCAGTGATACCGTTTTTGCTTTGTTTCAGATCCTGACCAAGGACTTGGGGGGCAATGCCAAGTGCTCGGAGTTCACAGACGAGATCTGCCGCAGAGTGCGGGACAAGGACTAAACTTCCCTCGCCCTGCTCATGGTGACTCCCGAGGACGTGTCACACCTGTAACCTGATATCCATGTGCAGATAGTTTGCTTATCTCTTGAGAGCAAACTTTTTAGTTAAGGCCTCTCCATTAATAAATTTAGTCCAAATGGCTACAAATGATGCTTGTGCCTGCTTTCAGTGGACTTTTCCAAGTGCTTTGTCTTATTTATTTTTTTTTTCTATCTGGTGAACATTTTTATGTAAGTGAATTCTTTTATTGGCACTGTAACTGTCTACCATTTTCCATTTCAGTTAGAGGGGTTTACTTTCCACAAAGGAAAATTATGCAAATATAAACCAGTAATGGAATTAGTGAAATGTAAAAGCACCTTATGGTTATGGTTAAAACCTGCTTTATTGGTCTTGCTGAAGTTGAAAAGGTTTTCAGCCTAACAGTAGCACAAGGTGACCTTCATAAACAGAAACGGGTATAAAATAACTTAAAATAGCGATTTCATGTTAAAAGCAACGAGAAAGCCACATTAGATACTCTGGTGATTAAATACAGCCCTGCCCACCAAAGGCATAAATAAAGAAGTACGAAATTCCAGAGATTTAATCTACTTGTGTACTTTAAAAAACCCACAACCATTACCTAGCAAAGGGTGAGAATTAATGCTGAAGCAAAGTTATTTTCCAAATCTAGATAGCACAATAATTCTTACAAGTTTTCCCTCTCTGAAATACCCTTTCCAAGAGAGTTCTAATGAGGGTAAATCATATAAAATTACCTCTGCCATATATTGTGAAGGGAAAGTATTAACTTTGCAGATTTCTCCTAGATATTTCATGACTTCTGCTAGAATGCTCTTTGTGTTGTAGCTTTCTGCATAGTCTGTTCAGTGTGTCCTACTGTATTGACTGGTAATTTTATTCAAACCTGAATGTAAGGGACTAGTCCTAAAGGGATTAAGACAGATCAGCTGTTTGGCTCTGGTGCCTATGTTCCAGAAATACATTTCATCCCTATTCAAGGGGATCCAAGACGTATTTTTTTCCTTGCTTACTGAGCTTAATGGGTGCAAAAGCAACTGTTTTCCCTCCCTCCTTCATCACATGCAGATGGTCATACAAGTCATTCTGACCTGTATGTCCAGAGGTACCTTCCCTCAGTGCCCCCAACGAGGAAATGTGTGTTTTCAAACTCGTTAGTATAGCACAGGATTATCCCTACTGCCAGAACCAGGCTTCTTAAAGCTTAATTCTATTCATAGACAGTCACTAAGTGGAGTAATATCTATTAAGACTGTTTTAGGCTGGTCGTTTCAGAGGTGAAATCGTTTCTGAATTAACGACTTCGCGTGTGGCTCTACAAAGTGAGCATCCCAGCTTTTTTATACAGTCTAACAACATGTTGGAGGAGCTTTATTCCTCAGGCACTCTGCTTTTGGTGAATAGGGCAACGTTTCTTTCTGTGTTTTACAAGCTGCTGCTTCCTTGTTTCCTTCGGATTAATATTGTTAAAGAACCTCTGAATGACCATTGCGCACAAAATGGGGAAGAATAAACTTTTCAAAGTCCTCTTGCTTGTTTCGTTTTTATAATCCTAGGCTGCTACCTTGTCTCGTGTGTTGAGCTGATTCGTGGTACTTGCAACAAATCGGAAGTCTGCAAGATGAGCCTGGGAGTGGAACTCCCATGGAGACAGTCTCCTGCTCCGTGTCACGTTTTCCTCTGGGGAGCAGGGGCTGGAGCTGCCTGCCCGGGATCACTCACAGCACAACCCCTGACACAGCTGTGCCAAGCATGCCCTCCACATTACATGCTGTATTTTTCATAGGGGTAAGGAGAAGTGCAGCTCCACGTTGGCACGTGCAGATCCACGCCAACAAACCCTGCCTAAAGAAAAGCACCGTAAACAGTCTTAAAGAAGCTGCTGTTCTAAAAGCATTCCCCTAGGAGAGCTCCTGTATTTACTGCTTTATGTCTTCCTGTCTTGGGGAGCTATTCCCCCAGCTTTTTTGATTTTCTGCTTTTAGGAGAAATAGTCATGCTTATTCCAACATGGACTTAGAAATGAGCTGCTGTTTTCACACAAGCCGCTACAGAAACAGAAGAGGAGCCTTCAGGTTCTGAAATGTGTTAGTGAACAACAAGAAACTCCTGTGTAGGAGGAGAAAAAAATTCAGCCCTTTTGATTTTTATTTCTTTTTAAATAATTCTCACTGGAGTGCTCTGGCAGTTTTATTAAGCAGTGCTGCCAGCTACCAAAATGTATCCTGGGCAGTGGCCTGGGGGACAACAGAGAAAAAGGAAAATGGGAAGATCACTGGATAAAAAAATCATTTTTTTCCAGTCTAGAGGAATTAATTAGTTATCCCCAGTCTATACAACACAGAAGGATGTTTTAATCATTTAGGTCATAAAGTAAAACCAGTATTAGAAAGTGGACACAGTGCAGATGCTTCTGTAAAAAGAGGACAAATGATCAGGTGAGTATGAGGAACAACTACGCTGACACACCAGCTTTCTAGTGGTTTGGTTCAATAGACTACAGACCCCAAAAAGGCATAACTTCATTAATGCTTTTGATTAGAAAATACTTTCTTTTGCTCACGGATCTTTCTTAATGCTTGGATGAAAGACTTCCTACTCTTCATAGAAGGAGTCTACTTCATTCCTGTATTTCTCGAGCACCGAGAGCCGTTTCAGCTTCATTGTTGGACCTTAAAAGAGGGAGAGAGTCACAACACTGGAAATGGGAACAGAAATTCCTACCCTCTCGGAGCTTTGGTGCTCAAGGTTTTTATTGAAGAGCCTGTTGGGAAGCACATGCCCCAATTTGAGTGTAGGTAAATGCTGAAAGTCAGAAGCCAGCGTGGTGTGTAAAGCTGCCTCCACATAAGCATGGGAACCTCAAAGGGAGCTGCAGATAAGAGGGTGATAACTGACCACCACTACTTTTTTTCATTAAAAATAAAGAGTGATGTTTTTGAAAGCTTTTAAACAATTCCCAGTTCATTCAAAGAGCCTGGTGATGTGCTTCAGGTTCTATTATGAGGTTTTCACTGTCTTGCTTATTTTTTTTTTAAATGAGAAAGTTTCGGTATTATTACTGGAACTTAATACTGCCCAAGGCATTAATCAAAATTGATTGCTTAATTACCCAAAGCAATCTGAAATTTAACTACAAGAGCTGTACTTGCAAATGTGTACACAGCTAAAACTCCCATTTCTGTATTCTTTACCACAGACTGCAGAACGTTTTTTCCCTTCCCTCTAGTGGCTGCACCCAGAACCTGACATGCAAAACTGCACCTCAGTATAAAGCAGTAAATCTTACCTAGTTCTCCCCCAGAAATAGAGAAATCCCTTGGCAGGACTATCCATTTTTGAATACAGTGGACCCTGTTGGTAGCGTTCCTGTTGACTCTGTTGATTCCCTCCTGGATGGCCCCGTAGATCGCCTGGTCTCTGGTGGCTACAATCTCAGACACCTTGGTGGCTTTACTGCCACTCTTCTGGCAGAAGTCTCTGGCTTGCTCAGTGAGAATGTCAGTGGGATCAGATGTGTCTGGGTCCAGCTCACTCTAAAATATCAAATGAAGTGAATCACCAAGTGCTCCCTCTTAAAGGCACTAAAGGTGCCCTGATCGGGTTCTCCCTGACCCAGAAGGCTCAGCATAAACACACAAACACTCTGCAAGCATTAAAAAGCATGAACACCTACAGATGGCAGTGCTTTTCTTTCCACTTGGCCACCAAATGCAAATGCTTTTGGCTTTTATGTACATGAACAGACTGGAAACGTGTGAATGAATCAGGCAATGGAGTCCATCTATAGACCTGGGATTTCTACCATATTTTCCAAATGACTCCATTGGTACAGGGAAACATTTAGCTCATCACTAAATGGGATTACTATGGTGTAATGTAAACAGCTTGAGATAGAAGCATTCTTTTAAGTTAGACTTCTTACATTAGCATTCCTATTGTGCCTGGAGATAGGGAGTATCAGTCACAGAGGTAAACAACTTGAAAAAACCTAGGGAAGTGTACTCAGCATGTACACAGCACATCAAGGGCAAATGTTTTAGGAAAACAGTGATTTCCCAATTGAAAGGAATTGTGTACCACAGCAAGGCCATTAATTATTTTGTTCTACAGTCACCCTTCTTGTGTTATAAAAATAACAAGTCGTAGAGAAATGCTTCTGTTGGGAAGTTTCTGGGTTTGCCTGTAACAGAAACATTTGTTGGCTTTGCTTGTCCATCAGAATAAAACCTATAATTGTACAGAGACTTCTTAACCTTTCAGCATTTCTTAATTGTAAAGTTCGCATTTAAATAGAAAATAGCTCTTATTATATACACAGCAGAAATAGCAGTGAATATGTAGATGTTCAGCAGATCACGTAACCAGAAGTTTAGACCCAGCAGGATTTGGTTTGTAGTTGCTGTACATTTTCCCCCCTGCCAACACCTCCTGTGTAATTTTAGGTCTTTTTACAAGTGGTTCAAAATTATTCTTCTTTTAGGTGCAGGTGTGTAATGTCACCAAAAGCAATATTAAAGCTGGTTTACCTTTAGGGTCAGGAACATTGACAAAAACTTCTTTTTATCCCCAATCACCATAGCATTGCTAACAATGGGGAGCTCTTTTTTAACAGCATCTTCAATTGGAATTGGAGGCACGTTTTCACCTCCAGCTGTAATAATCAAATCTAGGCAAAAAGAAAGAAAGGCTCTTAGCTGAACTCCAATGAATTCCAGGCTAATGTCTGGATTGACCTGCTTTCCTTATTCTGACATAAAGAATAAGAGGTTTTTTCCCCAAGATGTTTTTTCAAAGGCAACAAATCCTACTAATTACCTTCAAAACAAAAATGCTACTATTTTTAAAACATGCTCAAATTCTCAGATCTCCTTCAGTATAAAATATTTGGTCCAGATAATGTTTCACATTATCCAGTAACAGGTTATTATTCTCAAGGCACTGTTACATAACCTGGAATTTTCCTGTGAGACATCATCTCTTCCAGATTAGCACAGGATCCACCTTCTGTTTTATTGTTGCCATCTCACCAAAAGGCAAATTCATTGTTAACATCATGATTAATACCAATTCTTAGAGCCACCAAGAGGGGTCAGACAAAAATAAGTTACTACTGCAGGAAAGCTCCATAAAAGCAAAAGGTGAGAGAAGTGTGGGGGGGAAGCCAGGGGAGGAAATTTGCAGAGGAAGGGGTGATTCCTGCCCTCCTTTTGACATGAGGGGAATGCAGTGACAGACTGGAATCTTCATATTCTGCAGGTTTGTAAACAATGGTAGTGATCCCTTATTCTGTTGATAATATGTATTTTTATTTGAATACCTTTGTTCTGAAGCATGATACGTATATTCAGTGAAATTATTACAAATTTGACTGTTCTCTAAGTAAATCCCAACTCTTTGCTTTCATTACATTGGTGGGTCCTCCCTGTGTCCTCAAATAATGGTCTTTGCAGCATTTCAAAACGTGCTTCAACAAATAATGCAGACTAACTTTTCCAGGTCTAACTTTTCCTCCCATTCCACCCTCCTTTTGCCACAGCCCTGTCTTTGTCTCAGACCCTCTACCTTAGGCCCTCAGTTTCTCAGTGTCTGAGTTGTCAGCTTTTTCCCAGCTGATCCAGACAACTATAATAATTGCAACAGGTTTTTTCACACCGCTACAAATACCCCCCCTGGATGGATTTCTCCAGCTGCAGCTTTGAGCTTATGAGCCCTAAAACTCGTAAGACACAGATAAGCAAAGGAAGAAGTCCCCTTGTAGTCACCATAAAAAAAAACTTTTCTATTGGATTTTACCTTATTTGGACTTGAATTTAAAACTTCAATGAAACTGGGCATATGGCTATTTTATCCCAGATGGTTTACCCATCCTGTAATTTCGAGTAATTGCTTTTAGTTCAGCAAGCAAGGCAGATGTAAGAGAAACACAAATGTTCAGATGGATTGAGATAGGGGTTGTCAACTGCTACACTAAAGGAAAATGAATCAGACAAGAAAGCAAGTTAAAACCAAGATATCTGCATTTGGTGCAGGCTATTAATAGCACCAGCCTAAGTCCTGGTTCCTAGCAGGACGTGATGCCACCTGTGACAGATTCTCCCTCGTGACTCATTGTGTGTTCTGGGATGATGCTCAGTTCTTAAATCTTCTTCACTCTCATCTTGCCCGTGACCAATCCCACTCCTTGAGTGTGTTTTGGGAAGAAAAGCTCCCAGGTAACCAAGTGATCAGTCTGACACCCACTGACACCTCTGTCGATGTACTGCAATAACACCTCAGTTCACTGCTTTAGCTTCAGCTTTCCCTTCTGCTCTCAAGCTTTAACTCTCTGCAAATACATCACCTGGGGCATCAGAGGAACCTACCTCTGACCTACAGCAACAGCTTCCAGAGAACACGGGTGTCCTCTCCTTACTGTCTAAACATTCTAATGTGCCATTAGGACAATTTAGCAAGATTCAAAGGGAGCCTGGACAGCTTCATGTATTATTCAAATCAAAGAAGACACATGAAACCCATGTTGGTAGTGTATATTGCTAATTGTAATTAATACTGAGTAAAGGTCTGGGAGATAAAAAGCCTCACTGTAGGAAATGAATCACCTCCACCTATTACAGATTGAAGGGAAACTTCCCCTGAACACACAGCACACTCTTGGGGAAGTTTATTTTACCTTCCTATGAGGGCAATGCTGCCGGCAGGAGAGGAAAACCCTTCATTAGTGACCACACCTGCCATTAGACTGAACAGTGCTGAGCAGGTACCACACAGCAGGACTTTGCCCATTACCTTTAATTCTTCCAGTGACATAGAGAAAGCCATCCTTGTCCAGCTTTCCTAAATCTCCAGAATGCAGCCAGCCCTCCTCATCAAAGGCTTCTTTTGTTCTGTCTTCCATATTTAAATAACCCATGAAAACAGTCCTTCCCCAGAAGCAGATTTCTCCGTTGCCTTCTGTATCCTTGTCCACCAGTTTCACCCTGCATCCAGGTGCTGGCTTACCACAGCTAACAGAGAAAAGCAGAAAAACCCCACAGGCAGCACAGAGATATCAAACACAATACTGATAAGATGGTTTACATGCCAAAGCCCTGAAAGTACCAAAACACTGCAAACAACACTGTGCTGAAACTGTTTGACAGCCATGGAATATTAATTCACTGGGGCAGGGATGTTGGAGTATCTAAGCACTTTTTGACAGTTCATCTTGCCTGTGCTCGCTGGTTTTTCTCCCCTCTGTATCTTCAGGCATAAAACCACTTTTGTATTTGAGGTCTTGCATTTGAAAGTTATCCTGCCCTGGGCCAGGGCTCCAATGTAAGTCAGATGTTCTGCTGTAATGCTGGAGCTCGCTGTCAGTGCTCCTGGCCTGCCAATGTGCTCAGCTCCTGACCTGCACATTATTCTGGCTCCCAAAGGTACAGCAGGGCGACAGTGCACTCAGGAAAAATGAAATAAGCCATAAGATCTTTGCTGGCCTTAGTTAAATGCACTTTTCACAGATATAATGAAACAGGCCATATGAAAATAATAATAATAATAATAATAATAATAAAAAAGGTAAAATTACCTGTGCTGCTTGTAAATGTAAGGCCCAGACAGGCAATGTGGGCCTGTGGTCTCACTCATGCCATAGGCCTCATACAGGGTGATGTTCAGACCCAGGAAGAAATACAGTGTTTCTGTGGTGAGAGGAGCAGCACCACAGAAGTGCTTCTGGCAGCAGGAAAACCCCAGAGCGCTGCGGATTTTTGCAAGCACTAGGTAGTCTGCCAGCCTTGTCCAGAGCTGCTTTAGGTCACTGCTGAGGACAAAGCACACAAGTCAGAGCAACCGAGGAAGTTTTCAGACCAAAATCAGGCACAAGTTTCATTTAGAGGTAGATCTATCATTTGGTTTTGGATGCTGAGAGAAGTTACATCAGTAAGAATAGGTGACATATTCATCTGTTTTTCATTTATTCAGTGTCTTTCATTGCTCCAACTTTCATCCCCCCAACTCTTGAGGTATCTGAATACAGCAAATACATAAAGAATCTCTAAAAACATATTGTACACAACACAGCTCTTGTATTCATGATTCTTCATCACTTAAGTGTGTCTTTGAGAGCCTACCCCACTAAAATCTGAAATTTGCAGGACCTCTCTGAAAACTGGAATGATCAGAACAAGCAAAGCACTAGCATGGAATGATCTTTCGGAATACCATTTTCCGTAAGCAGTTTCACACTTCATTGCAGTGTCATACTTTAAAGAACTTTGGGACAGGAAAGAATTGTGAATTAAGTTAGTATTTGAATTTATTTATCTGGGCAATCTTATGGAGAAAAACACCAATGCTCTTCAGAACTTGGAGCTCAGAGAATTCATGGGGGGCGTCCCTGAGTTTTTGCAGGGAGATGAGATGTTCTTAACTCTCATGTCCCAAACTGTCACGAGCCAGCCTGTCTGGGCCATCCCCCAAAATGTGCCCCCTCTCATGCACACCCTCCAATGTCATGTCCTTTCCTCTCCCCAGTGAGTAGCACTTGCACAGCCACGGGGAGCAGGGACTGCACCAGGGAACTGTCCCAGCTGAAAACCAAGCTGCTCAGTCCCAGCAGAGCCAGGGGCTGTGTCAGAGGGGGTGTTCTCAGGCAGGAGGGAGACACACTTCTGACACTCACCTGTGTTTAAGATCAGCTACAGTAATTGATAAATACCCCCACCCTCTTGCATTATATTTCCTGTGCTGCCAGGCCAAATTTTACCCATTTATACTCAGAGTCTCACTGAGGCTTGACAGTTCATTACAAGCAGATTGCTACGTTCAGGTTGCTGCCAGTCTCACTCTCTGCAATACATACCTGCTTGAGCCATTCAGGTTCCTCTCTAAGCTGAGGGACATAGCCCATGACAGCATTTTCTTCTTCACAAACCCAGACTGAGCAGAAGCATCCTTTAATTTCTCCATGATTTTCTCCCATACTCGGGGGACTCCCATGTGAGATGTTGGCTGCACTTCTTTCAGTGTGTTGATCAAGCTGCCCTGTTACAATCATTAAATAACTTCAAAACTTTGCAAAAAGGCACACAGCAGAGCTAAAGAGGTTTGCTGATGGAAAACCTGCATCTTTAGGGATTGTAGAACATGACTAAATACGTAGGATATAAAGAAGGACTGCTGAACCTCCTTCAGTCAGGCATATGCACTGACACGTGTCAGGTCTGACACACCGGGGAGGTTCCTACAGCAGGAGGAAAACACACAGGTGGGTTAGTTCCTCCTGCCTCCACTTCCTCCAAAATTTCTTTTGCTTTAGATTCCTACTCCTTTGCCTTAAAAGAACCTTATGGATCCAGATTACATATTTGAATTGGAATCTAGAGCACTGGATCACGAACCTAATGGACTTGGTAATTCTTACAATAATGGATGCTCAGTCTTCATCCTTTACCACTTCTCAAGGATCATATTCTCTCCCTAGGATGCTTTCCCACAGAAAGAAGTGCAATCTTAGTTAGATGCCATGCAAGGCAGGATACCTTCAGAGCATCTGGCTCAGCAAAGTAGACCTGCTCTCCCCACTTGATGCCAGTCCACAGGTCATAGATCTGTGCAGCGATGTGGCTGAGAGGGAGATAACTGACTATAGACTCCTGCTGGACCTCTGCAGGTTGCATATCTCCTGCTCTGCTGCAGTGTGCTGATGTCCAAGTTATCTGTTTGAATAAATAATAAGACACATTAGGTATGTGGGGGGGTGGATTGGGGGTTTTATTTCTTTTCTCCTTTGAACGCGAGCTAAGGACCCTCACACAGCACTAATGTAACTGTGAGGAATCTGTGCTCACAGAAACTGCTGAAGACATTGCAATAGTGGCTGTCAGCTCCCTGGGGACACTCAGGCAAAAAGTGACCTTCACAGCAATACAGAAGTGCAGATAACACAAATACACAGAGTTTCTGCTGCCTGCCTGGGCTATGAACACTACCAACCCCCCACGCCCCAGTGACACACTGAGCAGGCAGCACGGGCTGAACGGACAAGGATAAAGGGATCTGTCCCTTCCTTTGCAACTCTCCTGCTGTGCAGTCTTTCTATTAAACTGGCACTTTGCACCACTGCTGTATCCACATTTTTACCTGAAGAAGAACAATAAATACTCAGTGATCAGTGAGCTCAAAGGACGATTCAGTACCAGCAACGAGCTCGTTGTCCTGTATGGATCCTCCTGGCCAAGCACTAAGGAGGGTGACAGCAGCTGTACTCTGCTCCTCTGCCAGCTCTGGGATACTCACCATGGGGGTTCCCAAGTAGCACACACACCACCCCTCTTATGAGAGGCAGCACAGACATACAATAATATTTTTGAGGATGTGCTGCTTGACCTCTTAGAGAAGCCGGATGATATTTCCGCCCACTTCTTCCCAGTGTCCACTTTATCTCAGAAGATGCAGTTCAAGGATTCTAAATATGCATATCTCCATTATCAGAACACAGCATACGGAAGACCCACAAATCTAAGTGATGGTATGAGAGGACAGGATAAAGATGTATGTGCACAAAAACCCCAACCAAATAAAAACCAAACCTCTGAAAAAAACCCAAACAAACCAGAAAACCCCAATCAACAAAAAGAAGCAGCTCTTTCTCTGAGGAGTCTGTAATCTAAACTGGGTAGTACAGGGCAGAGGAATAAGATTATTCAAAGTGGCAGAGCAGAGACACAAATCCCATGTGATACCTGTTATCAGAGTATGTCCCTGCCACCTCCTCTGTAATAAATTAGAAGGTACAAAGTTCGGACCAGGCAAAGAAACAGCGACTTAACAAAAACTGTAAAAAGCCATTTTGAAACATTTCACTTAAACCTTTAAACTTTAGCTTTCCTTATATACTGCAACATCACAAGTGTACACTTGGCCTGAGGAAACAGAATTCTCAGGAGAGGGGTTTAATGCCAGGCCAGGCCACTCCAAGTGTAGAGGCAGCACTGGACAAGTGGCCGTGAGAGACTCACACAGCAGGAAGAATGGGATATCTTTAAGTCATGTCCATTCATTGCTCGCCCTCCAAGCCTCACAGGAGGACTGACTGACTCAGCACTGGTTTTGCAGAGGGACAGGGGCAAACATCTTTGACTAAAGAAGGCAGCAGCACAGCTACAGGCAGGGCATGCCTTCCAGTGTTTGTCAACATAAAAATAGCCTGTTTGTGATCAGCAGCCAAGAATAGTTTGGCAGCTGGCATGGAAATGACACCAGACTGCTTTGAGATAGAAGAGCGTAGATTTGCAACGTCACGCCAGTCTTTTTTGTCTACCAAGTCCACGATGTTCTGCTTCCAGATACTACTGTATTAATTCCCTACATTTGGGTGAATTGCTGTTCACAGTGTGCATGTCCGCAAGAATTTCTGCTTTATTTTAAGGGGAGAGGCCACAACTTAGACCAGCCCTTTCACAGATTCTCTGTGTATTCACAAAGGCTCCCTACCACCTTCCACTCCCACTCAGCCACCGTATGAAAAATTAAATAGATAAACTTCCAAAACAACTACACTTCAAATCTTTGCTAGCAGACCTCTGTGAAAACTCCATTTTGCAAACAACTTGCTTTTCTCTGTAAGTGGAAGTTTTCTGTTTGCAAGAATGCAGGTAGGGTTATTGTAGTACCAGCACTGTGCACCAGAGCTGTGTTATCCCCCAGTGACAGGTGGAGGATCCTGCACACAAGTCTAGGAACACAAAACGCCAAAGCAGAAACGACACACATCCACCCCCAATTTTAATGAACTCTGAAAAAGCAGCCCATCAGGCTGTTTTGATAGCAGCTGGCTGATGTCTGTGATTTGTTTTACATCCCCTGAGAGACTTTGTGTCAATCTGTGAATTCTATTTATGAATATATGCATTAGATCTCACAAGAAATCCAGTGAATAAAAATTTCATCTTGATAAAGAACTGTTCATCCTTGTGAAGGGCTGGTTTGAATGGAGTTTCATTCTTTTACCTTGTTTATCCTTTACCAGAAACAGCTGACTGCACTTCAAGCATTGCTTTGCAGGACAGTACTCACGTTGTAAAAGCAAAAGGGTTTCAGGGCTCTGGTATGTCCAGTCATTTCAAACCACAGGAATAAATATCCTCGTGCTTTGCTATTTCTCTGCTAAAGAAAGAGCCTGAAGTACATACATTGTCATGGCTCAGCATGGCTCCTTTGGGCTTCCCGGTTGTCCCAGAGGTGTATATCAGCACACAGCATTGATTTGGCTTCTGAGAGTTAATAATATCATCCAGAGTAGCATCAGATATGGCATGTCCCAGCTCCAGAAACTCCTCCATCTAGAACGTGTAACAGAAAATACAGGGTATCAAGTGGCTCGTGATGAATTGATACAGTGCTGCATCTTTCCCCTCCCAAAAATGGCAGAACACTTCAGTGCCTTGTTTGAACACGTATGCAAGGCAGCTTTGCCCTGATCTTGCCTATGTAACAAATATGGTCAGTCTAGCTCAGAACTTGATGTGTGAATTGCAAACAGACTGTGCTGTCATGAGTCTTTTCAGTGTCTGAGAAGGGAACAGTGATATTCCTCCTCTTCCAATGTGGATATAGGCATCAGTCATGGAGGCTAAAATTCTGCTGCTACCTCACACTGTAAGAATGATTTTGAGTCTTATTTAAAGGAATCTGGCTGCAGCATTTTTAGGTAAGTGCACATTTGTGCCAACTCATATATAAGTCACTGTATTCTATATAAATATGACTATAAAGCAACTGGATGAAAGCTTTTTTGGTAAAAAGCATCATTATCTAGATGTGTGAATGTTAGCCCAAGTTATCTGCTATTTTATAGGAAACAGAGCATATGATGCTGGTCACAACTTCCATTCGAATTTGGCTCTTTCCAGAATGAGATAAACCTTTGATGACACTGGATTTTTTTGCCACACAGATCGGTCCAGAAGAATTCTGAGCCTGAGAATACTAATCCTCTGTATCATATTGGTTGCTCCTTCCTCTGCCTACCCCTGCTCTGCTGCTAAGTGCACCACTGATTCCCATGTTAATTGAAAACCAGGGAATCAGAGAACTTGAAAAGAAAATTAGTAACCAAACTGTCAGTTTGCCATTGCAATCATGTGATTGCTACTGTGCTACAGAACTGTGCTGTTTAAAGGCAATGATTTCTTGGAGCTCTGTCTAGGACCACAAAGCAGTAATGGGGAAGGACAGCAGAGGTAAGAAGGAGAGTCTGTGCTTGAGGGGAGTTCATTGCTTCTTTCACACCTCTGCCATTGCTCCTGAGACTCCAACAGTCAGCCTCTGGGGCCCCTTGACTTCCTTCTCTTGGGTGGCAAGGCTGTCCTAAGGATCACTCAGCAGTTTTACACTTTCTTCCAACAAACCACATCTGAAAAGAGAGGCTATAACTGTCCAGCTCTGCAGCAAGTAGAGATTTGTCCTGTTCCACCCCTCCCCTCAGAACAGGGCAGCATCAACTTCCCAAGCTCCTGGAAAGTGTGGCGGTGCCAAGGCTGTGATTGTTTGTCCCCGTTCTCTTGACCTTACTGCATCCTCCCGCTGGATTGCATAAATCCCCGTGGATGTGTTCACTGACCAGGACCTGCCCCGGACGGCGTCAAAGAGTCGCACACACAGGTCTGACTTTGCGTTTGCCTTCTGGAACGGGCTCTGCCCCTCATCCCACACGAGCTGTCACCCTGCCACAGCCCCCCTTTCATCCAACCCCACGTGGGCTGGGGGGGTTTGCTCTGCATCAACCCCAGGGAACAGTCATTTCTGCCTCTGATTTTTCCCTCAGATGACATAAACTCAGGCAACTGTCACACCTTCTCCGAGCCCCCCTGCTCCTCTGAGAACGTTCCCATCACGGCAGCTGAACGGGGCTACTTGGAAACACAGCAATTCGCAGGCATTTGGGTTTCAGCCAGCTGTTCAAGAATTAAATGCTTGCACTTCATCTTTTTACTAAGAAATATAAACAGCAAGGTCACCTTTGTATTATTTTTTTTTTTACTGTACCAAGGTGCAAGGCATGCCCCATACCAGTATGGGAACAGTAACTGTTTATTAGAGTCATTCTGTCCTGTTCACTCTTCATTAACATGTTTTTTCCACCACTGAAGTTTTTTAGCCTAAAATCTGGTCGTCCATAGTCCACTTAAAATCCGGATTTTTTTTATACTTATTGCTCAAGAATTACTGACGTACAATTATATTTTCAAAACATATTGGAATAACACGTTTCCAAAAACCTGCTTTGCTTCGAGCCCTCACGCTTCTTAAAGGCTGAACTTCTACCACTCAAAAATTGCTCATCCTGGTTTTGTCTTTTTTTCTTTTATTTTTAACCTGCAATATGAATATTCTACGTGCACTAAGAAAATGTGCTGCTCTGTGCAGTCCACAGGCATTTCTCTTCACTTGTTGCCTATCAGCAGGAATATCTGGTGCACACAAAATGCACCTATCATCTGTAAAAGAACAAGCATTCCCACGTTCTTGGATCCAGGGTGACTCACCACAATTCAGTTTTCACCAGGGGCCAACTTTTATTTTTAACCATTGGAGAGTACACATTCCCATCTGAAGAGGTGGGAATAAAAGGCGTTTTAATAATCCAGTCTAGTTACACACCAAGAAGACACAAGACAGAGAGTTCAGCAAGGTATGTCTAATTTTAAATGTAAAGTATCAGACATGAAGTTGCAGGTAAATGAAACAGAAAAAGCTGATGAAGCTTTTGAAAGTGCTTGCTGGAACACAGCAGTGCATTCTAAATGACACTCCGCTGACAAAGCATAGTAGAAATTTCTCAAATAAATAATTCCCCATGAATTCTAAGTCTGTTCTAGCACTCACATACCGTATATAAATTTGGATGCCTCTCTGGAACGGAGTCCTTATATAGCACAACAGCTTTCAAGTGTGGCAAGTGATCCCAGATCTGTTGGGTTTTTAAAAACAAATGTATTATTTATTATTCATATCTCGTGTGGGCTTTTTTTTTTTTCCCCACTAAAACACTGCCAAAACTGTACTGGCTTGACAGGCACAAAAAGCCTCCTGTTTCCCTCCACCCCCAAATATTCTGCCCTAAACTCACCCCCAGCTTGCACAACGAGAGGTGGGGGAAGGAGGAGGGGACTACACAGTCTGCTCTAAGAAAATCTGGTTTCAGTCAAAAGGTATTGAAAACCCCAAAATACACCCAAAATGGCTCCTCAGCATCCTTTCTCACAGTGCTCAACAGGGCACACCGAGAAGCAGCGTAGATCAAGCTGGAAGCTTGCCGTGGTTTGCAATAAAGTCCCTCAGCAAAAACTGGTGTTCGAGTGCTAAAAAAAGTTCAACTTCCTCGAGGTGAAAAGGCAAGGGAGCCCCATGGACACTACAAGGATACATAAGAATGCAGAGCTGCAGGCCCACAGGCAGACAGCACGGCTGCTGCTTTCGGGAGCTCTCAGTGTGCTTTGCATGGCCTGCAGAAAACATTCATTCCACTCCACTCCCTGGGCCTCCCTGCCTCACTGATCACATTTGGAACTGAACCTGTGCCAGCACAAAAGCAGTGGCTTGATGGCAGCCATTGTGCACAGACTGTTAGAAGGACAGCAACTGAAATGGTGTGTTATCATTTCTGTCTTGGATTCTTCTAGGAAAAAAATGTCGCGAAAACCCCTCTGTTCTAGAACACTTCTAAAAACCTGCCTTCCTACGAATCCCATATAAAACAAAGCCACAAAACACAAAGTCACTAATGCATAACTTATATCAAATACATTTGAAAAAACCCCACTGGATGTGGGCTTTTGGCAGAAAACTCCATCGTGGAAGGCCCCCTTGCTTCAGCAAACTGCAGTTTTGGTGTAAGTTTGATGGGTCATCTCCAGCCAGGGGCCTCCCTCAACATATGACAGGCAGACAAGCCCTTCCCAGGTTGCTGCCTGTGCTCCTGGGCTCCTCCACAAGTCCTGCAACCGGGATCCTTCTGTTAAATTGGTCTTTCCCTCTGGCACTGCTGCTGAAACCCAGCCCTGGCTGCTCAAGGGTTGTGTCAAAACTGTGACTGTTCACCGAAAGAGCCTCCTCCTCCTTTCTCACTAAGGTCTGTCTCATTTAACCACCATGCTCTTTAACCACCATGCTACCAAAGTGCAGTAACTCAGCAGCCTCAAGGGCTAATGTGACAACATACGACAAGCAGGATAAGATGATACCTTGGAAAGAGGAATTCCTGAAAGCTGGCACACTTCATATTTGGATTGCAGGGCTTTACAAACCTGCAGCAGTGTAATCTCTCTGTTCAAGTGGGCTGTGCTTTGCCAAACAGAAGCAGGTGGTGACAGCATAAACATGGGATCAAAAGATGAGTTTTTTCAGGGAAGTCTGCAGCGAGCCATCCAGTGAGCTCTGCTGGAGCCGCAGACCCTGCAGAGGTCAGGGCAGCAAGGCACCCACGAGCTCAAGCACCAGATACTGTATTCCTGAGTAAGAACACTGCCATGAAAGGTTCCATGACACAGATAGTGCATTTGGTGTCTGGGACCAACACAGCACTGAGAAATTTAAAAACTACGGCTTTCCAGCAACCCTGCAGCCACCTCCTACCTGCATTATCTTGTCCAGTTGTTTCTGGTTTTCCACAACCATGACATTGGTTTTGCTGTCATGAGCAATGTAGTGACAGGCCTCTGGAGAATTGGTTGTGTATATTCCTGTGACAATTCCTCTGAATCAAAAGAACACATATTTATATACATCCACACACATATACATGCACTTAGTACCAAAAAAGAGTAATCATCAAGGATCAGATGAATACTCAAAGAGCATGAAGATGTGGAAGCAAACAGCACAGCTCTCATTTGTTTCATGTATTGAGACATAAATATTTACCTAAATCTCTGATTTATGCACATTGCAAAGACTAATCTCTGAACTCCATTCAGCTGAAGGTGCTGTAGGCTGGGATTCAGTGTTTGAACCCACTTGAGGCTACACAAGAGTCAGCTTAGAAAGTGGTAAAAAAACCCCAGTCGTGTCCTCTTTCTGTTCAAGCTGTACACAGGTACCAATTTGGATTTCATTGGCACAGAGCAGCTTAAGAAGTAAAACCCAAATGGTGTAAACAGGTGTCAGGACAGAAGGAATCAGGGTCAATATTCACGTTACTTCATCTACTCGAACATATCCTGCTGCAGACAAATCTCATTAACACGAAACTGGGAGCCTCATCCGTTTCCCACATCTTCCAGTGATAAGACACTGTACAACAGCTTCTGTCACAGTTATGCCCACAGCAAACAGGATCAACTTAGGAGTGTCTGGACTATTTTAGATCCGAGACTCCAGCAGGTCGCTGAACGTGCTAATCAGTAGCAACACAACTTCCAAAATATGACAGCAAATACTTATTTGCTACATTCCCACCCCTACCCAAATGGAAATCCCCAAAGCCCTTTCAAAATCCACACCATCCCCCTCCTCCAAAAAATCTTACCCAGCAAAAACAGCTCCAACAGCTGAGATGAACCATTCTGGAGAATTAAATCCAAGGATTGCTACGCTGTGGAATCGTTCAAGACCCAGCTTAAAAACAAGGAGCATGAGGTTATACAATGTAGGCACACTGGAGAGGAACAAACACACAAACATAAACCTTGGAAACTTCTGGTGCATTATTGCAGTACTGACAAGGCATGTCCACACACACCTCTGTTCTGGTATCCACAGCAAACCCAGTATTTATCAGCACTAACGTGATGTAACTTTTCCACTACCTTCTCCTGGCTGGTTGAGCTCTGCTGCCCAGAGAGGCCTGAAACCCAGAGCATTTCAATATGAACAAGACATAAGGAATACCAATATTTAGAAGGTTTTAGAAATTGTCTTTATCTCACCAAATTCATGCTAGCACTGCTTCCCCCTGGTTTTCTGGTTTTAAGCTCAAAGGCCTCATGCTGAGCTCTGTGCCCACATCCCAGTGAGACAGTGCAACACAGCAGCTCTACACTTGCAGCCAGGCTCCCTTGACCCATTGTCATCCTTATTTCAACAACAAATACAACTACTGATTTTCAAGTAATGGGGAAAGCCTCTTATAGTGTGGGGTTTGGGGATTTTTTTGTGTATTTGTTTGTTTGGGGTTTTTTAAAGGAGACAAAGGGAGAAAATGAAATGGCTTTGTTTCCTGTACCTACCTTCAAGAAGCTCTTGGCTGCTTTCCTGGAGAGGCAATAATACTCTGAAAAAGTTATTTTCTCCCACTTTCCGTTCTTTTTGCTGGCCAAAGCATTAAGGGAGCCGTATTTTTCCAGGCTCTCCTTGAACATCTGATGAACTGTTATGGGAGTCTGTGGACATGAGTTATCTATTCTCAGTCTGACTCTGCCATCAGCCAGGGAGGTCCACAGGGCCTCTGGAAGGTAAAGCACCGTTGTCAAGGCATTCTAGCATTGGCAAATACCATGTGAGTGTGTGTCAGAGGACAAGGGGGCTGAATAAACACCACAGGGCTGAGCACAACTCTGGCGCTTCCCACCTTTGGAGAGAAGGGCTTCCCAATTTTCCTACTATCAAATACACCATGTAGAAGGAGAAATCTTTATCTGTTACACTTTGTTCTGCACCTTGAACAGAAGTGCCACTGGACAGAGTTATGTTGATCTTCTGTGTGTTACAGACACCCCCCAGTTCCAGAGCAGTGTCTGCCCAGGCTCAGCCCTGCAGTTCCCCTTGTGCTAGTGGAGTACTCGGTGGATCAGAAGGTTACAGAGATCCAAAAGACCTCTAATCCTACTCAGTATCCAAGCTTCTTTTGTTTGTTATAACTCTTCCCTCCTTCCTTCCCCTCCAGCTCTTCTCCCTCATCCTGTCCCTGTTCCCCAGTGCTTCCCAGTTTTTTCCTTGGTCATCTGCCTCATGTTCTAATTTGTACATCCACTCCACCCACTTCTGTCCTGCCCTGTTTCCATGTCATTTTTCATCTTTTTCTGCTTGTCTCCCTCACGCTGCCTTTCCACCATCCATTTTTTTTCTCCCTGTATTTTTCCTCCCCTTCCTTGAGAGGACACAGACAGAGAGCACCACCAAATGCCATTTGGCTCTCACCACTGTGCCAAGGACTTCACAAGAAATGTCTTGTCTCAAAGACTTTCCTTGGCTCTTGCAAAGCCAGCAAAAGGCTGAGGATAAATGCACTCCTTAGAGAATGCAGGGGTCAGCAAGTTGGCAAAATGCAGGTGAATTCTCAGAAGGAAAGCATAAACCCTCCCATGACTGCCCTGTCAAACAGTTCTCATACTTCTGAACAAAACAGTACCAGAACATTGTAAGAATGACATTTTTTTTTCCTTAGGTTCACGTTCATCAACCAAGAAATATTTCTAGCATAAACATAAAAATATATATATTCTAGAGCGAGCTGATGAAAACATTTCAAAGTGCTTAGGCTTGTCAGAATTGAGTGTAACAGAAAATAGGACTTTGTGAAGTTCCTGAAAGCAGGTAATAAGCATGATTGTCTTTTACTACACTTCTGGAAGGCAAAAACTGGGAGAAAGCTCAGACAGTATCTGTGCTGTTTCCTGGCACCCCAGTGGCTGAAAAAAGGCCGTGCTGGAGTGTTCAAAAGCACAACATCGCTGTCCAGTGCTATTCCTCTTGTTGCTTCATGGAGAAACCACCTCTCTGAGCATTTCTGGCAATATGAGAACACATCAAGCACAGCTGGATCCACACAAGCTCTTCAGGACACATTTGCAGCCTCCCTGAGTCAGGCCTTGCAATCTGCCCAGGTAACCAGAGGCACAGCAAGCTGCTGCAAGCTCACAAATATTATGTTCCATTCCTGCCCCTGGCTGGCAGATTTGCATTTGCTCTCTTGACAAACAGAAGGTGCTAATGACAGCAATAAATACAAATAAAGCTGCTTCATCTCCCTGTGCCTTCATTTGCTCGGTACAAATTGCATATAATGATTTTCAAAACATAGGTGTGGAGCTTTGCTTAGCTCAGTGGAGAAAGGGCATCATGAATCCTGACAGTTTGGAAAACAAGTCCCCATGAAGGATTTTAGGTTACAGACAGACTTTATCCAAGTGTAAACAGCAGCACCCAATAAATATTTTATGAGTTGAGGAGGCAAAGCAGGTGTTCATGCACTTAACCCCAATCCTGGTGTGGAGCTGTCGTTAATCCAAATGCTTATTTTCTGCAGTGACACACCAAAGCCCAGATGAAAAACTCTACATATAGATGTTCTGGCTCCTAAAGCAACCAAGGGGCAGGGATTGCAGGTGTGTTTGCGCACAGAGGGGCGACTGCCCTGTTGGAAACAAAACCGTACCATGCGGAGCTAAAACACAACATCCTGGTTCATGTGTTATGAAAGAATGGAAGTGAAAATATTAGCAGCATTCGCAAACTAACATTACAAAAGTTGCATGATTACTGCCTTCTCACTGCAGAGGGACAGTGGATAACAGAATAAACAGAACACTCTCCAGAAAAGAGTAAAAATCATCCATCAAATCACTGAAATATCCATACACAGAAACCAAAAATGTACTTGGAAAGGACATACACAAAAGGTTTCCTTTTGCTTTCCTTTATGCAGGTTTTTCTGGTGTCAAAAAGGCATCTTCGATTCCCAAGAACAGAATCAGTTTCAGGGCATCACCTTAATAATACACAAGATATAGTGTAAATAAATATAAACCTAAATGCCCATTCAGTGTCTGCTTTTGCATGTATTGGCAGGTAGAACTTATCTCAAAACAGTTCTGAAATCTAGATATAAGCCAAGTAATTCTAAAAATCTAATCAGTCAGTCCTATAGAGTCAGTAAGAACAGCAGAACATGAACAATATATTCCTCTGTCAGTTTGCAGAGGGATTTTGAGCACAGGGCTCATTCTTCTCAGAAAGAGCCTGGGAAGGAATGCCTGGCAAAATACTGAATGAGTCAATTATAAACTCTGGGAAAAGCAAAATAGGTGCTCTGCCTGGCTGACATCTGAAAGTTAAACTGCAATATCCAGGCTGGAAATGAACTCAGAACCTCCTGAAACCCAAGAGGAAATCAGAATAAACCCCCTCTAAATATACTATCAGCTTTGGTACATTATCCAGCTGCAGGTTTACAGAGGAAAAAACAAACCACATTCCAGCTTGAAGTACTTGATGCCACTGGAAGTTCCCTTTGTGCAACCAAAGAGTAATATTTGTCCCTTTCCTCTTTCTCCCAGTAACTCTTGTTGCCTGCATTGTACTTTGTACCCAAAATGCTTTTTCATTCACTGATATTGGCTCACGTCCTTCCTGTGAATCCACTGAAGGTCCGAGATGATGAGAAAAGATTTCTGCTTAAAGAAGGTGATGCTGTAATTTAAAATAAAGAGCGCAGAGATTTTATTCCTTTATAAGTCCTTTTCACTGTCACTCTTTGAGCCTCTGGAGAATCATTCTCCTGCAAGGCCAAATTCCATGAACAGATCCATGAACAGTCTGGCTGAAAATGCTGGGCCTCTGTGATGTATAAAGGAAACTGTAAAAAAAGAAAATTAAAAGAGAAATACACTAATCCTACAGTTTGAAGCTAATATAATCAATGAAACCTTCTCTCCGTTCACCAGGATCCTGGTGACTGCCACGAAGGGTTTGAGAATGTCAGTGGATTCTGATGTTTCTGGCAGAGCAGCTCTGAGAGCCCCACGAAACGCAGAAGCAGCAAGGTCACCTTTCAGGCAGGTAAACAAACAGGCTGATGGTGGAACAGCCCTGCTGCATGACCTGAGAGCTCCAAGCCATATTCCACGGATGTGCCCTGAGAAGCAGGAACTAAACCAATAATTTAACTTCTGCTTGAAAGTGAATCAGATTTAACTCCCAAAACAGTGTCTTGATTATATGCCAGTTGCTGCAAAACATCCCTCTGCCCTAATGAGGAGAGCAGGAATTCAGCTCTTTGCTGGAGGCATTCCTGACAGTCATCATCCCAGATTCCACAGCCATGATGCCATCACATTCTGCTGACAACACAAACGCATCATTCCTCCTCTCACCCACCATTTTTTTTACTTTTCTTCAAGATATCTGTGACCCTGAGAGATTAATTTCTTTTTAATAAGAGATGAGTAGACACAAGCTGGAGTCTGAGAGCTTGGTATGTGTGTCAAGCTTCCCCTTGTGCCAACAAACACACTAAACACGAGTACAGAACTCTGGAATTGAAAGTGAACCTGGAAGTATCAGCCAGACTGTACACACAGTGATTCTCCCAATGAAATACAGAAACCAGCTTCCTGTGGCTTGCCTTGCCACAGCTGGGGGAGGGAAAGGGCTTTCTGCTATATTACCAGTTTTCCCCAACAAACATGAAATTGCACACTGTCAAACAGGAAAGACTGAATAAACAGAGGAAATAATTTTCAATTAGCCAAAACACACAAATATTTCAGCCCATGGAAACCTGGGCCTTTCCCGTTGGAGGAAAAGGGACCATTTATTAATTGCAATAAAATACACTGCTCTTCACAGCAGCGAACTCCTGCAGGCGTGGATCAGAGAAATGAGATACCCTGCAAAGAATCCTCTCTGAGCTGACGTGGAGGGAGTGGTGCATCAGGGCAAGTACAAAATAAGCCTCCTAACAACCCTGACGCTTCTAAAACTGATTACGATGCACCAAAATGGGACGTGTGGAGGGTGTAATCAGGAGCAAACATCACCACAGAAACACTGCCCAGGCACGCAGGCACGGAAAGTCAAAACTCAGAATTGGGATCGGTGAGTGACGGGAAGAGCCACAAGAAGGGCTTCTACAGGTACACAAGGAGAACCAGAGACATCCTGGTCGACTGACTGACTGACACAGGACATGCAAAGGGCTGATGCTCCCAGTGCCTTTTCAGCCCAGCATTTACCGGCAGGATCAGGCTCCCTGGGTTTCCATGCCTAGTGACAGGTGAGGTGCTTTACCTATAGCAGAAGAAAACCACTTTCACACACTGGACACATACAGAAGTGTTGATGGGACCACAGGAGATGCTTCAGCGTGGGCACTGAGAAACCAGGTCAAAGCCATTGCAAGGCTGCTCCCCGCCACTGAAAAGGCACAGCAATTTGGAAAGGTCCCCAGGATGGGAAAAGAGGCAAATGTCACACCTGTCTTCAAAAAGCAGAAGAGGACTCAGATAACCAAAGGCCAATCAGGCTCACCTCAGTCCATAGAAAGGCTGTAGAACAAACTCTCCTAGAAATCATTCTGTGCAATAAAATGGTCACTGAGACCAGCCAGAATGGACAGACCTGATTTGGCCTTGGGAAACCTAATCCAACGACCTTCCATGATGAGTTGACTGGCTCTGACACGGTGAGAGCAGTGGCATGTTGTTTACTTTCTACCTTTAACAAGGTCTCTAACAAGTTCTACACAGCCCAGCGTGGAAGGTTTGAACGAGATGGAGTTGCAGGAACAGGTAGATTAAAAAACTGCCAGGATAACTAGCCTTTGAGAGCAGTGGTCAACAATTCCAAGTGCAGCCAGCAGTCATTACAGGTGACATTCTTCAGGGGTTACTCCTGAGAACGACACTGCTCAGTGATGGCACTCACAGCTTAGAGATGGCACCAAACTTGAGGAACTGACCAACATGACAATCCATCCTGAGGGACCTCAGCACACCACAGAATGGGCTGGCACAGCCTCAATGCTCCACAAGGGTGAGCACAAGTCTGGCCCCAGCTGGGGCTCAGCAGGACAAACCCTGTGGCTCCTGGGGCCAGGCTGGCTGTGAGTCCGTATGTCCCGATGGAGATGAGGGCTGAGTGTGTCCCAGCTGCAGTGGCAGGATTACAGCCAGCAGATCAAGGAAAGTGATGGTTTGTCCTGCTCAGCACTCCTGAGAATGCACCTGAAGCAGGGAGCAGCTCTGGAAGCCCCAGTGCGAGAGAGACCCTGACAAACTGACACAGGCCCAGGACAGGGAACGCCAGGGGTCAGGGGCCTGGAACACACCGTGTAGGAGAAGCCCCTGCAGGAACTGGGTTCCTCCAGTCTGGAGAAGAGAAAGAATCAATCTCCCTGCTGTCTGCCACAGACTGAAGCAGGTGCTGCAAGGAAAACAGATTCTTCTCAGAGGCACCCAGCAGAAGAAGAAGAGGCAACGGACATGAGCTGCAGCAAGGAAAACTCTTGCTGGATCAAGAGAAGTTATTTCACAATGTAGGTGACTCTGCTGAAGGAGAGGGACTGAGAGGCTGTGGAATTTCCATTCCTGGAGGTTTTCAAAACTCAGCTGAACAAAGCCACAAGCCCTCCTGTGAGCAGAGAGGTGGACTAGTTGCCCTCCAGTGGTCTTTTGCAACATAAATCACTTGGTGATTCCATCAGTATAAAGCCGGCATGAATGAGTTCTCACCTTATGCTGGGTCTAAGTCAATGTAATGCTTGCTGCCAGCAGTAAGGGTACTCTGGATTTACAGATGCATTAGAAAGCCCCAAATCTGGCCTGCTTCCACAGGAATGAGCTTCTACACGTTGGTGGAAAGGAATGGGGAAAAAATTCCAGAACAATCTGCAGTCCTCATTGAGAAAATTTAGTCCTGAGGTTGCAGAACATATCAATTATAAAGCGAGAAAGGCAGTTCTGCACAACTAGAAAACATCAGAATCTCCTCCTTTTCTCTTTACATACAATGTAGAACCCACTGAAATCAGACACTGACCTTCAGCCCTCACTGTCCCACTCAGCACCTGCAGAGCAGTGTGATGTTTCCAAGTCAAACACTGCTGCTTATTTAAATGGGTAACAAGCAGTGCCACAGATTCTCAAAGTCAAATAAAAGACGAAGTCTAACCAATTGTCAGCTCCTGATTCATCAGCTTCAAAGGTCTAAACAGCAATAAAGGAACTGCTGAATTAAAATGGATGATGAGGTGTGACTTGTGTTTGCGGGGAGATTGCGAGGGAACCGCTGGAACGGCTTCTCCCCTCCTTGTTCCCCTCCCTGGGTGGCAGAGCTGTGGTCATCCCTGCAGGAGTGGCTGCATGGCATGTGCGTTCCTTCCTGAGCAGGGTTCACAGCCCAGCACACTTTTTTAAACCCCCAGGAGGAAGGCAGGGCAGGTGGCTGACAGCAGTAACAAGAGTCCCAGACAAATTCTTAGAAAATAGGTCAGAGCCTTCCTGAGCACACAAGTTCTCTGCAGAACCACAGCCTCGGTAATGATCTAAATACAGAATGTGTGCCTCAAATAGTTCAGTGGAACACCCTGAAAACTGGAAGCCAGAAGTTAGTTATCACCTTTATCCATCCAAACTTCTTTGCTGCTCACCGAAAGAACAAAAAAGCATAGAGCTGGCAGTTCAATTCTGGGAAAGAACCTACTGTGCCTTTAAAAAATAAAGATATATCCATACAGGTGTATATTTATACAGGTGTACAAAGTCTGTATAGGAGATTCCTGCGTAGATCCGATATCTATGCAGTCATTGCTCCAGCTGTCTCTCAGAACAAATACTCTGTTTAAATGAGCACATTTGTACCAGCAGCAGCCTCATCAAGGCAACAGGAGCTCTCTGAGGACACCAAACCTTCCAAGGAACCTCACAAAGTTCTGCTAACAAACCTCCTTTCATCCTCCACAGGTGACAGCTGGGGAATAGGCTGTGATGCCACAGGTAACACAATTTGGGTGATTTAAGATGGGATCAGCCTGTTTTTCATTCTTATCTGGTCACTGCCTCAAATACAGACAAAAACTGGGAGAAACCGTTGAATCCATGCAAATTTACAGCTCCTGTAAGTTTTTCAGCTGCCCAGACTCACTTCAAGTTTTTAGTTTTCCTCTCCTTATCCCAGCCCTGAAAAATTATCAGTAGAATTACCTGTAGAATAGAAATACAAATCACATCAAAGGAACAAAAATTCAAAAAAAGAGCTCAGATTTCCACTAATCACCTTTGACAGGCTCACCTGCTGGCTCTGTGCCTTCATCCTGGGCCTCCTCCAAACGGGGCAGTGAATCTCTGCAGACAGCCTGTGCCTCTTGAAAGCTTCTAAAAGAAAATGTTACTATTAAAAAGTTATCCAGGAGTGGGATCCAATGCAATCAACACAATGTTTTGAGGTGGAAATAAAACCACAGCTTCCAGGCACTTCAAAATACAAACAGGTAAAAAGAGGAAGCTCAGAGGTACCAAGAACCTTTAGACTCTGTTGCAAACTCCACTAAAACCCAGTTTAAAGCACAACCCAAAAAGTCTGTAAGGTGACCGACTGCAAAGAGTTACATGAGCCAAGTATTCAAACAATAATTAAGCATTTGGAAATGACTGACTGCACACAGCAATGAACTGCAGATTAGTTGTAACAGCATAAAGATTTTTTTAATTTAGCTCATTTCATTTCAAGAACATGTTAGGATTTCCTTCATTCCTCTCAACAGAAGAGTCCTGAGTGAAGCTCAGAAAGTCCTTCCCCTGCACACTGTAATAAATTCACTCAAAATGTAGGAAAAGAAAGTTGAAATGATGCCCTTCCTGACTTTCCAATAAATAACAACTTCAAAAGCCATTTTTAACCCAGCAGTGTCAGGTACAAACAGCAGGACCAAATACCACATCAGACACTATTTCCTATCTCTTTTTAACACCTACACTCATAAAATACTTATATGTGGAACACTCCTAGAATTTATTATTGTTATTCACAATGAAATAATGATTTAGAAATGCCTTAACCACGCTGGCTCCCTTGTACAGTAATTTAGCAGACTTGGTAATTCTTCACCCCTCAGAAGTGACAATCCCAGTTCATTTCCTCCCTTCCTCCTCCTCCCCACATTCCCGGGTCTCAGGTCACAGAAGCAGCCGAAGGAAAGCAAGGAGTCATCACTAATCTTGCCTGCCAGGATATTTCCTCCCTTCTTAACAGGCAGAATGGGACAGAACATGAAAGGGCTTGTCTGATAAGCAAAAAGGGCTCTGAAAATAGGCACTGGCTTGGTGAAGGCGGATGTTGAGGAGAACCTGAGTAATTTAAATATAGAAGGGGATTACAGTGCATTCTGAAAGGTAAGCCTGTGTCTGACACGTGGGAATGACTTAACGAACTGAGACTGCAAAGAGAGAATGATAGACCAGGAAGAGGTATTTAACCAAAACAAAACATCTGAAATTACTTAAAAACATGTGGTTTTGTTTGCTTTAGTCTCAGCTGTTATAGGCTTCTGGTTCAGTTCATATTATGTTCCCTTTACAGAGAAATAACCAACCACCAAGTCTGAATTTCTGGACTCTCTCTGGAAATGTTTCAACGTGTAAAAGTTGTATGAGGAGCTCTACCCATCCAGTGTGTTGAGGAGTGGGAACACACATGCAGTGGAGTTGTTACCTCCCTCCATGGATTAAGGATCCATTTGAAAGTGGGATCTTCTTTTTTCCCTGAAAGTACAATTAAGAAATTTTCTCTTGCATCAACAATTTCTGTGTATATTCAGAACCATCCCATCCCTTGTGAATGAAAGAATGCGGTTTTGACGTCCTTCCTTTTACCTTCTGTCAGGAGTTCTTCCTTTAAAGCTGAAGTAGAGACCCAGGGATGGTTTTGTGGTTCGGAATTGCTCAAGACTGAAGTGAGCAGAATTCAGAGGGACTGCCTGGCCAAAGCTTGCCGAGTATTCTGCAGCGAGGAGAAAACGCACTGCAGAACCACAGCTCGGTGCTGAGGCGCCTCAGCAAAACTGGAATGCTTCGGAAATCTGGGCTTGGGCTCCTAAATATTTTATTAACACCGAGGTTCTGCATGAATTATTCAAAGTTAGCAGTGCAGGGCCAGCGTTTTCCAAAATCCAGCTACCAGTTTAGAGGTGGACTTTCCATGTCTGATTCTTGCGTTGGAAGTTTACAATTCCAAAGGTAATACAGAAAAACCTGCACAAATGACACACAGAGAGGATTTCACAGCTGAGGTGGCCTGACCAAGTCGATTAGAACAAACTGAGAGCACGCTACAAAACCTTGACCAGCTAGAACTAAACAAAGCTTATTTCTGTATAGCTCCATTAGCGGGGGTGGTTTTTGAATGACAGCATTTCCTGATGTAATTTGGGATTTAATTTCCAGGTACCATTCCAGCAAACATGACCTCATTCAATAGCTCCCTTCACCTGAGACAGAAGCACAGAATCCTTTGGCTGACTGGCTCATCCAGGGGTTTGGGGGCAAGCACAACCCATCTGCAGCTCCCACCACTGCCCTGTGCCAGCTGGATGCTGCTTCCCGCTGAAGCAGCACACATCAGGCCAACCTGGAAAGCAAGAACCTGCAAATTCCACACATTGGAATAACCGAGGGGAAGCTTCCTTTCCTTCAGTGTTCCCATGATTGTAACAGCTCTAGTGAGATTTATCTTTGCAGAGCCGTGGAAGCAAAAGTGCGGGTGAGGTAAAATAAGGGCTGAGGGAAGCGACAGTCCTTCCTGCTGGGATGAGTCACCAGGAGCAAAGCATCCCATCTGGATTTGCTGGCATGGCAATTACTGCTTTTATCTAAGTGTATTTGATAGCACCAGTGGATACAGTATCATTTCTTATCGGAACTACAGCAACTAAGTGCCACAGCTAAATCTCTCCACTTTTATCGGTACAAAATGCTTTTGTGCTAATTACACACTGGAAAAGCTGTTTGTACTGTTACTATAATGATGCTGAGTGATTAATGGCACTACTCACTCTGATACTAATTGCCATAGTGGCTTTTTTTTGTTTTGTTTTAAGGGAATTTGGGCCTTTTCCTTCCACAGGCTCTGTGTTTCCTTCTCTGGTAATTAGAATTTCTGCTTACAACTCATTCTCCGGGTCAAATGCAACCAGATATTTGCTGACGTCTACATTCTTTCGTCATAGCAAAATTTTGTGAGAATACTAACAATAAAACTGAAGAGAACCTATGAACTCAGTCTTTAATATGATAATAAACCAATGATTTCCACAGAGAAAGTGTTTTACAGAAATTCCCACTTGAATGAGCCTTACAGGATACAGTGGTTGTCCTGCATAATTGGGTTAGAATATTTTCTCTCAGATTTAAGACCCATGCAATTTTAGGTTCTAGGGTGTGATATATTCTGGCCTTAATTCTGCAGGGTGATTTCTAACATCATGAATTGCACCAAGAGGATATGAACCCTGTTTTGCAGCAGTCATGTTATCATGAGATTTGAGGGGAAGCCATTCCCAGAACAGATTATGTGTGGTGGCAAATAAAAGACATCTCATATTCTGTTTGTATTCCTATATTTGTAAATTGTTAACATATTACCCAGGTAAAGGTACTCCTTTAGACTTCAGCATATTTCCTTATAACCCTTTACACTCACATATAGCAAGTCAAAGTGCATTTAAGTCTGGAAATCACATTCACGGCAGCTCACAAAGGCTAAACCAAACAGTTTTTGGCAATTAAACCAGCCAGTAGTTCAGGCTAAGCATTGAGCCAGAAGCCACATTCTCAGCTCCCAGGCCTCTGCTGCTGGATTCCAGACGAAGATACCATCTCCTCCTCCCTCCCTGGGTATTTCTATGCAGAGGTTTCTCCCACTGCGCAGCTTCTCCACTCCCACCTCGCTCCTGGATACCGTTGTACCACAGCTGTGAGCTCACCATATACTGAAAAGATTTTTATTAATTAGTTGTTTTTAATGGTTTCATGGTTTAACGCATGAGAAATGCTGAAGATTCTGCATTCACAGTATACGCTATCAGAGAAGCTGAGGTTTATGTGTGGCCTAATTTTAGAAGAACGGTATGTTCAAGGTGCAAGGCTCTCGCTCTGGTCAACCATGTCACTGCAGTTCAGGCCCACTTAACTTCCAAAGCTTTTATCATAAACTGTTCCATGATTTCAGTGCTTTTGTACCTTCAAAATAAATCACCCTGCAGGTTGTCTGCAACAAAGAACACAGCCAACAACGGGGCAGCGCTCAGCAGCAGCATCTGCTGAGTGCACGCAATTTCCCCGTCGCTTCCATGCTTTTTCCAAACAGCATTCCCATTCAGCTGCTCCTGGGAGTGCTCTCACAGCCTCAGTGGCTCCCAGGAAGGCTCAGGTGTGTTCTGCCCTCCCTGTGATGATACAGAGCTCTGCTTTGCTGTCCCTCTGAGCACGTCACTTCCAGGCCCCCCTACCACCGGGCTCATCCATGTGGCAGCAGCACATTTCTTATAACACCGTCTCCACCTCATAATTAAACCCCTTTCTCTGCTTGCCTTGCTCAAAGAGGTATTTTGTGAGACACTGGTGTGTATCTCAGGCAGCAACGTGTGCAGAGCCCCATTTGCACAAGGACTTCCTTTCTCAAATGCTTTTGTTGAACTGGCTTTCCTAACTATAACTCTGATTTAATAGACATAAAAATAGGCTGAAGTGGAAAATATGCATTTTCCCAAGACAGCACTTTTCCATAAATTTTGTTTAAGTCTTTCACTGCTTGCTTCTCCTCAGGATGACCTGGTGAGTTCCTCCTCAAAAATCCCACAGTTTGGTTGTTTGATTATTTAAGTAATCCGCAATAAAGTGGAGGATAAAACATCCTTCTTCCATTCAGTGTCTATCTTTGAGTGTTTCACTCTTGGTGACAAGTGTCCTAAATATTTATCTCTGTTCCAACACTGAGAACTTCCCACCCCCCTCAGCTTTTGTTCCATGTTCCCCAGGACAACCCAGCTCCGTAACATTCCACCAGCCTTACTCTGCATCAGAGCTGCTTTGGGGAGTGTTTTGGGTCTACATCTGCACATTCTTAAGAACTTTTCATTGGGTGTTAGACATTCTCAACAGCTCATTGTGGCATTTGAATTCGAGACGGAATCATTAAGTATTCATCTGACAAGTCTTCTGGCAGCAAAAAGCAATGGCTTAAATCACCTCTGGGTACCTCTGAAAGCTGTAATGATTCTGGCACTTTGCCTAGAGACCTCAGAAATCAAATATCTTCATCTGGATCCCATTCCTGAGAAACCCTTTCCCCGTTCCCCCTGCACCCTGCAAGAGCCAAATCCAATCTTTTAAAACAGAGCTCTGGGGACAGATTGTAGGAGTGAGCCCAAGACAATAAATCCAGAATCACAGATCTGTCCTAGAGCTCTAGACAAAGGCAGTAAAGTCACTCAGACTTGGATCAACACAGCACCGCAGCTTTGACAGCTCAGCAGCAATCTGTGACCAGCACAGAAACAGCCAAGTAGCAAATACCTCCAGACTCTGAGGAGCTCTGAGGAGCTGTCAGTCGTTACCCAAGACATTCTGAAGATGTTCTCTCATTTTTTTACAGCATAAGAGAAAAAAAACCCATGTAGTGACACACAACATTAGTTCTCTAAACCCTCAATTTCTATCACATTTAAATTCTTCCTATCAGAAGGAATAAAGAAGGGAGTCATAGGAGGTCCCCGTGGACAGAAGGACATTGCTATCTATCATGGCTGGTTGTCTTATTTACTAATTACTCCTCTATTCAAATGAGGGCAGTGTTATAATACACTCCTTATTAATTCTATTTAAAATTTGCCTTTGCCCTCGAAGAACAGGTTAGATTTAGCTGCTAATTGGTTCTCATGCCCTTATGAGACTTAAAAAGGGGGCCACAGATCAGCCCAGATATGTTCCTGCTCTTGCAAAAGGGGTCAGCTGATCCCACAACCACTTTGCTCTGCACAAGAAGACAACCTTTCTCAAATCACTCAGACAACTTCTTCTCTCCCAAAGGTACATTTAAAAGCAAAACAGATGTTTAATAAAGAACAAAGTAGTAAGAGGTAAAGTTAGCAGCTGAGACCCGTTTTACTGTATAACACACTTGGCACACACCTTCTAGGGGAACATCCTTCCCCGCAAAAAAAAAAAGAACTAAAGTATTTTTTCCCCCTTGTTAAGAATAAATATCCTCAAAAATCAGGTCAGTTATTTTGGTGACAGACCAATTTTACGGATAGCTGGGAACTGTGTGGTTGAATAGGAAGAAAAGAACAATAAACCCAGCCTTTTTTATTCTCCCCAAAAAAGGCTCTATTCAGCAGTTGGGAGCGGACTACAACCCTTCCCTGACCTTGGGACAGATTTTCTGGCTCTGTTCTCCCCTGCACAGCAAAAACCCAGACCTGGAGCTGAAATCTTCCAGTAGCTGCCTCTGCCTGGCTGTTTGCAGGGAGTGCAGCACAGTGAGCTCACAGAGCTCGTTAGTTCAAATCTTCGTCATTTTTTAGGTCACACCAATTCAATTTCAGCCTCATAAAAGGTCTTTTTTAACTCTTCCCAGTTTGCTGGGATTTTATTCTCTCTGTCTAGTCCTTTCTACCTGGAATCCTGCTTCCAGCACACGAGAAAAGGTATCTGAGTTTGCTACTTCACTTCAAACCACACCAGGTAAACAACACTATTTACCAGGACAACCTGCCTTGACTTCTTCCAAAAAATGACACGGAAGTTTTATGCCAAGGGTTTGGAATACACCACAGGTATCTGGAGTTCTAGTGTCTGTGATATTCTTTCACTAGAAATTCAAAACCAAACCAAATGCTGAACACCTTTCTAATGCAGGAAGCTTAACTTTCCTGTTTGCAGTGAACGCAAACCACTGTATATTTTTAAGTTCTCCTCTAGCTTTTTTTTCTTGAGCAAAGCAAACACAGAAACTTTTCTCTTTTGCTTAAGCATGTCACAAATAGAAGCATGTGTGGACTAAAATAGAGGTATTATTACTGATTTAGCAAAGTTCTAACTTCCATGAGTCAGAGAGTGCATATGTCTGTACTGATCACAAGTCAAAGAGTGTTTTATGATCTTTGGACAGATTAAATAGAAAATGACAGTTCCAGTATTAACTGCATTAAGATTCCAGAGGCAACATCAACACATTCAAAAATTTTCAAAGATTTCTTAACTTACTCCTGTTCTGAAAATCTTAAATCTTTGGATTGCTCCTTATGATTCTCATGCAGGATTACAAAACCCAGAACACAAGAAACCATTATCACAGAAATTATCCCAACAATTCTTTACCTGAAAGGGCCAAGCAAACCTTCCAAGACACATAACGTGCAAGTTGTTGCCTCAGTAAACGTGAAGTTACATTTAACTTACCAAAAGACTAAGTATCAGTCTCTGGGAATGAATAATTAGTACTGAGCAATCCTAACAAAATTCCAACAGTCAGAAGCTGAAATATGTCCTGTGAGATGTCTTATTCTATTTTTAAGAGTAAGTATTTCCAGAAACTCTAGAGATGGGCAGCTCTCTCTGACAGGAGACACCATTCCAGAGCAACAGGAATAAGAATGTTTTCCTTTTGTGCTGCCTAGGACAGAAAGGAGAGAGCAGCCAGTAGGATTATCTCACGTGTAAAAGGTAATATCAACACCAAAATAAACTTTTCTGAAGTTCAGTTCTCTAAGAGATGGGTTACCTGGATAAGTTCTGTTGCCTTTTTGTGGACGGAGACACAAGGATCCACTATCATGTAAGGATTAGTCCCCCAAATCCAGAAGGGAAGAGACCTGCTTCCATAGCTGCAGGTGGGCTGTTTTTTAAAGTGCATTCCAAGTGGATTATGTGCACTGTAAGACGTGCAGACCAACCCCTACTGAACTTGCAGAGTCCTTAGTGCCGCTCTTACCATCAGAGACGCACACAGGGATGGCACAGGAGCACCAGCTGTCAGCTTGTTATTCCTGACTCCCTGGACTTGGCTGTTCTCTGGTATTTGAGGGTGCCTGTAATCTCAGCTCATGGTAGAAAAGCCACTGACCACTGAATACTCTTAAGATTCAGAGCCTGCAGGCTGACCAGTATTTTCAGCTACTCTTCCATATTTTTGCTGCGAGCAGCTGAGCCCCAGGAGCTGAACAGACGTGTCAGAACTGCTGGACACAAACCCCTGCTGAGCCCACCCCGGGGCTAAAGAGCCTCTGTGCTGCAAAATAAACACCATCCAGCAGATATACGCCCAGAGGAGACGAGCAACAGAGCCCAGACTGAACGATGCTGTTAGGTTTAACATCACAGAACAAGTTGGCACAGGAGAATAGACCCAGTTAGACCCTTCACTACAACTTCCTCTCGTTCCAGCCCCAAAACATGCACTGCTTTCTGCACTAGAGACACCATTAGGCAAAGTTCTGGCTGTAGCACAAGGCAAACTTCAGTTGTGAAAAATTGGTAGGTCAGTTCATTAAAACAAATGCTCGAGCTACTTTACCCATTTTCATGGCTTCCTGCAGGATTCCCTGCATTTTCCTCCCGTGGCTGGTTGCTGAGAGTCTCTCCACTGTTCCGCATCCTCACAAACCGTCCAAGGCCGGGCACAAATATGGCAAAGGACTGTGCGGGTCAGGCAGAAATAAACTACTTGGACAACTGAAGAAACCCACAGTAACTGGTTATTTGTTAAAAAACCCAACACGTAATGCAAGAGGAGGAGACTGCTGCCACAAAAGCTGTTTCTTTCTGATTTTAACATGCTTGAAATGTCGCAGTGCCTCTGAGCTGCTTACTGTTAAACTTTCCTTTTAATTCAGTTTTCTTTAATTATCCATGAGAAGAATTTTAATGAGTCTACAATGCTTTAAGATGCAAATCTTTCCTTTTGCCAAGATTTCCAACAACTTCGTTCACAGAAGCTGAAGCAATTCTAAATTTATTAACTCCAGTTTCAAAACAGGGACATCCAATGAAGCTCTTTTCTTAAAGAAAATGCAGATTAATTACATTAGGAAATGCCTTCAAGTCCATTACACCTAGGAAGCCCAGCACTGCAACAGCCAAGCCCCTCCTCCAGCATCACAACTACACCAGCACTTCCTCGGCTTCACCAGGCCAGGCCTGTCCTGCAGTGTGGAATTTTCTACGCGTGACTGAACAAATTACTGCCCAGGATGTAACAAAGTCTAGTTCAGCTACTTAGGCCACTTCTGTGCTAGCCAACAAAACAAGATCCAGGGAATGGCTCAGCCACCCACCGTGAGCACCTTCCCTGGGATGGTTTGGTCTGTGTGAAGTGGAATTTCCCCGAGCCAGGGGCTGAGCCAGGCTGGGGGCTGTCACTGGAGATGATGTTCATGGTTCCCCTGTCTGGGGAGCAAGAGGGATGTGAGCCATGCTGTGCCACAGCCCTCAGAGCCAGAGAACATCATCTGGAATGTTTAACTTACAGCACAAACACAGCCACAGCGATTAGGGGTACCTAAGACCAGTAAACCTTAACTTTATACAAAGATGTGGATTTTATTCCAGAGGATCCAAATGTGTGATTGGAGACAATGCAGTTTGCAGTGAGAAGAAAGAGAACTTTGCAGTGAGATCTAAGGGGCCTATTCTTACACCAGAAGCTTGCTTTGAAAATATCCAAACACAGAACAGGGGATAAAAAATGTGTCATCTTATGCAGCAAAAATTCATTTTTCTCAGGATTGATTTAATTCCTTCAATCCGGGGTAATTCTCCAAGCTCTGACTTTGTTCCAGTGATTCTTTGCAGGAAGCTTCCAGATATCTTCCTTGGGCTTGCAACCACTTTTGCAGTACTATAATAAAGAAAACCATTGCAAGAAAACGAATTTTTTCATTCTTCTGATAATATAAAATGTTTTACATGCTATATGAAGGAATCCAATTAGACAACTGCTCATTACCTTGCTTGGATTGCATGTTGGGTGTTGAGTGGGCAGGTAATAAGTCTTGATTTTTCAATAATCTTCCTTAAACGCAGTGTTGGTATTTTGACAGAATCAAGGATTCCTCAATGATCAATCACTTCCCCCACAAGAAGGGCAGTTGCAGGGCTGGCAGGCGGTGAAGCGAGGGGGGAACCGGTGGAGAAGAGTTGCTTTTGGACTCTGTATCATGTGATTGTAACAGAACACTCATGACTGTGACAAACCGTAGGTTTCCTGCAGTTGTCAGCTACAAACACTCCTGTCACTGGAACAATAGGCTCGAGTTGCAAGAAACAGTTCTACACAAAATCTGCCTGTTCTGGTACATTTCTGGGCACCCTTCAAGTTTCAAGGAATAAATCCCAACAAATGAGGCTGGCAACCTGTGTAGGATTCAGCAGGAAAGGCTTAACAAATCATCTTAAATGATTTTTCCATGCTGCCGCTTACATGATGCTATGATCCTCTTCCTTTTTGCCCAGCCCTACCTGCACACAAGCTGCACAAGACTGAATTTTCAGGCTGGGCTGGGCTGCTTTTGCAGCCACAGGTTAAGATTTGTGGGCATTGACAGGCACACGAAGGTCGGAAGGACCAGGAGAGCTCCTGCACTGGTCACATCCTCTGCTCTGCAGTTACGGTCGGTCTCTCTCACAAATTTGCAGCCGATACCTCCGAGTTGAAGACACCGTCACCTCAAGATCCCGAACAGAAATACTGGAGAGGCCCAAACAAAGCCATGTTGTTAGCAAGGTCAGCCCCAGCGTGGGTGGAGCGTGGCTGAGACAGGATGGTTCAGGTTTAATTCACAAACGCCACTACGGCAACACGAGACTGCCCCGAGCCCTGCGCTCCCCCAGCTATTCACCCGGCAGGCGAGAATGGGAACGCTGATGCTTCACCATAAAACCTAAAACATGAGTGGAGGAATTCCCTCATTCTGGATGCTCCTCGCTGTGCAACCCAATTAGTTTAAGCAACTGTGTGGTAACACCCCCCCCTTTTTTTTTTTAAGTCATGTAACTGGTAACAAATATCTTAGTATAAAACAATACTTTTTGGTACCAACAAGATATCATGATGTTAAACTGGTAGTCCTGTTGTTATTCCAGTGTTCCAGCACTGAGTCTAAAAAACCAAACCCCTCACCCCACAACAGCCACCGGCAAAACATCTACATAACCTTTACCTTTCCTATTTCAAAGGCTTTGTGACATTTCTTTACAAAATGGCCCCACTTCTAATCTTTTTTTCGGTATTTTCAATCAGTTCTCTCAGTGCCTGGCAGCTTTTCAACTTGCTACTAATTGCAGCCCTCTATGTTCCTCAAAGGCTCTTAACTGCATTTACTGTGATTATTTACAGCTTTCACACACAATACATTCACAGAGCTTTCTTTTTTCCCAGTTTCTCATAAAATCGGGGATTTAATTTGGCCCCTAAAACATTTTAGCTAAAACAAAAACAAAATTAACCCCACGGTTACTGTTAAATGAGAGTAGGGCTCGGGGTTTATGTAAACCCCTGAATCCAAACATGTCTTCAAACATCCATAGACAAGACTGCCACGTGTACCTTCATCAGGTGAGGCAGTTTATCCCCCAAACCCCTTTGCTACCCACAAGCACAGCCAGCTGAATGTATTAACATTTCCCAAAATTTCTCCGCTGCCACCTCCCTGTAAAAATGTTTTCTCTCACTGACCACACCGCAGCAACAGGATTTTCGTTTTGCTTTCCTGAGCAACGTATTCTGCTTCCTATGGAATTGTTCCGCAAAGATACAGAGGAAAAAAGACATTACTTTGTGCAAAGCTTCTGGAGTCTGAGTGCCAGTAAAATACATCTCAGATTTGCCTGTAACTACCAATTCGTGCTAACTAAGGAAGAGAGCTCTGGGGAGTGGAGAGAAAGCAGTTGAAAATGCACATCTCGAGAAAGAGGCAGCTGTTTCTGAGCAACTGGAGAGAGGCAGAACGTCCCACCAGGTCAAAACAACAGTTGGTCTGAGGGCAGGCACATCCAGAAACCTTTTTGCTCCTTCTTCCTGGGGAAAAGATTGGTTTAGACTCAACATAAATAGCTGCATTTTCACATTTACCTACAGGTGTTCCTTCATCCTGCCCTATTTGCAGTCACATTTTCCACAGGCCCAAACCACTTAGAGATGCCGAGCCCCTGACCAATAAAAATTGTATTATGGAAACAGGTCTTTCTTACTCTTTCGGCATTACTAGCAATTAAAATTAATTACTACAGATTGATGCCCATTTTAATTAAAGTTGCCTCAGCAAAATCCTCTAAAGATGCTACTCACTCACTAAACACTGCCCTGAAATAGCTCAAAACAAATGCCATCATTTAAATTTTATTGCAGATACAGATCTTTTACTCTCTATCTACAGCAAAACGATTTTCCTAAGAAATTTCTGTGTAAAACATCCCTTTCAGATGTTAATTGTGGGTCCAGTACGGTAAAAGGGCCATGACATGAAACTGTTATACCTGACTTTTTAAGGTATGTTTTCAGTAAGACTAAACATGATAGGTTAAAAGTATTATACAAAGAGTGTTTTCCTGACAGCTCTGTAGAAATTGTCATGCCTATTCCAGTTGGGATGCTTGAAAGAATCCAGCTCAACACTAAGGAAAGTCTGCTGTGGTTCTAATTTCACCTTCCTGAGGAACTACTGAAGCTCTTTATGCAAATGTAGTGTGACTGAAAACAAAACACAAGTTTCCAGCCCTCAGATTTCTGGGGATTTTTTTTCAGGTGTTGGTAATGAAAGTTATTCTTGGCACTTCTTTACAAAAATCAAGGGCGCTGCAAGAAGCTGCAGTTCAGCAGATTGTCCTCTTACCTGTGTCTCCAGGATGCTGCTTTCAATAATAAGGAGAAATGGTAATAGGGCCAGATAAAAGAGGTGCAAACAAGTAGATTCTAGGAGTGTTTGACAGGGATTAAAACACAAAGGCATAATTCCTGTAGCATCTAAAGATGCTGCATGCTCCCAAGGCTGGGGAGGAAGGCAGTGGTTTAACTCCTGTTTTGTGCAAACAAAATCTATTTCAGAATCAATTAAATGAAACAGAATCAATTAAATGAAAATGGGCAGCAGATCTAATTATTCCCCTTTCCCAGTCCAGTCCTGCCTCCTTGCAGGGAACAGGAATTCTCTGCTTGTTTTCCTGCTTACACCTACACACAAATTTGACACTGGGCAAGTAAAAAGTGACAAGGTGATCCATGTTACACACGGCAGGAGGGAAAGAGCAGTGAAAGAAATTAGCTGTTCATCTGAAAATTGGGTAAGCAACTGCTGGTTAACAACCATAGACTTAAGGAGGCAAAGCGTGGAGCAAAAGAAACACAATTGGGTGCAGACACCCGTGATCACCAGGCTGGTTGAGTGAAGGAACTGTAATTGTCTGTGTTGCAAAGTCACATGATGATGCAAAGAATACTCAAATTCAAAACACCAACCCTTGCTACCTTTCCCACTAATTCTTTGAACAAATAAGGACTTTAGTTGCATCAACTGGAACCGAAGATGGAGAAAACAAATACTGAATTTCAAAGTCAATGTAACCTGATAGCTGTCTCTAATAAAATAAAAGTAAACGAACCAGGAGGCTCAATGCCCTTAAGCAAAGATCCATACCAGCCAAGTTTCTGGCTGTTACTACTAGTAACAAATGTTAACAGCAAGAAACCACCCACCAGTCTGAGTTCTTATCCTATTTACCAATATCTACACACACCTACGCAAGGATTTCCACTCACAGAAATTACATACTGTCTTTTTATAACATATTATAAATTGAGCTCTAAAATTCAGTATGTGCTTTGAAAGCTTCTCATCTGCTCAAGCATTCAGCTACTGCAAAGCTACCAACAGAATTATCATTTCTTCTTAAACAGAAATATTATGTTCAGGACTACAGGATTATGGTGAGTTTAAGGTGAAGACCATTACTAGACTAAACCTTCTTTTCCCCTTAAAAAGGGGATGTGTAGTTCTCAGCCAGCAACTTTACAGAGCAACCTACCACAGTTATTTCAGAAAATAATTCCTGTATTGACTCGTCACTATAATTTCACAATTTCAAAACACAGATTTACATGTTCAGCTGCTGATATTTACGCTTAGAGAAAATAACAGTTACCCAGACTGATTTCTTTCTTGTGGTTTCAAACTGTTCCTTTCACTGATATTTTGGATCGTTTTCCTGTAATTAGTTTCCCCTTCTTCAGTATGTTCACATGTTTAACACAAGCAGGTTGCATCAATTCAATCTTCTAATAGCAATTACCTGAAATACAGCAGGAAGTTCATTATAACGGCACCGGAGTTTTAAATGACGGCAAATTTTCATTCAGACCCCACATTGCTTTCCCCCCCCTGCCCCTCGTTTTTCTTTTTCTCCATTTCCCGCTGTTGGACAACACAGGAGGGCTCTGCTTCCCAGTCCCCCTGACTCCTAACCTATGCTGGGGTTGGCAGGGCAGGGCACTGCAAACTTTGGGTTATCAGGGCCAGGGGAGATGCTCTGGCTTTAAAAAAAAACTCTTCCCAGGAATGAAGACCTGTTTCCTGGAATAAAAAAAAGCGGCTTGTAAGCATTTCTACTCAACTCACGTTTAAACAAAATCTGTTGGCAGTTCGGACAGCTTTTCTGTGATTTTCACTTGAGGTTTTCGGGCATTAAGTTGCCATCTTCTACGAAAACGCGCTTTTGCTCTGGTCCCACACCTGCACCAGCTACCTCCTTTTCCCTGAGCAGTAAATTATTAACTGGGGACCTGTGGTTGCCTGGAGAAAGAAGAAAACCACCCCAGCTTCCGAGCCGGCTTGAGGAAAGGGCGAGAGTAACAAAACAGATACGGAGCAGGGGCACGGCCCGATTAACTTAAAAGGCCTAAAATCCCGAGGAACGAGGCACCAGGCACACAGCCTATTAACTAACCAGACCTGAGGGCCGGGCAGCAGTTCGTAGCAGGGCTGTGCCCGCCGGGAATTGATGGGTTCCTCGGGGAAAGGAGGGAAAGCGCCGCCAGCCGAGGCGGCTGACACGGAACGGCCCCGCTCAGACCCAGCCCGGCCCTCACGGCTTCAGGTCTGCCTAAAGCTGGCACAGACGGAAGATTCCCGGGCCGAGCAGGAAGGGTTGTTTCTGCAACACAAACATATAAAATACGGGGGGTTAAAAACATAGTTTGAGTCCCGTAGCCACGTTTTAACCCTAGTGAAAAGCCTGTCTAAAGCCTCTGTCGAACACATTTATGACGTTGAAACTTTCATTACGTATACATAATGAAATATAGATTTTCACCGTGTATATATGTATTACGTATAAAGAAGCGGTAAGAACAGGCCTGCATTATCACGTTAGCCTGGATGTTAATTTACAGCTCATTCTGAGGGGCGAGCTCCACTGCCCGCGTACAGCTTTGCGTGTTAACCGCGCTGTGGGGAAAGCCAGCCCGTCCCCTGTCAGCTCAGCCATACACACTGCGGGACCGAGGATATTCAGGGCCCTTGAGTGCAAAATCTCACTTTAAACGCCGATCCCCGTCCCCCCCTCCCATGCTGACCCCGACTGCCCGCGCACACCCACACGGGCTCCCCGCCTCGGCCCCGCCCCGGCGCGCGCCGCCGGTGACGTCACGCGCGGCCGTTCCAGACCGTTCCAGCCGTGACGTCACGCGCGGCGTCATTCCAGAAGATTCGGCCGCGGCCCGTATAAAGGGCGCGGAGGGGGCGGGGCCGGGCCCGGAGCGCAGAGCGGGCGGCGGGAGCGGCACGGGCGGCGGGAGCGGCACCGGGAGCGGGATCGGCGGCGGTGAGCGCGGCATCGGCACCGGGATCGGCATCGGCGGTGAGCGCGGCCCCAGCGGCCTCCGCGGGGCGCCGGGCGGGGCGAGCGCGGGGCCGGGCCGGCGGTGACTCGGGGGTGACTCGGGGTAACGCGGCGCGTCCTCCCGCAGGCACCCACAGCCACCATGGTGAAGGAGACCGAGTACTACGACATCCTGCAGGTGAAGCCCAACGCCTCCTCCGAGGAGATCAAGCGCGCCTACCGCAAGCTAGCGCTGAAGTACCACCCCGACAAGAACCCCAGCGAGGGCGAGCGGGTACGCGGGGCCGGGGCTGGGGCTGGGCTGGGGGTTGGGGCCGGGGCTTCTGGGCCGCCCGCCCGCCCTGAGGAGGCCGCTCCCGGCGACTGTAGCGGCCCCTGCGAGGAGCAGGGCCGGGGTCGGGCCGGGCCTCTTAGGCCGCAGGATGGGTTGTGCCGCCGCAGAGCGGGCGTCGTTCCATCCAGCGGGCCCGTAGTTGTAGCTTAAATCCTGCCTTGCCCTTCCTGCACCATTACTCGGAGGTTCCCCCGCTCCCAGGTTTCTGACAGGCCTGCGAGGCCCACGCGGGGCGGAGGGGATGCGAGAATTCCTCTTTCTGGACGTGGTTCCTCCCAGTGGCCCCGTGGTTTGCAGTAGAGCGGCCTCAGAGGTGCGCGTTAAAAGAGGCAAAGCTGGAAGGGATTTTAGTGTCCCAGTGGCCGCCGTGTTGTTACACAGGCCGGTGGTGGGCCCAGCTGTCAGCGCTGCTGTGCTGGGTGGGTTTGTGTCCCTAAACAGGAGGGGGTTTCCTCAGGGAAAGGTGCTAATGCTGATGTACAAGGTAAAAACCATCCCCAGGGGCTCGCCGGGCTGCACGTGGGTGAGCAGTGTGCAACAAAAACACACTCTCAGCACAGACCCTCTCAGCTCCACGTGTTGTAGGAGGGTAAATGGGCACCGCCATGTGAGACCTGTGGAAAACTGGATGGGATTGTCTATATAAAAGCTGGTCTGATAATACCTTAACGTAGGAATAGAAATTCCAAATTTATGTCTCTAGTATACTGATTTACAGAGCTCAAGTTAAACAGTAGTCAAAGGTAACCTTTTCTGCTTTTATTCTTGGCATGCCTTTTTTTTTTGTTTTGTTTTGCTTACACCACTTTACCCAATCATAATCAAATTAAGTTTTAAATGGAAGTAGCAGTTCAGTAATAGCAAATTATGGTTAAAAGTTGAGTTGGCAATCTTAGTAATAGGAAATTCTTTATAGGTATTTTTTTAAAAAAATAATCCTTGATTGTTTTGATACCGTGGGTGTTTTGATTTGTATCTAAGTCCTGGTGTTTGTGATGAGTAAGCAGCCCCGGTGTGTGGTCACATCAATCCCTGTTCAGCTGTAGCTGGATGTACCAGCTCAGCAGGCCTGGAGGATCCCTGGGTAGCTCAGGGCTGACTGGCACCAGGGCCACGAGCAGCTGGGGACCTGGAAGACTCTGGGGACAGCACCGTGTCCCTCCGAATGGATTGGTTAGAGCTTTACAGTGGTGGTTATAACTGCTACAGCTATCCAAGTCTAGTCTGCATATGCCTGTACGTTGGATGGGACTCCGAATTAAGCCCACTTAAAATACGGGAGGAGGGGGGAGAGGGAGAAAAGGGGTGGTTCTGCTGGACAAAAGCGTACCCTCAGAGGAGTTTCCTGTTGGAAAAACACAAATGCTACAGGAGGGGGCTGTAGGGGCTGGGTCTGAAGGTGGAGTTGAATTTGAGAGGGTTACTTTTCCTCTTGGTCATAGCTGTTCAGAGCTTCTTTTTTCTTTTTAGTTTAAACTTATATCCCAGGCATATGAAGTTCTGTCGGACCCAAAGAAAAGGGACCTCTATGACCAGGGTGGGGAGCAGGCTATTAAAGAAGGAGGCCTGAGTGGCGGCAGCTTCTCTTCACCCATGGACATCTTTGACATGTTCTTTGGTGGTGGAGGCCGAATGAATAGAGAGAGAAGAGGTACTCAGTTCTAAACAAGTTCTAGAAACTCTAACCATGCACTTCAGCATAAAACACCGTGCTATGGTACTGCTGTTCTGCGAAGTGCACATAGTGTGGATATGACTTGTTGCAACAATAGAATAAGTAAACTTATGATTTTTTTTTCTAGTTACTCTAGCATTAAGATTGTAATGCAGTAGATAACATAACTTAGCCATAACAACCTTTCTGCTAAGTTCTGTTTGGTTTTTGTTAAAGGGGTGTGGGTAGTGTGTAGGGGAGGGGGAATTATTAGTAGGTCAGCAGTTGAATTAAACCTGTTTTAAGTTACCTTTTTCCAGATCTGTGCCTCACTTGCTCATATGCTTTGGGCAACTTGCTTCAAAGGACACCATCAACTTAACCTTTAGTAATGTTAAATCTCATGAAAATATTTGGGAGAAATTCTGTGAAACTTGAGCACAGAGTGCTGCTAAAAACACAGCATGATTTTTGTCTTTTCCATGCCCAATGCCTCTTGAAGGAGCAAGTAGTGACTTGCTGTAAAATCATTGAAATTATGCTATGAAGTGGCATGGAAATTCATAGGTAGGCATAACAGCAACTTCTAAATTCACAGATGTGAAGCTGGTAGTGTCCTTGCATCTTGCTGTTTCAGTTAAGCTTATAAACTTAGGAGTAGGGGCAGGGATAGGGTGGCTTTAATGATGCTTTGCTTAATTACAGCTCAACTTTTATGTTTGGACATAAATGGGTGCAGCTTAGTGGAAGCTGATGGAACTGCACATGCTTTTAAGGGGGCTGAGCTGTGTTCAGAATTTGGAATGAAGTTTGCATTTCTTCAGTGAGACTGTGCATGAACATTTGTCTTCACAACAGCTGAACAAGTATTAACCTTTCCCTTTTGCTTTTTTTAAAGGCAAAAATGTTGTGCACCAGTTAGGTGTCTCTCTTGAAGACTTATATAATGGTATTACAAGGAAACTGGCACTGCAAAAGAATGTTATTTGTGCAAAGTGTGAAGGTAAAAAAACCCAACAAGTAGTGATTTCAAACCCTTCTTACTTCAAGGGATTTATTTTTTTTTTTGTGTGTGTGGGAATTGTCTGGGTCTGAGAATAAAGTGTGGAGGTTTTCTCACTTTCCCCTCTCCTCCCTAAAAGCCTGCCAGATTATTTAGTTCTTACTGATGCTTATCCAAGAACAAGCCTCTGAAACACAGGGGGTATAAATGATTGTTCTAATGGCAGACTAAAACTCGCTGAGTTATAGTTAGGGGGGGCCTAAATTAAAAAGATCTTCATGCAGAACTCGAATGTAAATGTCTGCTCTGTAGAACCTTTTCTAACTGCTGTGGGGAGGAGTCTAGCTTGTGTTATGCAACTCGCTGTACAGTTACTAAGTATCCATAATGACTCTGCCTCTCCTTTGAGGTAAATCTTAATAAGGTCTTGTATCTTAGTACTCTGTTAAATATTTAGCAGATTCTTCTCCAGTTATTAGTGGAATGTCTGGGTCTTGAATTTGAGTTCCTTGGAAACCAGGATTTCCTGGGAGGTGGGGCAGAGGCTAATACAATAAGCTGTACAAGCATTTTGCCTGGGGAAGCTTCCAGCTTGTGGGGCATGTTTTTGGTGATGGGAACTGAATTTCATTCCTGAACTACTCTTAAGTTACCCTAAAGATGCTCTTGCAGTCGGCGAGTTCCAGCTTGACTGCTGCAGAGTAACTGTTCCCAAGACTGAGATCCAATCCAACTCTTTTGTCCAAGGTTATGGTGGAAAGAGAGGGGCAGTAGAAAAATGTCCTGTGTGCAAAGGAAGAGGAATGCAAGTCATAGTCCAGCAGATTGGACCTGGCATGGTACAGCAAATCCAGACTGTGTGTCCAGAATGCAAAGGCCAAGGGGAAAGAATAAACCCCAAGGACCGGTGTGACAACTGCAATGGCTGTAAGGTGGTGAGAGAGAAAAAGATCATAGAAGTCCATGTTGATAAAGGTAAGGACTGTGTATTTGTGCCGTGTCCCTGGTCTCAGCCTGCTGTTAGTTCTGCTGAGAATAAATGAGTTTCTCTTCCCCAGGCATGAAAGATGGTCAGAAGATAGTGTTCCATGGAGAAGGTGACCAGGAACCTGATTTGGAGCCTGGTGATGTTATAATTGTGCTTGATCAAAAGGATCACAGTGTCTTTCAGAGACGAGGGCATGACTTAATCACAAAAATGAGGATTCAACTCTCAGAGGCTTTATGTGGTTTCAAAAAGACCATTGAAACTCTGGATAACAGAGTTCTTGTCATAACATCTAGGCCAGGTAGGTCTTTACGAGTTCTAATTCTGTATGTAAGCTGTATATCAACTGCTGGCCTGTTTCATTGTGTCTGGACTGGAGTTTTCTTGGGGAGATTCTTCTGTTTGTTTTGGGTTGCTTTTTTCCAATCAGATGATGTGACAGATTCAGACTACGCTGGGCAGTAATTTCATTTAGTTGGTTCTTTGTCATTCTTGTCACTCCTAAAATGTGCAGAGTTATGGCTAAAGCTGTCAAATGCTGCTTAATAAAGTTCAGCCTCAGCTGGTGAATAGCCAGGAAAATATTAGAGGCGAGAATCCTAAATTCTGCTGAATTATCTGTTCATTCAGCCTGAAGGCTGTGCCAAGAAAAGCTGATTGCTCTTACAGTAGAGCAACCTGCCCCAATGGCTTGGCTTTAGTATTTTCAGTCCTGTGACCCGCTTGGACTGTCCCGGAGGGGCTGTGAGAACCCCCCTGCTCCAGGGGGGTCGTGAAGGGCCTGTCACACCACACGAGCTCATTCCCATCTCCTGCCTCCCTGTAGGTGAGGTGATCAAACACGGTGACCTGAAGTGCATCTACAACGAAGGGATGCCTGTCTACAAATCCCCAATGGACAAAGGCAGCTTAATTATACAGTTCCTGGTAAGTTAACACTCATCTGTAGCCACGGTGCTCGTGTTTGCATCGGGGTGGTAACTGCTCATTAAAAAACACCTACAATTGCAGGTCCAGTTCCCAGAGCACTACTGGCTCCCAAGGGAGAAGCTGTCCCTGCTGGAAGCTCTGCTCCCTTCCCGAGAAGATGTGATGGTCACAGACGACATGGATCAGGTGGACCTGGAGGATTTTGATCCCAACGAGCAAACCTACCGGAACAGCGCAGGAGAGGCGTACGAGGAAGACGAGGAGGGTCCAAGAACAGGAGTACAATGTCAGACATCTTAAAGCGAGGTTGAGGGGATGTCATCTACCATGTAAATTTTCACAATGAAAACTGCATGGCTGTAATAGCCACTGCTTGTGGTTTTTGTGTTCAGCAAATTGAGTTGCTGCGCTGTCAGTATCACCTTTTTTGTAACTAATTTATATTGTGTTCTTGTAGTCTTTCTATATAAAGCCAATGTCACACAGCTGAGAGCCAGCTGAGTTGGTAAACATTTTCCTTGCTGTGAAGGTTCTCAATTTATTTCACCTATGCTATTTCTAAGACTTGGGCAATATGGATAGAGGCTAAGTGGAGTGTCTTATGTAAATACTTTCATACTGGAAAATTAATTTCATAGAAAAAAACATAGCAGAATAACTTCTAATAAATAGTACTTCACATTTTCTCATGCTTCTCTTGTACTTTCTGAGCTGTTCTTGAGCCCCCTTTACTTAACTTTTCCCTAAGCTCAGACTCCTCTGCCCTAGTGGAGCTCAGTACCTGTCTCACACTGGATTTCAGGAGCATTCCCCCTCGCTGCCTCCTCCCACTCTGCCCTGTGTTCCTCTGGGTTTCCAGCAGCCTTCCTTCAGCTGCTTCTCTCTGTGTTTAAGGGTGACTGAAGGTTACAAGCTTAACGTGTTCCATACAGGCAAATACTTCTAAATAAAATTGTGACCTTTCAGAAGCTCCAGCTTTGTATTTCAGCCTTCCCGAGTGAGGTTTTTGCTTCCTCCAGGGCACTGTATACTTGTGCCTTAATTAGGATTAATAAACCAAACCCCATACGCTTTGGGTGCAGAGCTGCTGTTCTGTAACGTGAGCAGGTACCACACAGTGCAACGATCACGTTAAAGCTTTTTAGACCTCTTTTCCAGCAGTGCTGGTATTAAGTGCGTTTGGGGGCAGTTGAACTGTGGTGAGTGAGCTCAGTGTACCCCACAACTGCTGAGACAGGTGCTGAGGGCAGTCCCTGGGACAGCAGCAGGATGAGCCCAGGCTGGGTCAGTCCCCTCTGCTCCCCCCCAGTCTCAGCCCCTTCCCTTCTGCTAAAATAAGACTTGGCCAATGCTCTCCAGCTCCAGTCTATTTATGTAGGAAGGCAGGGGAGATTAACTGAGCAGTTACTTCACCCATGACTACATATTTCCAAAAATACTTTTTGCCAAGGATTAGACACCAGGACTTGCATCTGTAGCTTTTATTTTAAAAAAGTAAGGCTTTTCTCTCATGCTAAACAAAAATCAACATTGGATATAAACACATCTGTGTTTGCAGGTCAGTATGAAATGGTTTTATCATACTACAAAAATTACAGAGGGCAGGAGCAGTGCTTGAAACTGCCCCAGGAGTTCCCCAGAGGGTCTGAGTGGAGACATCTAAACGGGACAGTCATAAATATGGATTTCTTGGTCATCTCCAACAGAGACAATTTTGGACCCGCTTCCGTTGTATTTCACTCCCCAAACCTGCAAATAAGATACACGAGGTTATCAACAGAGGGCAAACAAAGAGAATGTCTCGGTGGCAGTTTTAATTTATTACAACAAGCGGAAGAGGGGAGGATCAATTAAAATTCCTTAGTAGAGCCGGTGCAATCCCGGTTTCTGCTTTGCCAGCAGGTGAGGCTGATGGACCACAGAGGGACACTGCCATCTAGGAGCAGGACAAGCTCCTACAGCCCATGAGGAGGGATTACACATCTAAAGATACTTGGAAAAGGCTGGGAAGTTGCCTAAGTCGACCCCCAGCATTTTCACTCTTGCCCAGGCTGTGGCCCTTCCTGAAAATAGTATTTTACAGTGCAGGAAGGCAAGAGAGGAGATGTTTTTCATGCAGACTGACCCATCACGGGGGGCTGAGGAATGAGCTGGTTTATCCTTGGGCTCTTTGAGAGAGACATTTTCTCACCAGTGCAAAACTTGGCAGAATTCAGGTCAGTCCTCTGATTTCAGACAGTTACACAAACTGAAGGGACCTAACTTCCCCCTTCTCAGTTTATTAATAATAGTATTAATAAATATTAATAATTATACTATTAGTAAATACACATTGATTAATTGAGCAATAAATTTTAAAAATCCCACGGTATTAGAGACATTTGGAGGAGGAAAAAGTCCCAAGTTTCAAGGCTGCTTTCAGGCATCTGCTTAGATAATTCCATCCTTTTAAATCAGCATTTCCCCCCTTACACAGGCACATGGTGTGCAAGTGACAGCAACAGAGGTAACAAATACAGCCTGGTAAGGCTCTTGGCCACTCAGGATTGCCCTTACTTGGGCCTGAAAAATGTTAATTCCTTGGAAGAGCTCAACCTACACACTTTGGAGTATTAGTTCAATATTAAGTTGATTAACTGAAGTTCAATAACCACGAACATTTTTAAGTTGCTGCAGCCCCGGGGGGGAGCACAAATGTGCACAACTCTTGCAACTCAAGTTCTCCTGGGAAGAGTGACCCAGGGAATCCCAGTCGTACCTGGTCCTGGTGGTCAAAGAAGGTGTGAACACAGGTCCTCGTCCCAGCATCCCAAACTTTTACACTTTTGTCGGATGAACTGAAAGAAAAAATAACGCTGATCAATATTTAAAGGAATAAATGAACTGAAGTTTAATGCAAACACTAAAAGGGCTCTATGGTAGACTCAAGGAACCCTCTTTCACTCCTCTAACACAGGGATGAAGTAGCCAAGGAGAGCATCTTCTCACAGTTACCTTTAAAATACATTTACTGTCCCAATATGTGAAAATGAAGACTCCCATTTTAGCCAAAAAATTCTTTCAGGCAAGTTCTCTGGCTAAAAAAACCTCTGTTCCATCCACTTGGGCCCCCAGCTGCCTGAGCTGCTTTAAGAATTAACACTGCAGTTCAGGTAGAGCAATGGACTCCTACTTTAGGCTGTACTTTTTCATTCAACAGCAAATTTTCAGCTATTTAGAATCAAACTGCCTTTCTCAGGTGTCCTTCACTTGCAGGGAACTGCACTGCAGTGGGGTGACTTACACTATAAAATACTATTCACTACAGCTGGTATTGGCTCTTGAGTCTCTTATTGCATTTTATTCCATTATAGATCCCACTGCAATTCGTACACATCAACTTTTTTTGATCCATCTCCCTTCATAAAAATAAAATCTTTTTTTGTTTGGTTGGGTTTTTTTCCCCAGTGAGCATAAACAAGTTAAAAGTCCTCAATACCTGGAAACAAAATGGGTGTCATCAGGACAAAACGCTACGTTTAAAACCCAGGATCCGTGACCACTTAACGTGCCAGCCAAGTTTGCGTGCTGCCTGTGGAAAGAACACATTTTCACATTTGCTTTGGGGATTCCAGGGTCATAAATATGATTTCTTGGGTACAGAGCAGATGTTTAAGGAGGGTGAACACAAAACTCCCGGGACAGATACAACACAAAACAACCAGCCCATTCCCTGCAGGGCAAATACGAGGAAAGTAATTTGTTTCCAGGTTATGGCTGTCACCTACCTATGCACTTTTTAATTAGCGTGTTGTGATTTACTATTATTTGTTACGTACAGAAGTCACCAAAAGCTGAAGGGAACTACAAAGAGCAGAGGGTCTGATGTGTTTTTGGCAGTCTCAGCCCCTCTCAAAGCTGTTCTCCTGTGAGCACCCCCTGCAGAGCCAAACTTACACGTCGTAGATTTTGATGTATCCATCATCGGAGGCCGTGACCAGCAGCTGAGAGTCGGGGGAGAAAGTCAGGGAACGGATGGGCATGGCATGACCTGCAATTCAGAGAGACACGGGGCTCGGAATGCAGCCATTCCCCTTCCTCAGGACAGCTGCACCACCACAGCATCCCCTGGTCAACCTCTGCAGCCTCTTCAGGCCTCTCCCCACAACAGAAAATGGGAAGGGACACTCATTCTCAACTTGGAAGGCATCTGCAACACCAGAGCATCTCATTTTTATCAGCTTTGGATCTTTATGAGCAATTCTGTCACATTTTACAGGATGATTTCACATTGAAGTGGGTTGTGGGTTTCGATGAACTAAACTGGGCAGACACCACGTGAGCATTAAGAGCCCATTTATCTGTTAGAAAAACGCTCGTCTTCTACCACGTGAAACATTCAGTTAGTTTTTAGAACGGCGATAAACTGGTACAGAACTGATACCATGAGAAAAGCCACAGGCCTGGCAGCACACATTCGGCTGAGCTTGTTTCCCTCTGCAATTTAAGAATTAAGAGGCATAATTAAGAAATTAAGAGGCATCACCGCCTGTGTCCTCTAAAAGGGTTTTATAACGCAAGCCTGAGCTCACAGCTCGCCTCTAACATCGTAAGGGGTTGAAGTCAGAGCACATTAAATAACTAAATACTGTCTGATGGACAAAAACATCAACTCATTTATGCCATGGCTGCTGTAGCTCATCCTGACTTGCACTGTATCCTTTCATTCTGTTGGGGAACGAGGCCAGCACTTGGGTCCTGCCAATGCCCACTCGGTACCTTCGAGCGTGTGCAGGAGTTTGCCAGTTGCAATGTCAAAAATATTGATGATTCCATCGATAGCTCCACTGGCCAAGTATTTTCCATCTGGGCTCTGCAATAAAACACAAGTGGGATTACAACATCTGTGTGCATTTGTGCTCTGTAACCCCTGACGTTATTCCCTTGGCAGCTTCTCACAAACAGTGATCTGTGCAAGACCCCTGGGCTCCACAAATCCTTATGATGACTTACTCAGAATATGTGTCTAAGCAAGGTCAAAGGGTATTTTCCATCCATGCAGGGGGGGTAAACATCACAAAATTTGTGCTTGGAACTATCCAGAGCACGGCTGTCATTTAGTGTTACGTGGAGATAAACCAACAGATGGACACAAAATACAAAGGTATCTCTTGGCAACAGATCACCGTGACAGCAAGTTCACACGAGAGGTTATCAGTTGTGCTTCTTACATAGGCAATGCTAAGGATGAACTTTCCTCTGGTGTCCAGGGAATATTCTTTCTTTCCAGTTTCAACACCAAAAATATTGACTTTCCCCACATGACTTCCTGTTGCCAGGTACTGGGAGTCAGGTGAAAAAGCCAGGGACCAAGCATCAACTGTGTCAAAGAGAAACAATGAGTTAGCTGCACCCCTGGCTCCTGCTTCTAGTTCTTGTTCAGCACTGTCAGCTCTGTGTGCATCTGTTTAGACATTTAACCCTCTAACTACTCCTGATACTCTCAACTCTACTCATGCAAGTTACCCCTTCTGTGTAACTAATGGAGCACAGCTCGAGCCATTTATTTATGTTTAGTGAAAGATTACATTTTATAGTAAGACCCTGATCTTATTAGACCCTCCTGGAACAATAAATTGTGAACTTAAGACTGCCTCAGTTAAGTCCAAATTCTTACTTTTCCCCCAGTACAAAAAATACTAAAACCAGTGAAAGAAATCAACGTTGGTTATCCAGCAAAGCATAGAAAGTGCAGGAGAAATGCAGATACACAAACATAACACAGGGCAACATTCCTGCAACAGAAGGTAGAAACCCTGCATTTTTTATGGCAGTGCAATGTGTTTATCTGGCACAATGCAATTCACTGGTGTTTCTCCATAAGCTTAATATTAATTACCTAAAACACTGCAAGGTTGTTCTTGAATTACTCATTCCCTAACACACAAATCCAAGAACAATTAACGATTGCCAGTGGACCAAGGAAATACTTGAAATAAGATCTTAGGCCCTGAATTCCAGCCTGGGGGATGTTCCCATTGTTAACACTGACAAGTGCTTGGAGTTGCTCACTCAGGGCTGGATGTGCTGCATAAACAAGCACCACACACGGAGCTCAGATTCAGTGCAGACTTTCTTTGTAAATTAATCTGAGTAAGCACTTGAATTATTTCTTTGATCAAGGGTATTTCTATCAATGCATCTGTAAGAGGAAGCTGGTTTCCCTCCTGCTTTGGTGCACACAGCGAAGAGCCTTTCCACCCGTGTCTGAGGAGGCATGAAAATAAACGTACGACTGTCTGGCACTGCTTTGTGCTGAGCTCACAAATCCACTGCAAGTTTTGCAGATACAGATGAAAACAGCCCAAGCAGGGCCCTGGGCAGCCCCGGCAGCAGGAGCAGCTGAGCCCTGGCACTCACCAGGCCCGGCGTCGATGGATTTGAGCTGCTTGCCCGTGTCCAGGTCCCAGAGGCGGATGTGGGCGTCCAGCGAGCTGGAGGCCGCGATGGAGCCCGTGTGGCTGATGTCCACGGACACCACCCCCAGCTGGTGCCCCTCCAGGGTCCACTGCAGGTCCAGCTTCTCATCGTTCCTGGCGGGCAAAGGGAAGGGAAGGGCAGTCAGGAGCAGCTGGGGGTGCTGAGTGACCCCCAAAGCAAACACACAACCCACGTTCCTCCGGCTGAACTCAAGGGGGATCCGACTCCACCTGTGCAGTGGGAAGAGAGCGATGCACAAACTGTACTCACAGAACTGCCCAGTCAGTCACTGACCACATTCCTGCAGAGCAGGCACTCCACCCTCACTTTGCGAACCACCCAAAAATGTGGGTGCCCCCAGAGCCAAAGCTCCTCTGTCGGCACAGCAGGACGCGGTTATAATCATATCCAAGCCCCCCATGTCACTGAAGTGCAGCTCACACCTCACACTGTTTGGCCCAAGAGACAGAACAGATTCTTTGCAAAAGCATCTCCATGAGGGTTATTGGGATTTATTTCTTTTTTAACAAAAAAGCAAGCTGTCATTTCCTCTTTCACTCACTCACTCCCCATTGCTCCTTTCGCAGGGACACACCTCCAAACCGTCTCATTTCTCGCTTCTGGGTTCAGAAATAAAGCAGGTGTTGTCTGGCAGACCACATGGAAAGTCTTATGTGCATTTCAAAGGGGTTCTCATTCTGTGACAATTAGAGCCCGTCAGAATGCCCTCCTCCAAGAGAAAGCCCCCCCACACGAGAGAAGTTCTCCTGCTCAAGGAACAGCTCTGTGGGCCAGCCAAGCCCTTCCCTGGTGTAACTTCTCAATCCCTGTGCACTGTGGAAGTCCAAAACTGCAGCATCTCCACACTGACCATTTCCAAGGCCTAACGTCGGTTAAAACACGGAGCACTCACCACTTCCAGACCTTCACCAGGTCGTCCAGAGAACCAGAGATCACCGTTTCAGAGCCATCATTTTTATTTTTCCCCCAGGCCACCGACCAAATGGCATCGTCGTGGGCTGAGAGGGGGAGAGACAAGCGCGGAAATGAAAGATCCAGCGGTCCCTGCCGGCGGGAGGCGACAAGCGGCGCCGGTGAGCGCCGCAATGGCCGAGCGCAGCGCTGCCAGCACCGCTCCTCTCCCGGCGCCGCTCCGCGCTGGTTCACAACGCACGGGCGCGGGGTGACCCACGGAACGCCCCGCACGGCAACGCCCTGCGCTGCTCGGATCTACCCTCCGGACAGCCGGGGCCCAGCTCCGCTCGCCCCCACGCCTGCCACCGCCAGCTCCAACCGCCCCCGAACCCGCCAGCGCTCGCTCACCTTGCTCTTGCTTGAAGAGAATACCGTACTAGAAAGAAAAAAACAGTTACTGTCACACACGAGCAGCCCGCGAGCCAGCGGCGGGCGGAGCCGAGGCCGAGCGTTTGTTTACCTGCGTGCTCATGGCTGAGGGACCGGCCCGGCCGCTGCCGCCGCCGCCGCGCGCCGAGATGACGTCACTACCACCGAGGGCGCGGCGGGAGCGCCCCTCCCCGGCGCCGCGCCCGCTCCCTAGCGCCGCCCTGCGGCCGGGAGGCTCCCCCCGCCCCTCAGGGACAGCTCAGGGACAGCTCAGGGACAGCGGGGCTGAGCGCCCCGATCCCGATTCCTCAGGGTCAGCGGGGCTGAGCGCCCCGATCCCGATCCCTCAGGGTCAGCGGGGCTGAGCGCCCCGATCCCGATCCCTCAGGGACAGCGGGGCTGAGCGCCCCGATCCCGATCCCTCAGGGTCAGCGGGGCTGAGCGCCCCGATCCCGATCCCTCAGGGACAGCGGGGCTGAGCGCCCCGATCCCGATCCCTCAGGGTCAGCGGGGCTGAGCGCCCCGATCCCGATCCCTCAGGGAC
>JAWMRA010000016.1:19602454-19624379 GCA_035584735.1 Pseudotriccus pelzelni
CCAGAAGGTCCCCCCTGAGCCTCCTTTTCTCCAGGCTGAGCCCCCCCAGCTCCCTCAGCTGCTCCTGCTGCTCCAGAGGGGAAGTTTCCCAACCGATCATCCATTTCAGACTACAAAAAGAAGGTATGACTTTTTTGGAAGCTTTTTTCAAGTTGCTGCCTCCCCTTGAGTTAGAAGTGGAAAAAAATGCCCAAATTAAAGTTCAGGAGAATAAATCAGATTCCCCGAGGCTTACAGTTAAAGACAAAAAGCTGGTCTTTCACAGCTTTTAATCTGTTTTTATGTGTACACAAAGCTCTTTGAGATCAATAGAACTTGTCTGAGTAAGCAGAGTAACAACTAAAACAGGAATTCTGAATGTATCTTAACACAGCTCTGCAGTCAAGAATGAAAATCTGGGTAAAACTCTTACACATAATTACAGACTTTTACATATAATTACAGAATCCTTAGTTCTCTGATTAGGCTGAGCTTTCAGACGACTTTAAGGCACACTGTAAAGTATTGAATTTCAGAAAGCCTCATTTTCTCGTTAGTAATGACGCAATGGTAAACATTTTCCCAAGGTAAAAGAAATTATTTGATTCCTGTTTCTTACCAGGATTCTTCTAAGAATTCTTCTATGAAAATGTGCACTTAAAGTGGAATTCTTTCACCTTGTGTTCCAACAATCAGGATTTGGTACTGCAGGACTGTAACATAATCTTTGACTGACGAAGTGTTTCTGATCCCCCCCAGAGTTTTCACATCATGCAAAGTTCTCCTTTCTCCACCCTGGTATTTGCTTTGTACACAGAACACCTCAGACCCTCGTGGGAAAAGGTTGTTATTGTTCTCCTGCGAGTGCAGAGTGAGACTGTGTGTTATTTCCTGCATCACTTCTGACACAAATCTGTATTTGTTAGTGAAAGCTGATTAGATGCTGCTTTGGTGCATCAAGAGGATAATCTGAAGCAAAGCGTGCCACATGTTTGATTTACAGATAAACTGTCTCCTTGGAATAGTAAGGGAGAGCACGTTCCTGTATGTCTGTCCTGGCTCTGGAGCAGCAGCACGTGCTGTGTCCGGGGGGGTGTATTTCAGCCCTAACCACAGCAATGCTTCTAGCAGTGCCTCTGTGTTGAAATGACAGCTTTTAAACTGCTTTCAAGGGGAAAACATGGCATATTAAAAGCCATTATGATCACCCTCACGTTGTGCTTACACGGAGAGGTGAGTTAGGCTGAGGCTTCGGGTGCCTTGTGAACAGGGCCAAAGGCACTTCCCAGCCCAAAGCTCAGTGGCAGAGAGCACAGTGAGGGAAAAACACTGAGCTTCGAACCCAGCAGGCTGAGAGCCACCGTGTCCTGCTATTGCAACCCCAGCTCAGATCAGCATTCACAGCTCAGCACCTGCCCAGCCTCACACGCCACACCAGTGCCAAGTAAGCCTTGATTTATTAAGGTCTTGAAGACACACGATCCTCCACACAGCAGCAAGGCTGGGTAATTAACTGGGAGCTCCAGCTCTGCAAGCACAGGAACACTACAGCATTCAAATGTCAGGCCTGTCAACTTCTCTCCCTGCTCCACACTAAATAATTCATTTGCAGGTGGGTTTGAGGGAAATGGGAAAGGTATTTAAGTTATGTGTGGTAATACTCAGATATGTATTTTTGTGGTTATCAGAGTCAGGCCATGGCAGTTTAGAAAAGGGACTGTGTAACACTGTACCTGCTGAGGGCTGGATTCAATTCCAGGCCCCTATTGGGAACAATCCATCAATGTTGGGTTTGATTTTCCATCTTGGGGTTCAGTGTGGGATCAGTCACAGAAACCTGCAGGCACAGGGTGACTTCTCTCACAGCACAGAGTCTGCATGCAAATATAGATATATTTATAGATATATAGATAAGTATGTATTTCATCTGCCCTTTGTGGGGCAGCAGCAGCAAGAGCATCTCCATCCCCTTTCCAGACGCAAGGGGTTGGCATTCACAATGAAACATTAATCACTCCACATCCTTCTCTGTCTGGGGACTCTGAACAGTTGTGGCAGGAGCTAAGAATCCTCTGCTTCTGTTACCTGATGTGCCTCTAGGAGATCATTAAGGGGCTGTGTTCCTGGCCGGGAATTGGAATGGCATTTGCACTGTTTGCTCTTTCATTTCAGATCTCTGTGCCCTCCATCAGGGCACTCACAGCTCATCCCCATGTTTTGTACAGCCTGTGTCAGCACTGCATGGCATTGGCACTGGGGCAGTTGAGGCAAAAGCAAGAGCCACAGAAAATCAGTTCCTAATACAGTCTTCAGTTCCACTTTTGAAACAAGTCCAGTTCCTTGCATGCAGATCTGATGAACTTTCAGCTTTGGTTGGTTTTCTTCTGCTCACTTATTTCCTTATATCTTTTTTTTCAGCTGCTGCCCCCTTTTCTTGCAACTTCATATGCTTTTCCACTCATAGGTTTGTCTTTGATGGTCCCAAGCAGCTGAATTGGGAGCTGGAGTTGAACATAAACCTTCCTGAAGTTCACAGAGGTTCAAATCGAGGTTTTGCTTTAAAAAACCCCTCTTATTTATAATAACATCAATTGCAAAGGCACCACACGTTTCAGGTGATGGCACCACACCCATCAGACTTGGCACTTCTGGAGTTGGACACTTTGGCCCCAGGGCTACCCAAACCAGGGAAATTATATAATGGAAAAGCTCTTCAAGAGTCTGAAACCAAGTCCAAATACTAATGACATCCTTGCCCTGTGAGTTAAGGAAGGATCATTATCCCATTTCACAGAAGGGTGAAATCTGAAGCAAGAGACAAATTTAGTCAGTGGTAGATCGAGGAATGGAACCCTCTTGGTATGTGCTCTAACTCAGGGTACACCTACATGCTGACACTGCTTTAAGCTTATACTTTAAATACTAAATTGTTTCACTGGCAAGAAAGCAAGTGTTTCAATGTACTCACTCAACAAGCAGGGAAAAGTACTTGGGACAGACAAAAATGGAAAGGAAAATCAAAACTGCCAGAGAATCAACCTAACAGGACTGAAAATAAAACTTAGCACTTGCAGGAATGAATCTTTCCCTGGTCAGAGGTGTCCTGATGGGGTTCTGGTCAGGGGAAAGCTTGGCCTGGAGAGCACTTTCCTTCAGAATGGATGAGGTTCCTTCGGAGTGGAGAGATTGGAGTGAATTAACAGCTGCTTCTAGGAAGAAAAGAGGAAAACAAAACAGTTAATTAAACAAATAAATCCTAACAGCTAGACTCCCTCCTCCATGGAAGCAACCTCATTCCTGCTGTCACCTGCAGAGAAGCCAGAATGCTGAGGTGTGATTGCAGGCCTTTTAGTCTCCTGCCTATGGGGTGTATAATTCAAAGGGAACCTTTCAGAGCACAGTTGTTTTGAAAGGAATGATAAAATAACAAACAAAAAGCAAAAGCCACTGTTCTTCAAGATGAGGCCTTACCACAAGCCTGAGGTGTTGACCATCTCCAGAGAAGGCCACCACGATCAAAGAAACACCTGGTGCTCATTTTTCAGGGTTGCAATAAGGCCCTTTAAAACATCATGCACGTGGTTGGGACTGGCTTGTACAGAGCACAAAGTTTCGACCCACACATCAAATCTAGCAGGACGACTTTGCTCTCCAGGATGAGGAATCTCACAGGTTTCACCAGAATTAATGCGTGTGGTTTCAGGTACACGTGACAGGTGGTGAGGACCTGATCGAACCTTATGTACCAAAATGTTTGCTGACCCACATAGGCAACGGCTTGAAGAGGTTGCTGCACTGGGAGGCAGAGAGAAGGGATTCTCTGCCTGACCAAGCTGCTTACGCTTCACTCATGATGAAGTGAAGGCATCATGGCTACAGTCTCTGGATGTGCGATTTGCTCCACTGAAAAATGTTATTACCTTTATGCTTCTTAGGGAATCTCTTTATAAATTGGCAATCCACTTAGCTGCAAAAAATGGCGTTTAGCCAGTTTTTTTGCTGGAGTAGGGAGCCAGAAACTGGCCTGGCAATGTGATCCCTTTGTAACTTCGAGGGCCTGATTTATATGGAAAACTTTTACAGGACCAAATGTAGAGGACACAACTCTGGCTTTTGAGAATAATTAGTAAGAAGACCCTTCATTCACTGGCAGTAGATGCAACGGAGGTTAATAATAATTAGCTCAGATACCCTCCGAAACCTCTAGTTGTGTTTAGTGAGTGTTTGCTGCTATGTATTTTTGTGTCACCATCTAGAATGTATTTACATAAACAGGTACTTAGCTCTTCCATGCCTGGTGTCCATTTGCATGGGTTGCTGGCAGGCAGAATATATGGATACACTTGGCTCCACCAGCCAATTACTTTGCCGCTTATCTTCATGTCACTGCCCCGCTTTGTTATTGCAGCCCTCAATGCCACTTCTGTCTTCATCAACACTGTCTCATTCATGCTGTTTGCTTTGATGACTTTGCTGGGCAACCTCTTTCGTGTGCTTGTCTCCTTCTGAGAGAGGCTTATTCTTCTTCAGCTTGCCTGTCTGGCTCCCAAACCCCTGTGAATGGAAGGTATTAACCTTACACAGAGGAGCTGTGCTGGGGGATAAATGCCAGTGCTCTGCGTGCTCTGGCTCCCCTGGAAGTCAGGGGGAGGAGGACTGAGCGTGGCACACCATGAAACACAACGTTCAGCTACCTCTGGACGAGATGCTGCGAGTTTGTTAAATCATTGTGTCAGGTGCTGGCTGTGAAAACCCATTCTACTGTGGTGATTCAACATACTATTTCTGCACAGCAAGAGCATGTGTTCATGTCCCAGAGATTTTACTGCTCCTGAACACATGTTCGAGTCTCTACTGAACCACTTCCATAAATACCTCATATAAAGTGCTGGACACTGCTGTGAGTTCCCAGCAGAAGTACTTCATTCACATTTGACATTGTACCAGTGATGGGTGTTTCATATAATGGAAAAAAAAATCCAGGCTTGTAATGAGGTGCTTTTTTGACTGCTTTGGTCCACCTATGTTTAGTGATGTGTTACTGACGTGAGCAGGAGTGTGGCATGAGGAAATAATAGATTTTGTATGTAAGGTAATTGTTCTCCATGTTCTGATAGCAGGAAATCTTCAGTTCTGTCTGTTTTCTCCGACAAGAAAACCTTTCCTTTGACACTTTTAACATTTGAGTTAATTTATGAAGTGACATCTGGAAACCTGTGCTTTTTGACAAGACATTCTTCAGTTTTGGCTTGGAAGTACCATCTAAATGCAAGGGCCCCTTCCAAACTGAACTTCCAAGTTCCCAAAGTCGTGGTGGAAAACTCCTGAGGAAAGGTTATCTTTTAGAGACTGATACATTGAAAATAGTGAGAGTGCAATTTTCCCTGTGGGGTCTTGGCCCTGGAGGGTAGAGTTAGAGGTATTGAGGGTGAGGAGCCCCAAATATGTTCATTGCACAATGTGTGACCAGTGTTAGTGATTGGTTTTTGCACTGCACAGGAACCAGTGCCTTCTGCTTCAGCAGAAAAAGAAAAACTAGTTTCTGCAGCTGTACTGAGCCCTGTTTGCATCTGTGACCCACTTAGCTCAGGGTGCTCCTAATGGAGGAAGTCGTGCACAACATCTCTGGAATGACACCTAGGCCAGAGCTGATCCTGCCTGAAAACAATTACCACTGACCCCAAAGCCTCCCAGGTCAGGAAGGAAGACAGTGATTTTTAGGCACCATCAAATCCCATGAAGTGCAGTCAGTAGCTCTCATTTACCAGTCTTGGTTCACGCGCTGTTACTGACAGAGATTCAGCAGGTTATTGTTTGAAGGGCTGCAATCACTATAGAATTAACTGGAGTGTTTCGAATGTGAGTGCCATCACTGATGTTCCTGCGACGTGCAGTGTGTCACAGCAGGAGTGGATGGGCCTGGGACAAGTCCCTGTCTGGCAGTTTAACAGGAAAAGCTGTGCCATGGGGAGGTGGTAGGAAAAATACCTGAGTGTTGGCCAGCACAGCATTCACCAGTCTGTGCAAACAGACAGAACATAAACACGGCCTCAGAGAGCAGAGAACGAGTTCTGGCCCGGTAGCTCAGTACTGAATGAGAGAAGGGGCAGCAGAGGCTCTGTCTGGGCTGCCATTGTAAGTGGGGATTTTATGGCAGTGCTTAGAAAGTGGAGGGGTTTGTCTGGCTCTTTTGCTCTGCTGAACTGAGCACACGCAAATGTGCTCGGGTCCTGACCCAGCACAGGATCAAACACTCACTAAGTGTTTTAGCATTGAAGCACGAGTGTTTGCAAGCATGGAGTGTAAGTAGTTTGCTGGTTCTGAGCCTTAATAACAAGAGGTAGAGGTAATAAAAGCCCTCTCCCATCTCCTCAGTGAAGATTGTTGCCCAAATCCTAAAACGGAATCAATTTTAAGGAGGTATTTTAGGCAGTTGTTTTGCCTAGGTCAGATGGGTCAGTGCCTGAGTTGGGGATGTTCCTAGAAGAGTCTCCATACATTTTGATAAAATGTGTGTGGGCTATGGGGACCTCTGTGAGTCAAGTCACTTTTCAACATAAAAGGTGCTCTATCAAACAGCAGAAGAGAAAATGGGAATTTCAGCTTCACAGCCGGTGGTCTAAATATTGGCACATGATCCTCTGCAGCAGTTTTAGATTTTGAAAAGCAGCTTTTCCAGCACGTGTTTAGAATTGGAATAATTTACAATGTGAAGCAAAAAACAAATGACAGATTTCCAGTGCAAGTCTGAAGGACCAGTCGTCTCCTGTTCCCATCTACTGCTTCCTGTGCCGGATTTTGACTTCTGAGGAGCCGAGCAAGGCCCAGGAGAAGGCCTCTGCTGGGAGAGGAATGCACAAAAGCTAAAGAACACTCAGTAATGGGAGCTGGGATCTGATATACTTTGGAGCCTTAAGTCTTGCATAGCCATCTAGTCCTCTCCTCCTGCCCCTGGCCGTGGAAGAGCATGAACCTGGCTGGCTGGTTACCCTCAGCACCATGTCAGTTGTGTGGCATGTGTGTTCACCTCTCCTTCTGTGCAAATCCCAGCAAGAACAGCCTCTTTCCCGGGGCTGGGAAGTTCCTGGGTTAACTACACGTGGGAATAGAAATATGTTACAGCAACTGCTGATAAGGTGCTGATTTAAAGAGAGGCAGCCTCTAAGTCGTGGTCTCAGTGGACACTTTTAGCTTAGAAAGACTGAATAAAAGCAGAAGGGTTTTTGATTGCCTGAGTAATAAACATCTTGAACTGGAGGGCTAGATTTCCTCCAAAGGCAAGTGGACACAACTCAGTTGTTAACAGAGTGAGCTTGCCTCTGAGGATTTTACAACGTCCAGCTCCTTAAAGAAAATGTCAGCTTGCTGAGTTAACACAGTCCCTTTTGCTTTGCCATCTCTGCACTGATGTCTGCTCCAATTCTTTTTGCTACTGCTGCTCTGAGGGGGTTTATTGTGGTTTTTTAGGGGGTTTCTTTTGTTTTATTTTGGGATCTTTTTGTGTTTCTTTTGTTTCTTGGTTTCAGGGGGCTGTGTGTTGGGTTTGGGGGTTTTGAGTTGGTTTTTTTGGTTTTGTTTTGTGTGGGTGGGTTTTTTGGTTGTTTTTTTTTTTTCATTTTGTTGTGTTTTTTTTCTTATTTTTGTATGAATTGGGTCACTTTCCAGTCTCCTTGCATTAGGGCATGGTAACAAGATCCAGTGTGACAGTTCCCCAACTGCTCCAATGTTTTCAAGAGGGAGGTGTGAGGCAGCAAAGGAAGGCTCTGCCCTTGAAGGAATTTAATCTCTTGGAAAACACAGTCTCTGGTCCTTCCAGGCACCTCATTGACCGACTTTTCAGCAAACTGCTGAAAACCTAATTGGACCAGGTTTTGATGGGTAAAACAGATGTGGGAGGCAGTCCACAAGCAGAGGGGAAGATGGGCAGGGAAATGTGAGATACACCCCAGGCTGATGTGGAAGTGAGCCTTCTCCTCCGGCTGGCTTGGGTGTTCTCACACTGGTACACTGTGCAGGAGGAAGGAGACAGACCCAGGGCACAGCAAACTGCTTCTGACCTATGTTCTGAAACCTACACCGTATACTGGATTCTGATCAGATCATCCCATAGTTTAGGTGCATATTTCCTTGCCAAATTGTTATAATTAAAAGCACTGATATGAGAGGTCCAGGAATGTAGAACTGGCATCCCTTTGTGAGGCCTGCTGGTGATAAAGGATCCATGGGGAGTGTAAACAAAGTCTGCACCACAAGACAATAAGCACTGCAGAAAAGAGGACTTCAAAGACAGATGTGAACTAGAGAAGGAAGAACAAACTCGAGGATTCAGAATGAATCCAAGGACCCCATTCTCGCAGGTGATTGCAGATTTCTGCTGGAGACCTCCAGCTCTGGGCAAAGGTGAATGTCCCCTTGATGTTTCTGTCTCCCCACTATTGCAAGGGAAATGCATTCTCTGTGTAGCTGTAGGTGTTCAGTTGGACTTGCAGGTAGAAGTGAGCTGGTAAAAGGAGTGTAAAATTAGTACCAGCTTGTAATTATTAAAGCACAGTTGTTGTAGTAAATCTCTTCTCTTACGTATCTCTGAGTGATGTCATTTCCCCCCACAGTTTCAGTTGGAATCACTGTGCTCCCAACCAGCTGGAGTCCAACCTAGCCAAAAAGAGCTCATTATCTTCCCCCTACCCTTTGTCTTTCCCAGTCACTGAGGAAAACACAACCATTTGATGTATTTCTCAGGTCTGTTTCTCAGACTTCACATTCCCCTTGCCTCTTTCCTGCGTTATTATCTGCCCATCTCTGAAGCCTGTAGAGTCTTTCCCCACAATCTCTCTATGTTAATGACAGCCACAGGGCTAAACTTTAACCCTGGGACTCGAGTCTTTGCTGCTATAATAGTCTTTTCTCTGCCTTGATGGTTTGGATTGCTCTATCCATAATGATTTTGCTATAACAATTCTGACTCTTGTACAGACTCACTTCTTTTGTAACTCTATCTTGCCAAGCGCAAGCTACTTTTCTTTACTCTCAAGACCGTTCCTGGCTACAAACTGTGGCCCTTTTATCATCTGGCACTCAGTACCAAAGGTTCTGCAATGATCTTGTAACAATGGGCTGGTACAAGTGGAGTCTGCTGCTCTTTTTCGCCTGCAACAGTCCATTTGACCTGAGCAGCCTCTTGGGTTTCACTGGGCATCCTTGGGAGATTGAGTAAAACCAGGGAAATCTGCTCTGAATCATTATTACTATTATCATTATGAAATAAATAATCTCCAGATGAAATAATTGGATGGATGTCGAAGTTGGTGTCCTTTGAAACAGCGGAGCAACAAGAACAGCTGTATCCCCGTGTCAGCAGCGTTACCAGTGCGCTGAAGGGATGCCTGTGCATGAATGCCCCCACTGTAACATCCATCAGCTCGTGTTTGGAAATAACTGCCGGAAGAAGCCGGCGAATAATTAGCATAATTAAATCAACTCCTATACAATCACAACTGTAACCCTGCACCATTAGCTAGTTTAGAGAGCTCTCGGAGACAGTTATGGATAGATTTAAAAGTGCCTCGCTGAGCCAATAAGCTGATTTATTACTCTTTGATCTTTCTGTGCCCAGGGCTGCGCTCTTTGCAGTTAATAGCAGCCATTCTTGGTAATGATGAAACTGCTTTAAGATGAGCATTAATGGAGACTTAATTAAATATCATGATATCAGCTGGAAATAGCTCTTGTGGCGACAGAGAATCCTGCAGTCATGAGGAGATGATTTGATTTAACAGTTTTACTGAACAAAACAGCTCCTTTCAAGCCCGAGATTTAGACTTTCCTAGAACAGCAGCTGAAATTCATTGCCCTGATGAAGAATAGTGCATCTCTGTTTGGTTTGTTTATTTGTGTAGTGGGTCAAGGTCTGTTCCTCTGTGTGTTATGCTTTATCAGAAAGTTAGCACTAACTACTGTGGAGTAGATAACAACTGAAAACCTGGACATTTCTAAAGTTTGGGTTTAAAATATTGAAAATCGATGGTTTATGTAGACTCTGCTGTAAAAATACATCTTGAACACTGAAAGTGGCATAAATGAGTAATCAGCTGCTTTTCCTTCTCTTCTCCCTTGGATATATTCCCCCACTGTCAGCTGTGTTAGGAGTGCATTTAAAGGCTAGGAGACCACCTTTCTAAGCTTTTTGGGAAATATTCTTTGAGTATGAGTGTGACATGCATTTAATGAAAGTGATAGCAAATAACTGGATCTTCATAATGTTCCAGATCAAAGAGTGCCTTTTCCTAAAAGCTTGTGTGACAGTGAAATCACTGGATCACAGCATAGGTGAGGCTGGAAGAGACCACGGTGGGTCATCTGGTCCAGCCTCCCAGCTCAAGCAGGGTCATCCCAAACAATACTGTACAGAGTTACATCCAGATGGTTTTTGAATGTCTCCAGTGAGGGAGATAAATCAGTCCCACAGGTAAAGTTTCCTTAGTCTGGCTTGCACCGGTCTGTGTATTAGGGAGAAGTGGTGAGAAGGTGCTGGAGACAAAAGCATATGTGTGTGAAAGACATTATTTGGTTTTCTGTCAGATGAACTTCTTAGGTATCAGTACAGTGACATCCATTCTGGCAGGAGTTCATCTTCATAGAACTGATCCAAGGGGTAGAGGAAAACTGATTTCCCAAAGCAGCAGCGTCTGCAGGGAAGGGATGTGTTTCTGCCACATTCCTCCCACGAAGGTTTATGCCACAGGGGCTCCTTCAGAAACATGAACTGCAGTAGCATCTTCTTTGTTTTCTATTCTTGCCTGACCCAGAGGCTTGTTCTGTCACTGAGCTTTCATGTGAGAATGGGGATATAACAAGAAGTTTTAAAATTTAATTTCCAATTTTTTTTTCCTTACTAAATCCAACTGTGGCCTTTCACTAAAAGTGGGAGTTTGCTTTCATCCTGTTGCTGTAAAGAGGCACCCTGGTGAGACACAGAAAACCCAACCAATTTAAAGCAAGTTTAAAACTGAAGGAGGTGCTGCCTGGAATCCTCCTGCAGGTCTGGGGCTTTGCTACCACTTCTCTTATTTTTTTTTTAAATGCTTTTCTCTCTACTGTTTATTTGATAAAGATATAAAAGGGGATGCAGAACAGCTAAACTCTGTGACCCTGCTCCTGCATGTTCATGGGGGACCACAGTGACCATGCCCAGTCCCAGTTAAGGTTCAGGAGCTTTCCTTCCCACTTCCCAGCTCAAACTAACCCTACAGGGCAGAGCTGGCTCCAGGCAGGGTTTGAAGAAAACACCAGTCTTTACTGAGCCGACATTTCGGAGAGTAAATGAGTTGAAAAGACTATCAGAATAATGTTTTGTCTCCAATTCTTTACAGTTACAGGAATCTGCAGGAAAATCACAGACACATATGATTGGATTTCTTAGTTTGTGGCACCTTTAAATTATATCAGTTTTATGTAAACATAATATTCAGATAGGTAGTAATAAAACATTAGTTCCCTATGGTACCATCCTTTCAAGTTGCAGGCTGAGGGCTGTGGTTTGTCTTCATACTCTTCTGATCAAATTCCAAATATCAATTATTTCTTTTTGTCCCACAAGTGAAGCAATTAGCCTGGGGGAGATGCCAAGAACTTAAAACGTGTTCCAGTGTGTTGGCTGGTACGCCTGATGGCTTTGTAAAGTGAACATTTCTAACACTCCCATCATCTTCCACACATGCACACCGCGCTGCCCTAATATTCTCATCCACTTCACCATTCCATGGTGTCTAGAGATCACAAAGAGTCAATGGAGCACAACTACTCCGAACAAGCAGTGGTATCATGAGTAAATGACCTTCTCTTTCCTACTGCTGTCAGTGCCCAAGGCCAGGAGATGAAAGGTTTTAATGTGTTCTGAAAGCAGAGTGCTGGTGTGCTGCTGTTGGGCTGCCACAAGCAGCAGGGAACAGGCTTCTGCATGGAATAGTCAGGACTGTCATGCCCTTAATTAGTGCTCCATGAGCTCTGCCTGGCCTTGCATGCTATTTACAGTCCACTTTTGATGCACATTCAGAATTGGGAGATCGTGGTGTAGATCCTTTTTTCCAGTTTACTAGTGGGTTCACTGTGAAGAGCCAAGGTCTGAGCCAAACAAAAATCAAGTTTTACAGACCCTGCAAGGTACTGAGGGCTTTTAATTCTTGCTTCAGTTAGAGTCCCACACAGGTGGTCAGCTGTCAGTTTGTCTTTTCAGTGTGTCACTTATCCCTCCTGCTCCCATCTCACTTTCCATGGCCTTTGTGAGTCTGCTTCATATTCTACATGATGCCCACCTTCTCTTCTTGTCAGATGGAATAATGTCACGGCATCCACAGGAAGGAATGACATTTGGGAGCTGACTGCACAGGCTGGTTGCCTCATCAGGATCATACAGTATGACTGCTCAGACACTTCCCCTATTTTGTGCCTGGCCTTTCCCAAGGTTGGGCTCTCCCTGTGAAATGTGTGCCAGCTGAACTGGTGTGAGTCCTTTCAGATGGGGGAGATAATGGCTTGACCCAGTAATACACTATATTTGTGGGGTTTCTTCCTGCCCACAGTGACTTGTGGTGTGGCACACTGCAGAGCCTGTGTCACACCCCTCACTGCATGTGAGCATGGTACAGCCAAGCCCTTAGAGCTGTCACAGAAAACAGGATTGGAAACCTTTAGCCAGCAGCAAACTGTGCTGTCACAGTCATTAGTCTGAAAAACATGGGAAGCGCATTAGAGGTTGTTGTGAAAGTATATTCTGCCTAATCACAGCTACAGGCAGTGTCGTTGTGAAGCAGGAAATAAATCATCAGACTGAAGGTCTGATTTAACAGCAGGGAGTCAGAAGGAGTTATCTGCTGTTTACCTTCAAAGGGAAGGTGAACCTTGTGTTTTGTGTCCGTAAGTGTTCTAATGAGTTAAGTGTTTCATTATTAAGTCCATGCTGCTCAGCCTATTTCCCAAAGGCAAATATTGTTTTCTAGAGCTGGGCCATCTCCAAATCATAAGCAGCAAGATAGAGTTCTTTTTTCTTAGAGGTTTGCTGGTGTCACTCGAGAAGACCAGCACACCTTTCACATGCATAACAGTGGACAAAGGTAACTGCAGCTGGTGTCACAATCTGCCCTTGTGTGCCTCGTCTGCAGAGCAGGATCCCATTGTGACTGAAACAAGGCTCTGCATCCTACCCAGTTCTTCGTTCCCTCCGTCGATCAAGGCTCTAACTCAGCTTCTCACTTTGCAGGAGCAGCTCCCAGATGTGGCACCTGGAAGCAGAGGTGTTTGGTGTCCCACGGGCTGACTGCCAGGGCATCCTGCCTCCCGTGCCACCCCAGTGCCACGGCAGTGCCACAGTTACTGACATCTGCAGTGTATCACGTCCTTACCGGGCAGAGAGGTCAGATTCCTGGGGCACAACAAGCTCCTCCACACAGTTTAGTTGCCCTGAAATGACTCAGTTTCCCCTCTGGTTTAGATCACTGACAGCCCTCCCAGCAATCCTGCTGCTGATATTGGAGCATCTCTTTGTCCAAGGAAGTAGCCTCCGTTACTGGACCCCCCAAGTTGTTTAGTCTAAGTCTCTTCATTACTCCTGCTCTGGCAGTGGATCGCAGAACCTCAGAAACCAAACCAAAGAACGTTAGAGAGACTCCGTTCGAAGTCAGGGGTGTGATGAGCAGAACCCCTCCTGTTCCAGAAAGGAAAATGCACTCAGTGCCTTTCTGTCATAGCTCATTAAGCAAAATCCAAATTAATCAATATACGACAATTTCTTCGTTTCCAGCTGTGATACTCTGAAGCTGTGCCTCTGACATGGGGGCTCCATTTCTCTTCAGAGATCCTGCTTAGGCTTGTAGCCTTCATTTTAGCAGGGATTTGTCAGCCTGGCTCCCAGATATGGGAAATGTCATTTACCTTTATTTATGAATGGAAAAATCTACACAGAATTACATCTATAGCATATGGCATAATGGGGGTTTTAATCTTGGAAGAGCCTTTTAAGTGGAATATTAGAGAACAGTTGAAAAAAGATGAGTGTTGTCTGTGGTCTTTCCTGGCCTTTTAGGTCTGGCTGTTTGCATGGAACTGTCGAATTTTTCTTTTGGTTGCAGACTGTTGCTCTTAAAATGTGCATGTAATGACATTTCTTCTTTTGTAAACTATCTACCCAGTCACAAAACCTCTAAATTATATTTTAAAAATGTCTTTTTTCCCCCTTTTTTCTCTTCTAAAGGGAGGAAATCTCTTGCATGGGCTGGAAAGCCAGAGCCCTCTGCCAGTCTGGTGGCAGAAATTGAGTTCAGATGAGGGGAATGCTCTTAATTCAGTGACCCACAGCAACTAATAATAAAAAGGAAGTGTTTAGCTTTTTGCCCTAAAAATCTGTGGTTTGGAATTGCTGTTTAGGTCTCTGACACGGAAAGATATCGCTGCTGCTCTTTGCAAAATAAACCAGTATTACATTAAAATAAAAATTTAAATATCCCTGCAGCTTCACTGTGGCCCCTTTTTCTGTCACCTTTTCTGAAAAGTAAAGAGATTCCATCAGCACAACCAAGTCTAAAGTTTAGCAATTCCCCTTGCTTAGTGTACCTATATAATAAACTTCCTTTCTGTCAGCTGTTATAAAAATACCCCGTGGTGTTCCACCCAGCCCTACCCTGAGAGCTGACATCCCGAAATTACTTGCCGCAACATCCTGTCCTTCTCCCGGGTTTTTCCTGTTAACATTGCTGGGGGAAGATGCTGGCTGGAAGCTGCTCGGGGCTGGAGGCATCTGGGATGCAGATGGAGGAGCTGCCGGCGCTGACATGGAGCGCGCTCCGCACTAGGTGGTGCTGCCGGGAGAACCAGGACGCTGATCGCTGCCACCACCTCGAAGAGAAGAGGGCTTCCGAGACGTTTGGAGACGCGCAGAATTGATTCCCTACGTTCTTAGCTTCTTAACGGCCTCTTTTGCGGGAGGGGCTCTTGGGAAAATGGGTCGAAATGGGGAAAAAAGTGACTTATTTGTACTAACGGGTTGAATGACCACGGTCTGCGGTTCCTAAGGCACTGAAGCCCCTGTTGGACGTCCCCGTATCTTGGGCAGAATTCCTGCTCTCCCAGGATGTTTTATACAAGGATCTTGTGGATCCTAAACTCTAAACGTAGAAGCCTAAACACAGCATCTTCTTTTGAGAATTTTGTTCATACCTCCCAAATTTGATTGCTTTCAGCTATTCACGGTGGGGCTCAGAGGTAAAAATATTGTGATTCCTGGAAGTGCTGAGACCCCTTTCTTTTGACTGGCATCAGTGGGAGTTCAAATTATTAATAATTCTGAAGACTGAAGTGCTTTTATTTAGATGCCTCATGATATAGTCTGCTACAAATTTCATCATCCACGTTTGGAAACTGTGGCCATAATCACTTCGGTCCCTGGAGATGACCCCTCTAATCTTAATTGGCGAGGAAGTGGCTTGAGTTATCTTGATGCTTTCCAGATAATGTTTAGACAAAGAATGTCTGCATTATTCCTTTTCAGGCTGAAATCTGCAGATCTAGTACTAGGGAGGAAGCCTGGAAAACAATGACCTCGTTGTCAGGGACTCTGGTTTCTGTTGGGAACGGTCACTTGGCCCGTTCAGTTAATAAGCCCCAGAAACCTTCTGAATTAGAAAGAGCAAAGGATGTTAGTTTAGAAGGTCAGAGGGTTAACAATGGAAGGAGCAGTTGTACTCAAGGTCATTTTCTGAGGAAAGTTTAGCAAGACAAAACAAAACCGAGAAAAGGATTGATAGAAGTTAGAACACCTATGGCTTACATATTTCTAGACCTCATCTTCTGCTAGTGTAAATTGTCATCTGTTCCCTGGAACTAGTTCAATTACAGCTCTTTATATCAGTAAGAACTAACTCAAATGCTTAGACTGATTGTAGCTTTGAAAGAGGCTGATGAAAAACCCTTAAAAAGCATTTGGAATTTTAAATTGAATTAACGGATGAGATCCCTGTTTCCTGGTTCTAATTTTTGTGGAATGCTAAATACTCTGTTTTGTTAGGAAAGGGAAAATGAAGTTTCTTCATCTTCTTTTTGTCTGCCAGATGTAGTGGAAAGCTTTTGAATTTAGCACATACACAAAGGTCAGGGCACCATGATTGTGCAAATGGCATGGCCTCTATAGCTTCAGGACATGGCCCTGGTGGGAGTTCAGTCCAGACCTAAATGAGAATATATTCCTTTGAATTTACTCATTCTTCTTCGGGACATTTGGAAAAAACACCGTGGTCCTCTATCCCGGGAGACGAAGGTCCTTTAGGAATCTCTGATGACCACGCTCGGTCCATCTGTCTGAGTAAGTCAGTCTTAATAGACCTGCCTTGTCTTCAGAGAGCTGGCACAGTTTGATTCCTTTTCTATTGACAGCTATGGCTTTATTAATGCCTTTTGTTCAAGCAGATGAGAACTGCTGAGTGCCCGAAAGCCTCTGTGAAAACCCCTGCTTCCTAATGCCGTGGTAACCCCTCCATGGAACAGAACCAACTCCTCGGCATGAGAGGTTACAGGGAGGGCTTCCAATTTAACAACCAAACCCCAGCAGTGCCACGGCCTGAAGGAGCAAAGCAAGGCTGTGACACACAGAGCACCACTCCTGCTTCTCTGACATCCTTGGGTTTGCTGCAGTGACCATAGGGGGGAATGACCAGACGCAGCGCAGAGGAAAGGCTGGGTTTGCAGAGCTGCTTTATCAGCAACTCTACGCCTTGCCTGGCTGAGTGCACCTTTGGAGACATCCAATAAATACATCATATGAGGTATTTCCTTACAAGCCTCTGATAGGGGAGCAGGAAGTTTGTTCCTGACTGTTGGACACAGCTCTGGAAGGCTCTGGCTTGGAGCTGGCTGGATTTTGTTTCCTAGAGGTTGATGTGGACCAGCATGTTCCAACATCAGGAGCCCAGGAAGGTCGTGCCTCAGATCCTCTGCTCTCCCAGCCTGGTCCTTCCCTTAGGTTGCCTGTGAGCAACTGCAGGTCTTGGCAGACTTCACTGCTTAAAGAGCAGTTCATTGTCTTGTCTGAAGTGAAGGTGCTGGGCTGAAGAGAGGCATCACCAAAATTAGTTGAAACAATCTGAATGCACTCTTCTATTGTGCTTCCTTCAGCTAAAGGAGAGGAAAGCTGGGGAAAGAGAAAAGGAGGTTAATATCTTATTTGCTACTTTGTCAAAAGTCTCCTGGGATTCTCCAGGATCTTCTTCATTCAGAGAGCCATCGGTGACTCACGGTTCCACAAAAAATCCATTAAAACACATGTAATGCACAGAGAATGACTTTCACCCCAGGCCATGGACTCTGAAATCAATAAATCCTTGTTTTAGTTTTTTCTTTCTGAAGTACATTGTTTTACCCCATAAACCAGAAAGCTCTGTTCAGTCATGTGAATAGATTTTTATTTTTTTCCCCTGTTCATACAATACTGTGTTTTAAACTTGACAGATTGTTAATACTGCTCCCAAACTGTTACTTTCTGCCATGTTGCTTTATCTGAACGGGAGGGTTTGGGGATTGATGACTCCCTTTCAGCTGCCAAGCCCACATGCAGAATCTGACTTTTGGGAGACAGGAACTGTGCAAGGCAGCTGGTGATGGCTGGACAGTTTGGAGAGAAGGCAACGTCTCTTATGCTCCCCACACTCAGTCAGTGCTCAGATTTGTTAGGTTACAACTGCTCAAAGGCACGTTAAGAGGTGCAACTACTAAAAATCTCTGCTGGCTGTTGGTTACTCAGCATGACCCTCCTGCACAACTATGTAGCAGTTTGTAAGCGGTTTTCCAAAGCAGCGTTGTAACTAATTTATATTACAGGCAGAACATTAGTCTGAGCCTGAGTGATCTTGATTTTCCTCTCTACTGATATTTGTGGCTTTATTCTGGTGCTGGCCCAGGAAAACGCACCCAGGAGCACCTCTAGGGCACAGTCCATGGTGATTGTGTTACTGCCACGGCCACCACACGGTGCTGGGCCAGGATCAAATTGCTCAGCAGTCTGCAGAATTAATGCCCAAGTGAAAAGACAATCAAACTCCCTTTGTCTTCAGAGTCAGAGCAGCAAATTTTACTTTGGTTAAGAAAACAGTTCTCATTTTTGGTGTATTCTTGTAGCAGATCAGCAGATAGGAAGAGCAGGTGGCCAGCTTAAAGCCTGATTGTGGAAGGCAACACAGATCAATTAATTCCTCTTGAAAGGGAATATTACAGGGAAGGAATTAAAATGGTAATATTTATTTTTCTTAATGAACATGAAACTGGCAAACACTTTACTGTCTGTCCCTAACAATGCGAGAATTCATTTACTTTCCTATTAGTTGGGTCCCAAAAACCAAAAGGATAACTTGGCACTGGAAACCCCTCCCGCATTTTAGCTTGGGAATAGTGGGTATTCTCTCAGCTTAATGAGAGGGCAGTAGGAGATCCAAGGCAGCACTGCAGAAATGCTGTTCCATTGCATACATCCGTGTTACATTTCACCCATTGTCCTGCTGGAGGCCCACTGTAAGTTAATTTGGCAGGTAAATTTACGATGGCCATTTGCCTTCCAGTTGTATAATTTATTTGCGTCAGAAGTCATTTATTCCTTTATTATTTATCCTGCCTTAAACCAATCTTTTTTTGTTTGTTTGTTTGTTCTTTTTTTTTACCTAGGGTACCACCTTAGCAAATAAAATCCATTGTTTGCACTGAGCCTTGTGTGACTTCCCAGTGGTCAGTCAGTAACCTCAAGGGGATAGTTCTGGTCACATTACTGGTCACTTATTTGTGTGGATGATGGAGTGCCCTGGTCCCATCTGTACATATATTACTTTCTTTTGTCTTAGAGGCACTGTTGGAAAGATTAATTAGGTCCATCTGCAGGGAAGGATCAGCCTGAGGGAATTCAGGTAAATAAAATAAATGCCAAGGGGAAAAAAGTGCTGAGGGGCAGGTTTAGAAAATCAAACTGTTTTCCATAACATTAATGGGAAAATTACATACAGAAGGAGATTGAAAGAAAAGTAAAACTGCCATTTAGTCTGGGTTATTTCAGCGTGACCTGATAAACATCTCCTATTGCTGCTGTGGCAGGATAAGAATCTGTGGGAGGGCTAAAGTAAAGTCCATGGGCAACATTCTCAGCTAATATAAGTCAGTACAACTTTGTGATCTTCACTTTATAACAGCAGAGATTTGAGCCATATCTGCCACAGTGATACTGTTTCTGTCCTCCATTTGAGTGATCCCAGACGTGCAGGAGACTGATTCTAATTCACATTCTGCCTCTTTTTTTTTAACAGTGCTATATTCCTTATGGGCCTTATAGCTCTGTTTTCCTTTCCTTCAAGCTTCTTTACACGTTTTATTCCTTATCTTTTCCTTCAAACAGTTCAGCATGCAAATGAATCTAATAGCATTGAGCTGATGCCATCGTAGGCTGTAAAACAGAGACTCGGCTCTTACTGACTTTTATATAATAATCATATGCATAATTAATTAACGTAACTGGTGCATAGACCATGTGAAATTTGTTGCCTTTTAAGTTACATCTCACTCTGTTGCCTTACCAGCCTAAGTGGGGATTTGTATTCCACAACGCAATGGGATGACAATCCCCAGTGTTTTCATGGAACACCAAATGGAAAAACAAAAAGACCATTTTTCTCACTGAGCTTTGGCTGTCGTAAGCAAGTGGAATAATAGAGCTGGTTTGCTCTTAAACTTTGCTTGGAGTGATGTTAGCTGCCTTATGAGTTTGGAGTTCCTGCTGACTTTTAAATTAATTAGTAAACCCAGAGAAACACGAGGGCTTACTTTTGAGAAAGAGTGGGAAAACATAAATTATTTGAAAGAAAAGAGAAGAAGCGTACAGAGAGGACAGAAAAAAATGTAACTCAAAGGGTAAGGGGGGAATGGCTGTCGGTGATCTGTTCAACTACTGCACGTACATGTAGAACTGCTGGTGAGAGGGAAGACACTGCTGGCTCTGGAATGCTCCTGCCTGTCTCCCTCCCGTGCCGGCAGCAGTGGCCCCTCAGTCCCAGAGAACTTCCAGGTCTAATTCTAAATAGCTGCTAAGTCTGCAGTGGGCAGTGCTGGAAGGAAACTGCCTCCCTAGATAAATAAGGTGTGAACATGTACACATTGCCAGGGAGAGCCAGGGAGACACTCCAGAGCCTAGCTGGCTTTTTGTTTTAGCAGCTGTACTGTAGAGGTGGAACGGCACCTCGGGGTCTTTAGATAAGATTATAATGTAAATAAAAGTGTAATTTGATTCTGTGTATTTGGGATGAATAGCTCTATGTGCTGCCGTTGCAAAACAGAGCCTTTTCTGACCAAAGGCACTTCTTCCTTCCAGCCTGATGCACATTCTAGAGGAAGGGTATTCTGAAGGCTCCCTCCTGGTCTTCAGGAAGTAGGTCAATGGCCACACTCCAACCCCTTGGACCGAATCCTACATCTTAGAAACACTCTCAGGTGACATCTGCTGGAGCGGTTCTTGTTTGTATCAGTGGTGCAGCAAACGAAAGAACAGTTGAGGAACTTAGACGGTCCTTTAAAGAACAAAGTGTCCCTCCATAAAATCTCCTGGGCCAAAGCATTTTCTCAGGCAGAGGCAGGTGCTCCTGTCTGGTTTGTGCTGCACAGACTCGTTCTCACGGGTAGCTGAGGACATTGTCCTGCAGAGGCTGAGCCATATCCCTGGGATAGCCCAGGTACCCACATCCTGCAGGGTTCTGGGAGCAAGGCTGGACTGTGGAAGCGTATTTTCAGTTGTACAGTTGGGAAGCTCTAACTGAGGGACTGAGCAGGGTTTTCCTTCAGTGTTTCATAGCAATATACAGACTTGGTGTGGGTTTGTTGGGCCTGCAGCCTTGTGTTTGAAAGTCTTAAACCTCCCTGCAATAGGGAAATTATTTGTGTGTCTGTCTGTTTTTTTTCCCCACAAGTGTTTTTCTTTGAGCCGACTGGGAATTGTTAAACAAGTATTTCAGATGGGGGACTAATTTATTGTCATTTACTAAAAGCTGAAAAACGCTTCGTGCTCTGGTTTTTGTTTTCAGTTTCTGTTGTTGTTCTGTTTGGTTTCTTTTTAGAGAAACCCTGTTATTGAAAACAGATATTCCTAACTTAAATTTTCATTTCCTGGAAAAAAAAAAAACAACCCAGATTTTCCATCAAAATATTTCAGTTAAAGAACTATGCCAGGTCTCCAGGGTATCCTTCTGAAAAGGTAGAAATAAAACTCGGTAAAGAAAGAGTGACAATCAACAGACAAATATTTGGTTCTGCTCTATGTTTCTTAACTCATGTAAAACTCTTACTGGCATAAAAAATGAGGGCAAATTTCAGCATATAGGGACTAGAGATTCCTGCTCAACATAGTAACTCACAGATCTGTTCATTTTCCAGGAGTAAACACATTTTATACACACCTCAGGTAACCTACATGTTCATGTTACAGAGAGAGTCCAACAAGTGAAAAAGGTTTGTGAATGTACGGTGAGGATGGCTCAGCAAAGGTTTTCCTGTCATTAAAATACATCTGGCTCTGTTCTGATTGGGAAATCACAGACCTCGGAATGATTTGAGTATTTCCTTATGCACAACAGCAGCAGAAGAACTCCATATGCCTTAACCTGTCAAATTCTGCTCCCCTTAATCATGTGGAAAAATCAGCTGCAATAAGGAACTTGAATGCAGCATCTTTGACCTGAAACTAAGGGATTCAAAGCAAAGATGGTGGAAATGGTCCTGGAAAATCTGAGGGGCACAGAGCAGCACTCAAATCTAAGTAATAAGTAATGGCCAGTCTTCGCGAACGAAGATCCGGGGAAGGTCTATTACACCTTCCAGCCTGCGCATTGGATTTTTTAGGTGAGACACAGTGTGCGCGGAACTGAGCCCACCCTTTAATCCT
>JAWMRA010000016.1:19624479-19640403 GCA_035584735.1 Pseudotriccus pelzelni
TGTCCCTGGCTGGGATCGAACCCTTGGCCTCGGCGGTGAAGGTGCCGCATTCTAACCACTAGGCCACCAGGGGCTCCCACTCAAATCTACAGCACACTTAAATTAGCTGGTGTTAATTTAAGTAAGTGTGAAATACCTTCATATGTTTCTCCATAAAAGCTTGTAACCACCATGGGCACTGTTCTTTCTGATGCCAGAGGAACAACTTTCAGCTCCACACCTGTATCCACCTACCGCCAAAAGCACCACAGAGCAGTGAGGGAGTGTGTGGCTGTGGCTGGGGAGCTTCTTGTCTATCTCTTTGTCCTTCACCCTTCTCAAAGGGGCAGACTCGGCTTAGGGGCAGTGAAAGCATCCTTACAACAAGTCCCTACCCTGGGAAGGGCTGTACTCCCTGGCAGCCCTGTGGCCCCGTGCCTGTCCCAGTGAACAGTGCTGGGGCAGGTCGTGCTCCTGGCAGCCCTGTGGCCCGGTGGCTGACCCCCGTGCTGGCCAGGCTGACAGGTGAGCAGACTCGCCGGGATGAGTGTGGGGAGCTCAGGAGCTCGCTGTGATGGATTGCTGTGCTCCGGCCGTGCCGTGGTGGGATCGACCCGCTGTGAGCCTGGAGAGGGTGCACCTGGTTGGATTGCCCGCTGCCTTCTCTGCCTGCCTCTGGGGCCTTTCGTCAAGTCCTTGGCGTCCCCCATTTGTGGGACAAGTGACAGCCGGGCTCTCCTGCTTGGGCAACCCCAGGAGGCTCCCGGGGGACTGGATGGCAGGCGGGCAGGGAGTGATGGATGGCGAGGGCAGGAAGGGTGGGTGGGTGGATAGATGGATGGATGGATGGATGGCCATGGCTGGGAGGGGGCCGGCTGTCTGTCGGCGTGGTGCCGGCCGGGGGAAAGGGGTGGGGGTCGGGTGGGTGTGCCCCGCTCCCGCAGCCGCCGCCGCGGTCCGCCCCGCTCACAAGGTGCCTGAGCCGGAGAACGAGCAGCAGCGCCGCGTCCCCGCCGCCTCCGCAGCGCCCGCCCCGCCATGCCCAACTTCGCCGGCACTTGGAAGATGAGGAGCAGCGAGAATTTCGACGAGCTGCTGAAGGCGCTGGGTGAGCCTCGGGGAGCCGGGAGCGGGCTGTGCCCCGCGGGAGGGCGCGGGGGGCACGGCGGCCGCGCTGCGCTGCGCTGCGCTCCGCTCCCTGCGGGCGGGCACCGGCACGGGGCAGGCTCCGCCGCCGCGGGGCTTGGCTCAGCCCTGCCCGGGGAGGGGCGGCCGAGGCACGGCGTGTCCCGCCTCACCTGCGGGGCTGCCCCGGGGAGCCCCGAGCCGCTGGCCCGGCGCTGTGCCCGGGCATCGCCCCCGACACCCGCGGTCCGTGCGGAGCCGCCGCAGCCCCGCAGCTCCCGGCCCGCGGCACTGCCGGGGCGTCCGCGCCGAGCCCCGGCCCCTCGCCCCGCTCCCCCATCCGCCTGATGCTGGGCCAGGTCAGCACGGGGCACGGCCGGAGGCGTCAAGCTCTGCTTTCCTCCCCACTCTGCCCAGGTGTCAACGCCATGCTCAGGAAGGTGGCGGTGGCGGCCGCCTCCAAACCCCACGTGGAGATCCGCCAGGACGGGGACCAGTTCTACATCAAAACTTCCACCACTGTCCGCACCACCGAGATCAACTTCAAAATCGGGGAGAGCTTTGAGGAGGAGACGGTGGATGGTCGAAAGTGCAGGGTAGGAAGAGGGCTGGGGTGTGGGGGGGTGTGTTTTACCAAGTTCTTTTTAGATGGGACAAACACATCTGCTGCTGGTGTCCCCAGCCAGTGGCATTGCTGCCCTCCATCCTCTTCTTGCCAGAAAGCACTCTTGGGGGGTTCTTGGTGGTCACAACTACTCTTGTCCCTCTTGCAGGATAAAATTAAATCTGAAGGCAACAGAGCTCGACAAAAAAGAGCACTCCCAAAAGCAGAGTTCGGGTACCTGTTTGCCAGCTCCTGGTCTGGCAGGGTTTTGTCTGGCTCTTTTTGCTTTCCTCTTCCCTGGAGACTTAGGCTGCAGGGAAAGCTCTCCCCAACCTCTGTCCCTGACAGAAACATTGGAAATGGTGGAGCGAGAGAGACCTCAAGAGTCAGGATTTGGTGCACAAACCTGACATAACTTATGTCCTAGTTTGAATCAGAGGAGTTCACAAGCAGGACCACAGTCTGTAGTTCGGGGCTGAAATCCTCTTTCATGCCCTTGTAAGTGCATATCTCCAGTTTGCTGATCAGAGTGTAAGACAGACTTCCAGGTGGTGTTATACCAGCCGTAGTTACACCATCTCCTTGAGCAGAAGTGAGTAGAGGGCACTCACTGCGGAGTTTTGGGCTTGATTCTGTGTGTGAGACCTTTGTAAGCACTCGTGTGGCCATGGAGGGGGATTTCAGTCAGCAGCATCTGACACCAGGTTCTCGCTGGTGTAAATCCATGGCATCTGAGCTACTGGGGACCTGGGCTGTAGTCACAGCTGTCTTTTGAAAAGGGTTATCAAAGGCATGGGTGAGTCGTCCTTTCCTTGGGCGCTTTACTCTCACACTTGTAAATCAGGAGTACATACGAAACTCTCATAAAAGAAGAACAAATAAAGAGCATCAGAATATAGTCTCAAATGAGAATCCAGTTTTAGAAGTATCCAATGATGGTGAAATAGTCTACTTTCCAAAATATGATCTCTCCTAATTCTCGGGCCAGCTTCTGAGACCGTTTGCACCATTAAAAATTCAGAACCTGCTGTCTTCGGTGCAATTGCCGTAAACTTAAATTTATGAAAAGGGGAAGGAGATTCTGAGAGTCAGTGAACATTTTAAGCATCCACTTGATCTCTGGGATGAGTTATTGTATATTTAACAGTTTGTTCAGGAAATGTTGCTGGCTTTGTTAATTTATCTTGTTCGGCAAAAGTAGTGTTTTAGTGTCTTCATGCATAATGCAGATACAATAAAAGTGACCCGCTTTCTAGAGGAGGATTTATTGCTGCAGATGGAAAAACAATAATTATGGCTGTAAGCTATGAAAGTTGGAAAAACCTGAAAGAAATGTGTTTTGTGAAGCAGTAAATTTTTTCCATGTGTTGCGGAATTATTTATAGTCCGCTCGCAGGAATAAGTTGTACTGCTGGGTGTATATAACCAAGATGGGGCCACAGAGCAGAGGCTGACAGAGAATAAAATAATACTCCAGAATGTAATTTGCAATATCTGGCCAAACTGCTGACTGGTGATAGATTCTTGATATACTTTATGGGGTGGAGGGTTTTGTTCTGCCAACCAACTTGATCCATTGTTCATACAGACAAAGAGGGAGACATACGTAGTTGTACTGCAAGGCAAAGCTTCTGCGACTGCCACTTGAGAATGGCTTGTTGGCTTATAAAACCTATTGTTTTGAAAAATATTTATAAAGTAAACAGCTAATCTTAAAGGGGGTTTTCCCTTTGAACGTCTGGGATGTGTTAACTTGAATTGCGGCATATATATGCACCCACACACATGTATATAAATGTATATGTGTATAATCACAGACTAATGAAGGTCTCCCCTGTGTAGTTATAAAGTGATTACTTGCACATTCATTGCATCCTTCTGCACAGCTGTTCTTCCATGGCACTGTGCAATAATAGTTCAGAATGAAAAGCAAAAGACTTGCCTGTTGGTGAAAGTTAAACAAAATCCTACGGTTTGTTTTTTTTTTTTATTTTTCAGTGGTTTCGTAGTCGCTATTGAAATACTTTGAAAAATGCCCAGACCCACGACCTTAAAATGTAACGTCACAAACACTCGACCTCTTAACAAAGTTTCTTTAATTTGGTTGTGATTTATTCTAGTTTGTTTAATATACAGCTAACCTGGCACAGTGCCATATAGCAGGAAAGACTGTGGGTGACAAATACTGCATTATATATGACCACAACATGATATATAGGGTTGTTTATACTCTGACTCTAAGGGGACTCCGGTGATAAATAACATGTCAGATCAAATCACGTGTGGACAGGGATGTTTGGGAAGGCAGACTTGACATTATCCTGTTTTTACAGGATAAATTACACTTTCCAATGACAAGCGTTCTATGGACACTGAGTGGCTTCAGCCTGCAAAGATACATTTGCTTTTACTTTGTTATTGATACAGACCTCTTTCCAAGATGCCCCTTGGTACCTTAACTTTGGATGTCGCCACTTCCCTTTCTCTATCTGTGTGTTGCTCCTTTAGTGAGCTATTGCTCTCGCTGCTGCTCATTGTTGTGTCTCTGTCTCATGCTGCTGGGGACTATAATTAATGTATTTCCTAATGGTTTTCTTGCCTGCAGAGTTTGGCCACTTGGGAGAATGAAAACAAGATCTATTGCAAACAAACTCTTATTGAGGGAGATGGCCCCAAAACATACTGGACTCGAGAATTAGCTAATGATGAGCTGATTTTGGTAAGAACCTTGAACCCACTCAATGCATGCACCACATTAACAGGGGGTTTTGTTAACACATAGTATGACTTAGTATTTTTCCTTACTTAAATCCATCTGGAATACTACCATTTTCATAATCTTCTACCCATACAATTAATAAATCACTCTTTTTCCTTTATTTTTTTTTTTTTAAGAACAAATGGAGGTATGTGCATGTTCTGACTTGCATTTGATTGTTATAACTTTTGCCATGCTTTTACTGGTACAGTAACCTCAAGTGGGCCACTTCTGCTCTGTAGATGCACTCTACCAAAGAATTTGCTTGGTTTATTGCAGATTTTCTCTGGTGAAAGTGAGATAAAGGCATTTGACCTCGTTTCTGGAGAATCTTCTTTTTGAGGCATGTGCATAATATTTTGCTTCTTATCCACAGTCACGTGGTGCATAGTGGGAGAGATGTGCGTGTTGTTAGCATGCTCTAATCTCTCCTGTTTATGGAAAACATGTAATTTCCTTCCCCAATTCCCTGATTATCTCTGAATCAGGTTCAGAGCTGCCTTCGCGAGTTTCTCAGAAATACGCAGGTTTGCACATTTGCTCTCGGCCCAAGTCGCTCCTCGTGTGTGACTCCCCTCTGGCAGAGGGTGCTGGGGGCGTTTGGGCAGCACCTCTGCAGCCACCTCCTCCTTGAGATTGTCCGTGTTTCTGTTGGAGTTGAGTTCTCCGCACTGCACCTTTCCTCAGCGGTCACTCCACATCAGTTTAGCAGGCCCAGAACGGAGTGAAGACGCTGCAGCACAGTTCAGCTCGAGTTCAGAATCATTTCATTGCACATGTCCTTACCGGTGCGTCCCGGATAAATAGTTGATTAGGCTGTTAATGCCTCATCAGCTTGGACGTGGAAGACAAGGCTGCTGCAGTGGGGGTAAGGAAACATCAAAGCAGGGAGGTTTTGTTCCAAACTATCACACTGACTAAACCTCTGCACTTTAGAAAACAAACAGCCTCCCCAGTGTTTCTCTAAAGCTGTTGGAGTTCTGTTTTTGAGATTGCATCTGAAACAAAAACAGGACCCAAACCTAACCAAGTATAAACTAAAAGCTTTTAAGCTGTTAATATTTTTCCAGACGTCTTGGAACTGTTCACCCACAGCATAGGAGGAGGTGTATGCTGTTAGTGAGATCACACTTCTTTCCGCTGAATGAATATCCCAGTGCTGGAGAATTTCTTTCGACTCAACCACTGGAATTCTTTATATTATCGCAACACTTCAGGAGGCAAAGCTCTTTGATCTCTGCTTTGCATCTTTGTATGTAATGCAGTGCACAAAATACGTTCTCAACTAGCATTTTTCCAGCTTTCTAACAATGGATTTCTGTAGCTGATTATTTAAGCAACGGGCTAATGAGGCAGCTGTTAAGCAAAGTGAACTGCTCTGAGCAAAGCAGGAAAGCCAGTCAGAACACAACTGCCTCCTGCAATCAGCAACGGGAACAATAATGAAGGTGGATGAGAAACCAGAGTGATTCCAAGATTGTAAAGCCAGCTAACCTTTTTTTCTTGTTTAATAGAGTCTGTTGAACTTTTCTCAATTAATTATTTTTTTCCATTTAGGATATAAATTAGAAAAACTTGCTTCTTCTCAAAATATTTCCATTTATGGGATCTCACAACTTTTCCTAAGTTGGTTTTACTGGTTCATTTCCTTGCCATTAAAATACAGACATTCTAATCTGTGTAGGTGTAGATTCCACTTCCAGCCTTTACCTATTGTGTATAAAAGAACCTAAATAATATGCCTAACATTCTATATTGCAAATACTTCTGTTAACATCCCTGATCGAGCCACCTCTTGGAAGAGCTTTCTGATTGTTAAGCTAAACCATTGGAAGACCTTGAGCTCCTCGATGTGAAGGAAGCTTTCACTGAATCATTCTTTGAGTGCTTCTTTAACCCCCTCCAGTGTATCAATTTCCTTTCTGAACTGTGAAAACCAGAATGGAACAGACTGTTTCGGTAGCTAATCTAGCACCTGAAGTAGTGATGACTTCACCTCGCTGCTCTAATGTAAAATTATTCCAATTCATGTGCAATGACTTTGTTAACTCTTCTCTGGGAACTCCTTTTTGGGGCACAGTGGCCTCTTTTTCCTTTCATTCAGCCCTCTGGCAATAATTGGCCCTCAGGACAAGTATTTTCAAGCCCTCGTGACATTTGATGGGACTGAATGCACAGATCTTTGCAATACCTGGATTAACAACTTTTCAAATCTCCTGCCTCCCTAAAGCTCAGCAGTGAGGTGTTTCTGGGAGTCAGGGGGTGAGTGTGAGGTTTCTGCTCCTCTGCAGAACCTGAGACTGCCAGAATTAACCCTTCCAGGAGGCAGCAAAGGGTTCTGCTGCTTGCAGGGGGATGGAAGAGGGTAGGTTACATTTTCTTCTCTGTGGTCCCTAATTTTAAAACCCCAGAATATTCCCTCCAGACTTGGACTTTAACAGCTAAACTACCTGAAGGGATTGGCTGAGGTGTGTTCCTCAGCTATGAAAGGGAGCAAAGTGTAGGAATAGGAGCTCTCGGTGAGAAGACCCTTTTGATCTCTTGCCTCTCCACTGTTTGGGGTTTTGGGTGTTTGGGTTTTTCGTCACTCCAGCAAACAAAGATTCAATTTAGATTATTTTGTCTTGCTTGGAAATCTTCCCTTGGTTCGGAGTCTGTAAACCCCCACTTACATCTTGCTTCTTCCAAACGAAGAGCACAGGGAGAGGAAGAGATTTTTCATTGTCTTCTCCTTCCTTTCTTCTTCCATTCTCCCAGCTTCGTCAGGGATCTTTAGGACCTGAAATCCACCTCTCATTCATTTTTGCTGCCCAAAGCACTTCAAATATTTAACAGTTCCTATCTTTTCCCAAAACCTTCCTGCTCACCTAAGAAATGTTTTCTCTTTCTGACAGGCTTCAGGAAGTCTCTGCTTCTGTTTTTATACCCAGAGAAATCTTTCCAAAAGCCTTGAGACTCCTTCTTAGCTCTTACATACATTTGCAGAAGAAATCAAGAAAATTTCTATCCCTTTTGGAAGAAGTTGCAAGAAATCATCTAAACTGTGTTAGACAAATTGAAGAAAGGCTTGGGGTAGCAGGCAGGGGGTAAGGAATTAGTTTTACCCAGTTAATCCTGGCTGCATAAATGCTGGAGCTTTGCCACATCATTTTGATCTAATGTGCTTCATTGCTTAGGGGATCCATTTGATGATGACATTTTCCTAGTGGAAGGATGCATTTTTCCCTCCAACACAACACGTTAAATAAAATGCATTTATTATCACATGCAATAAAACAGCCACATCAGTGTTGAATTGCCATGACTACCGCAGAGCTAAAATAGAAACCACATTACTGTAAAATTATCAGTCTTTCTTGCATCCTGGCAGAAGAATTCCTTATGTTTTTCAGAGATATCCCCTTGAGCAATGTGATGGCCTTCCATGCCACACTGTGTCCTCTGGGACACAGGTGCTGGAAACACACTGTTTATTTGGCAAAGGTTTTCTTTACCTTCAGGTGCCAGTTGCCTTTAGTTGTCCTCAGCTCCTTGCAGCTTGGAGAAGGGAATTGCTCTTATCAGCAGATGAGTAATATTTGGCTCATACAATGGAAGGTGTAGGTCTAAAGTCCTGTGTGAAAAAGAGTCTTTTTGGTGGAGTAAGGGAAGAAGGATCAAATTCTGCTATATAAAAAAGATTGTCTGAATGCCTCAGAACATTGCAACTACTTTTATCAGAGCAGTTTCTTCTAATCTCGTCTGATGCACTTGCTGGGACTTCAGTGCTGCAGTTTTAGAATTACTTGACAATATAGATAAAAAATGTGTGAAATGTGCAAACAAGAGAGGATGAAAAGTATATTTCCCCATCGAAGTCCACATTTATTTGTCTTGACACTATATTGTATTGTGCTTTAGGTCTGTAATGCACACAGAGAGTCAGAACATCTGTATTTACAAGTCCTGATTCATAAACTATACTTGGATTAGCATTTGAGCAATCAAGAGCAGAATATACCACAAAAATATGTATTTCCTTTACTTGTCTGAAAACGATGACCCGGGATTAAGTGCCTTTTCTTCCCTTCATTATCCTCTCTAATGTTTTTGCTGTTGCTGTGTGTTTTTGGCAGGGACATTAATGAGCTATCAATCACTTGTGTAAGTTAGAAGAACAAAAGGTCTGCTCTTTACAAAGTTAAAGGATGCTGCTTACAAATACTAGCTATTCAAATGAGACACATTTCTATTCAAGCTTCAGCTGCACTGCTGCTTTCAGGGCTGCTCAAGCCTCCATAGATTTAAGTTCAACCTGGAACACACAAACATGGTAAGAGTGGATGATTACTGAAGAGAGGCTTTAAAAACAGCCTCTGACCACATTTTACACAGTTCACGTATCACACAGGGGTTCTCAGATCAATTATGGCAAGGGTCAAAGATCAGAACATTACGGGGGGTTCAGGCATGGGTTCTGTTCTGCATTCCCTCCCCAGAAAAACCAGGCCCTGGTTGATTAAAACTGGTGAACTGTGGAGCCTTGATGAGCGAGTGAACATTTTTTAAATGATATTGCTGGCTTTTAAACTCAAACCTGGCAGGTGGGAAGGGTCTGTGCAGATTTGGAAACACGCTTAGCAGCTGAATGCCCAAGCCTTGTATCGAACAGCCTTAAAGCACCCCGGTGTTTAACTTTTCTGTAGCATTTGCAGAGTGATCTTAAATACAATCAGTTATCAAAAGGAGGGTCCACTCAACCTGAGCTCAGTGTCAGGGGGTTGCTGCTGACCTCGTTAAAGCAGCCCTGATGGAAGTTCAGAAGCCTGTAATAATGCAGGCGTGTGTGTTGCATGGGCCTAATGCTTTAATTTACTCTTTGCCATGAGCAGATTTACCAGGGGGCTTAGGGAGCTCCAGCCCCTGCTCTCCCCTGCTGCCCGGTCTGGGCCACAGCCCAGACAAAGAAAAAAGCCACAACCATTTCCATCTGGGATGCACCAGATCCCCAGTGGAGCCTCTTATGATATCACTTGCAGCTTAGATGTTCTCTGTTACTGGCTTTCAAGACTATTACTGGGAGATACCATTGCCTGGTGTTCTTCCCTCTGTCGTTCATCTGCCGCACGACTGAGGAGTCTCTAATTCCACAGTGCCCAGACACAAATGCTGGCATTTCGGAGCCTGGCTGGAGGGCCTGACTTTGCCTGGTGCTGTGCACGGATACCCTGAGGAGAGCGAGGGGGGGGGATATCCAGGTTTGAGAGGGAGGGCTGCACAGTGTGGGACCGCAGATCCATAATGAGCAACCTCTTTCCTAAAACATCGTGGGGGTCAGGAGGAGAAAGGAAATGTGCAGTATGCCTTTGTTGTGAGGATCTGTAGCTTTGTTCTGGGTCACATGGAGGTCTGCTGTGGACGAACCCTTTACTGAACATTCAATGAAATAATATCTTCTCCATTAGTTTGCTGAGAAACTCTGTCTTCCTTTTCTAAGTTGCCTCTGCATTTTGGTCAGGTAGGAGCAGATAAAGGGATTTTTGCATACACTGGCAGAAGGAATCTTTCTCAGGTGATTGTTTCAATGACACTCTTCCTAATTATACCATATGTTCCCTTTGTCACAAAGGCTCCTCAGCAAATGGTTATAAAGAAGGCCTTCAAAAAGCAGATTTACTCCTACCAAAATATATTACTGCCCTGTAATTCTCTTTTAATCTCTCATGATGTCAGTGGTCATCAGATTTTGAGTGAACTGAGAGAGGTCAATTTATTGGATTATCCCCCTGCGCAGGGCTTTGTTTGCAGTGTGCTTTTGGACTCTTAGCTACAGATTATGACAAGCCAAGTGAAGAAAACAATTCTGCAATTTGCAGCCACTGCACATTTAAAATCCTATTTTAGATTTAGATAGAAGCCTTGCCTTGGAGCGTTTTGCAAGCTGATGAGAAGGTGGTGTTTGAAAATCCTGCATCTTCTCATTAGATCTGAATTGCAGTTTGGTGCCATTGCTCTTTTTTTAAGTTGCTCTGATGAAACCAGGATGGCTTGGTCTCCTTTTTGTTAGGAAGTTCTACTGCTTTAGGTCCTGGAAATCATTAAAGTCAGCTTGTTCTGATAGGAACTATCACTTCTTTCGAATCTCGAGTTAGAACCACAGACACTAAACCTCTGAATACAAGGACTTAAGTGTGAAGGACAGAGGAGTAACAGCCTTTTGATTTGGATCCTCCTCTGACCTTGGGCCCAGCTGTACATTCAGTGCTTCTGTGAGTAACCACAAGAAAAGGAATGCAGCAAGTCTGAACACATTCCTGTTTTCTTTCTTTAGTAACGTTGAGTGGAGTTCATCAACACTGATAATAAATTACAGTGAGATAGGGAATCACCTTTGATGTACGTCCACATTCAAACCATGTGCATAACTGGGACAATAAAGCCCTCTATTTATGTGCTTCAATTAGGTTATTAATCATCTGAATGGGTGTAAGGTGTAAAATATAAGTGCCAAAAAATGCAGCTTATTCCCAAAACAGGTCAGAGGCCACATAACCTAAGCTGGGTCTTCAGGGAAAGGATGGTTTGAGAAGTGCCCAGTGGCTACACGGTACTGCAGAGTAGTTGTAATTGGGCTTTGCATGATTTTTATCTCTTTGCAATCTAGATTTTGAGATATCATTGTGTTAAATTTTAGTGATTTTCCAAACCGTGTGTTGCAGAGAATGACAGGCCTTGTGTGTAGCAACTGATCCACTGTGGATTGGGGCACCCTGGGGATGTCCACGTTTTCTGCACTTGATTTTTGTCCAGATGCAGTCCTTTGCCTGGAATTTTCCAGAGTCCAGAAGTCCTCTGGAGCTGGATGTTGGCAGTACAAAATGAAGGGCCCATGCACCGTGTCACGGGCATGCCAGGCTGAGTGCACAGCAGCCCGTCGGTGTGTGCCCATCCTCACCCACACTGAGCGTTCCCACAGTTACTGGTTCTTTTTCCTTCCACCACACATTTTTGTCTTTATTTCCACACTCCCTCCTGTGAGTCTTGCAAGGAGGCTGCCAGTCAGACTCGGCTGATGTCTCAGGAGCAAGCTCTGCCCGCTCACAGTCTCAGAACAGGACAACGGAATTTCAGACACTGGAATTTCAGACGCTGCTCCCTTGCAGTATGGAGCACATCTATCTCAACCTACTCCTCCCTGCAGTGTTCCCTCTCAGCCCAGCTGCTGGCCTGTTCTGAGAATAACTGCTGCTGCACAGGTTTAGGGGAAGGAGTTCCTCTCTTAACTCCCCTGAAAGAACAGGCCTGAATTGACTGGGGAGGCACAAGAGTTTTGGCTGCTGCAGCCTTTCTCCTTAGCGCTGGCTGCTGTGGCACCCCATCACATCCCAAGCTGTGGCTGCAGAGCTGTGCAGCTCCAGTGGCCAGGCTGGGGCCCTGCCAGCTCTGGGGGAACACTGCTCAGGGGCTGTTTTACTGCTGTGCAGGGCTTGTGTTGAGGGAGCAGCAGGGGACCCCAACTTCGCTGTGCTTAGCAGTGCCTGGCCGTGCCACAGAAAAACAGCCATTGCCACAGGGACCTTACGGTCTCCAAAGACAACCTCAAGGCTTGGATGGTCTTGACTCTGACTTCCTTTCTCTGGAAAGCTCCTGCTGAAGTCATTTTGCCTTTGTATATGATTTGGAAGTGGTAAAGAAAGCCATAGTAAGGGCATTTGCAGCTGGTGCTGGGGACAATAGAGAACTGTCCACATCCTTTAAAGTTCACGTCCAGACATTTTCATGTACAAGCTAAAAATGTATATAAACATTTATATGACACTGATGTGCGTAAAACCAAAGCCTATATCCCCAAAATACTAACAGACTTGTCTCCTCAATAATGTGAACAAAACATAAGCCAGAGGCAGTTTTAAAGCCAAGTCCTTTCAAAGAAGAGTTGACCAAAACAGGTGTAGAAAGCATTAAAACAAACAGTCCAGCTGAATTTTCATAACACACTGGGGTAGGTCTTAATTTATAGTTTTCAGTGAGCCCTTGGCTGCAGTTACTGCAGCCAAACATCCACCCCACAGCTTGTTAGTGCCGAGCTCAGAACTGTCTGTTGGTGCAGCTGAACATGAAGTTTTTTGCAGTCGCTGTTTCCTCACTCTTGCACCCTTTATTTCCTCCATGTTTAATTGCTCAGATTTTAGCCTGCCAGACCTGAAATTCCAGACAGACCCTTGGGGATTCAGGTGGCTTTCTTGGACAGCTGCCACAATCACTGTCCTGCCTGCATATCCTGATAATCTGTGTGGCCCTACAGATCCTCATCATCCCTAACAAACCTCCTGGTCAAGGTCACGGCGCCCTGGAAGGAGGTTGTGATTGCCACACTGCAGCCTGGGACGGAGGGTTTGGTGTCCCGGGATGGGGTGCCAGCAGCCTGCAGCAGCATCATGTTTGCAGGTCATAGGTGTGCACTCTGCTGCCCTTCATCGTTCCTCCCCTCGCTTCATTTGAACTGCCCGGGTTTGTATCTGCGAATATCAAAGAGTCCGAATTCCACCCTCAGCCTTTCTAGTTCAAAGTGCTGCGACTACTTCTAAATATAACAACAGCACATTCCAAATTCTTTTTTCTTTTCTCATGTTTATTTATAAATGCCTGCCAAGAAACTATAGAAAAAGGGAATTTATGCATCATTTATCATTCTGACAAAATTCATCACGCCTCGGAAAAAGGGTCACTTAGATTGCATTCCTCTTCCAAAATGACTTCTTTCTTTACTCTCATCTGTCAAAAGACAAGAAAATGTATTTCTGCTGTAGAACTAGCTACTATAGTAAAAATAACATTTCAAGATGGTGTTAAATGTTTGCTGGTTCCATCTCTCCTGATTGATTTCTATTTCTTTTCCAGACCTTTGGTGCTGATGATGTTGTGTGCACAAGAATTTATGTAAGAGAGTAAAAACATCAATTTGCTTGTCATCTGGGATGAAGTGGAGAACTGTGAAACCCCCCAGTGTAACGAGTATCTGTGTGTGCTGTTCCTAATGCGGTGTCGTATGTGACCATGTGTGTTCTATCTGAACCCAGAGCCTCTGTTCAGTGTGTTTTGCTTTCATTTTGCAGTGCAGACACTATTCCTTCCCACTTTTCTGCCATTGTTTTTCCGTGTCTGCTTTGTATTTTGTAGTTGTCACTTGCTATGGTTTCCTCAGTTATTAAACTTATTGGGCATAACTCACAGATGGTTTGGGGTGTTTTTAATTGCAAACCCAGCAGAGCTTTGGATGGGACTGAAACACACTCTGCCCTCTGCTGAAGTGAGTGTGGAGTTTCGCTGCTGTTGGCAGGTACAGGGAACACCTCCCAGGGCAACACAAAGGGATGGAGAAAAGGAATGGCAGGGCCTTTTGCAGAGCTGCTCTCCCAAACCCAGAGCTCTGCTGCTTTCCTTCTTTCTGTCCTCCCTCCTTGGGAGGGTTGTGGAGGAACCACTCCTGTGTCCTGTGATTCAGCTGAACCAGACAAGACCAGGCGAGATCTGTCCCCTCTTCCCTGCTGAGTCTCTGAGAAATGCCCAGACTTTCCCTGTTGAGACACGCACTGTCCAAGAACAAACCCCAGCTGCATCTGCAGGACAAATAACAGTGTCATCATGACTAATACTTATTGTCATCACACCCAAGCACCTCAGGCCTGATCAGAGAGCCAGAAGAACCTGACAGACTTCACTTGTTTGGGCCATAAAAAACCAATAAAGCTGAGCAGAGCTGCTTTTGTCCTGCCTTCTCACCTGGGACAGAGAGAATTTCTCATGGCTTTACTCCCCCTCTGTGCTACAATTCACACTCCTGGTGATTCAACATTTCATTCCTTGAGCAGCTAAGTATTTCACAAAGCAGGGCCATAGTTCAAGAATGAGAGAAACACCAAATTTAATGTATTTATTCTGGCTCAGAGTTCTGGCTGCAGCACTATCAAGTATTAGTTTCTAGCTGAACAGACATTCCACTAATAAACCAGAAACTCTTGTGTTCTTCAGCCTTGGAAGTACCTGGAGATTGAGGTTAGGAGCACTGCTTATTTCAGTGCAATATCCAGCCTTGTCTGACCAACCTTCTGCTTTGCAAGAGCGATTGATCTGCTTCACGTCACACAGTCACACGAGGTTTTCCAGAGGTTCAGTGCCCTGTTCACTGGATTGTGCTCAGTATTCAGAATGGGAAAACAGGCCCAAATCTTGATCATCTTGGGACATCCATGGGAAGCAAATTACTGTGTCTGTTCCTCACTCTTATGGCTGTGCGGAGGGATCCCCTTGGATAGGACTGCGGAGGGATCAGCCAGCTGTTCTAAATATTGCAGTGTGAGCTACAGAAGCACAAGAGGAGACAAACATACAATGTTTTCTGTCCCCTCTGCTCTTTCCCTGACACTGGCACTCAGGATACCATATTGCACCTGGAAAGAGGGTTCTTTTCTTCCACTCTCTCTTGTTAAGCCAAGTCCTGTGTCCAGGACCTTGTTTCCATTGGTACCAATTAATACAGTGCTTATTAGCTCACATTGAGACGAGGGCTGACATTGGTTCACTGCGGTTTGGATGCAGCTGTAGTGACCCCCCAGTAAGAATGAAACAGTGAAGGGGGATGACAGTGATCTATCTTTATTTTCTATCTTCTTTTAAGATTCAAAATAGCTGGGTGTTTTGTTCCAGAGAAATTCCACTTCAGGAGTATGTGGGCCTACTTGTGCAATCGGCCGTGCCGAAGGGACCCCACAAAAAGTGCCAGGCTTTGAGCTCGCTCAGAGCTTCTCAGGGATGCAGACAAGACTGTCTTGCCACATCAAGGCTGGGCAGTAAATAGCACTGTGTTGCAGGACGTGTTGGCACACGGCATATCCCAGAGCACCAGGAGCCCACCCACACCACAGAGGGCTTTGCCTCCACCTCCAGGAAGGTGGGTGGTGGATGTGGGGGCTGGTACAGGCTGATGAGGCAAGGGATAGAGACAAAGGCAGCAAGCAGCAGGGCTGGTTTGCCATTCCAGGAAAATGTGCCACTCTTGGCAATCACCTTTTCTACCTGTGTCTAAACCAGCCCCCGTGCACCGTTTATGAGGGCTCAGCAGGGCATGGTTTGAACTCACACTGCCTAAAGCAAAGTGTGTGCATTATCTTCAGTGTTGTGGCGCTTTGGGGCACTGCAACACAAGAAGGATCTAAGTCATTAAACAGTGTCCAAAAGAGGCAGCAAAGATGGGGAAGGGCCTTGATTTGAAGCCGTGTGAGGACACCAAGGGCACTGGGACTGTTCAGCCAGAGGAGACTGAGGGGAGGTCTCATAGCAGTTCCAACTGCCTGAGAGGGGCAGAGGAGGGGCAGGACTGAGCTCTGCTCTGTGTGACCAGAGACAGCCCCCAGGGAATGGCTGGAGCTGTGTCAGGGCAGGCTCAGGTTGGATCTCAGGGAAAGGCTCTTCCCCCAGA
>JAWMRA010000016.1:19640503-19658039 GCA_035584735.1 Pseudotriccus pelzelni
GCTCCCCAGGGCAGTGGGCACGGCCCCAAGGCTGCCAGAGCTCCAGGAGGGTTTGGATGATCCTCTGGGGCACAGGGTGGGACTCCTGGGGATGAGCCTGTGCAGGGCTGAGGGTTGGACTCGATGATCCTCGTGGGTCCCTTCCAACTCAGCATATTCTGGGATTCTGTGATTTAATGGAAGCAGTGATTTCTGGGCTTCATTTCTAGGAAGGCTCATGCTAAGCTGTTGTGCTGCTGAAGCAAATATCCTTCAGAAAACTTACCCATCAACTGGAAAATACCAAGTCAGGTTTCCATCCAGTTGGCAGCTGCTATCCAAGTAGTAAAGCATGAGCTGTGTGTAACTAGCTTGTAGAGGTTATGATTAAAAACAGGCTCTGGAGATATGAGCTACCCTGAATAACTGGGAGCTTTTTTCTTCCGTCCCTGAAGCTGTTCCCCTGAGCTTCACTTGCAGTCTGGCATGACAGAAGTTCCTTTCTTTAATAATTTCAGTGTGGAAGATTCACCACTTGATTGACTTTTGTGGAGTTGCATTAAAGTTACTGGTGCATAAATAAATTCACATGAACAGAGACTAGAACTGGTCCAGGGTGTTAGTTTTACGGCTTATTGTTGAAACAGTGCAAAGGCCAAATTGCATTTTGCAAGTCCTCTTGGATTTAAAAGCGCTTCAAATCAAGGCATACAAGGGTTTGGAGTGAATTCACTGGCAAAAAACTTTGCAGTTGTCTCCTGCTTTGCTTTTCTTTGCTGAGATTAAGCTCCTTCAGGAATATGGGAGTTGAATGATGCCAGAGTGACCAACAGGGAGAGAGTTTTATCCACTTTTTGCATAAAAAATCATGAATTCACTCCTCCCCAGATGAGGTGATGGAAGCAGGGTAGTTACTGTAGTGACTGTACTCACATCCACAAAAATTTGGCCTCATGATGTCTGAGTGTGAAATGGCTGCTTGGCAGAACAGGATCCTGAAAGCTTCAGGCACACAGGAGGGAGGGACTTCCACAGGCAAAGGTGCCAAGACAGCGGAGCACCTGAGGGTTACATGAATGCTTTGTTCGTTACTGGATCGCACGTGGATGTCTGCAAAGGGCCCCAGGGATTATATGGATATTGTCTTCCAGATTCTAATCCCAGCCACACTGTCTGCAGCACTGTTACTCAGCCAGGGGCAGAGCTGGCTCAGAGGTGTGCCAGGGAGGAAGCAGAACTGCCCCTCCTGCTGCTGTAACACTCTGTCACTCGGGCTGGAAGCTCCCTGTGGCTCCAAGCACCGGCTGGTGACGTGGGTTGACCACTCTGTGCACAAGCACCCCGTGCCCGTCCCTGCTCCCTGGGAGCTCCTGAGCTCTGCGGGCTCCGCGCTCATGGCCAGGCCACTTTCGGCTTTGTTGCCAAGAACTTTCTGATCGCAGAAGTGGCTGCACTAGAGACTCTTCCCGTGATCTTATTACATCCTGGTTCTGTTTGAGAGCATTTCTCCTCACAAGGGCATCAGAATACAGTGAGCTAAGGAGGTGAGTTCTTCCGCCCTGAAGCCTGAGGGCCTTGTCTTGCCATGGCCTGAACAGTCCTGCTGGTCCAATGGGCACAGTACAAGTGAGTGTTCAGGTGCCTAAAGAGGGGAGTCTCCAGCTGTTTTAGATGTCCTGTGTATCCCAGAGACCTGCACAGAGCTGATCTGCTGGAGAGCTGGGCCTCTTTTTGGAGAGGCAGCAGCAGACCAGGGACAAAACCACCTGAGGGCATCACAACCGAGGTGGCTGCGTCTGGGCAGCTGATTCCCAATTGCTGTGCCTGCAGGTTTGGGATTGTGCACTGCAGGGACCACACTGATAACTCACTGTTCCAGGAGACAAGGAAAGGGTTTACAGATATCTGCAGCTACTTGGCACATGTCAGCATTTCACAACAGCAAAACTTCCCCACATGAGTGGAACACTCGGATACAGAGGCCATATTCTCTGCCCTAGGGCAAGAAGAGTTCATTTTAGGACTTTCCTTTGATTTTCATTTTCATACTTTGCTCTTAAGCTGCTTTCATGAAACATTTATTGTTTTTCTTCAGGAAAAATAAACATCCTAAGCAGTAAACAGGTCAGGCAGTGAAGCTGGATTCAAAATAATCCACTGTGGGAAACTCAGAATATGAAAAAAACAAACCTCGGCCAGAAATGTGATATTGCATTGACCAGTTCAGTTCACACAGATCTGTCCCACCAGCTCCTTTTGAGCGGCTCAGAGCTGATGCTGAATGCTCCAGAGAGCTACTGCTGCTTTAGCTCAAGCGATCACTTCTTGCACTCTGAGTGCAAAGAGAACTATTTCTGACAGGAAGCCCCAAATCCCACATGGCTGCAGAGTGCAGAGTGTTGGAATCCCGTTAACATATGTGCTGTCTGAACCCTGCCATGTCAGAAGCGGGACAGCCTGATGCTCTGCTGACACGCAGCGTGGCGGGCACACCCTGCTTTTGCCACGGGCTCAAACCCAAGAGGAACAGGGCAGCTGATCTCTTTTACAGGCTTGAGCACAATGTCCTGTTGGAATTCGCTGTGTGGTCGCACACTGCAACCAGGGAGGGAGGTGGTGGGGCTTGAAATGGTTTCTGCAGCAGACAATACCACAGTCCTCTCCCAGACACTGCTCTCCCCTCACAAAGCACTGCTGAGAGAGGCAGTTGGGTTGCTCAAGCAGAAAGGATGTGACACTCTGAGTGACCGCCTGAACTGCAGGTCTCTGAGAAGCCCCGTAGACGTGTGTATCTCAGGGTTAATCTTCACAAGGTGTTCATGTGGAGCCGGGGGGCTGATTTCATCACGAGTCTGATGAGTTCACAGAGTGCTTTCACAGGGCTGAAGCTTTGGTGTCTAAGCTGCTGCTGCCGGGGAGATAAAGGTGCAGCTGGAAATGCAGTGATCCTACAGAAACTGCAGATAGGAATAGCTATAGTGGGTCAGTGCAAAGGTCCTCTGGGCCTCTCTCTCCCAGAATCCAGTCCATAAGAGTCTTCCCTGAGACCCCTGTGAACCTGTGTATCCCTTTAGCAGGCTGACAGACATACAGCTACTCTGCCTCCAGACCAGGCTTTGGAAATGCCTCTGTGTGCTCGTGTCCCACTCACTCCCATTTCCCTCACCTTTCTGTTCCACACACACACACAAAAAAAAAAACAAGGCAGGAAATTTTTACCCCCACCAAAGAGAACAAGGGATTGATCACCTTTTTAAATGCACTGAGAATTTTTGGCATCTCAGGCTGGGCTGAGACAGGCAGCAACACTGAGATACACAAAAGGTTTGGGAATCAAGGGCTCAGGGATTCTGTACGTGGTGAGTAAAACAAAAAGTCTGCCTTGCTTTTGTGTTTAGTTTCTGTTCTTGCCCTGTGACACAAACCCAGAAGATACACCTGGGAGATATCTGAGCGTCTCTGGAAAAAGATCAGTGACTACAAACAATCTTGATGGAAAGCAGTGCTATCAAAGTTACTCAGATCTTTTGAGCACTCATATGTAGTCCCTGTCAATGCTGAGATCCTGATGCTATTAAGAGGTTGCTGATTGCTGGAGCTGTTGCTTTCCATTTCTCTTCCTGCAGTTGGGACATTATTAAGATGTTCCATATGTGGAAGTTTATGTGGAATTGACACCATGCCATAATGATGCATGGTGAGTCTGGAACATCTAAATATTGATATCAATTTGCATGATCCCCTCTAGGATGTGCCAGGACATCAGCAATGACTGCAGCGAGAAAGTCTGTCTCTGAAGGAAGCACCTAATAACTCTTTTTGCAGGAGTTTTTAACACTGAGCTTATGCAGTCTGTGGCAAGGCCAGAGGCTGAGAACATGTTGCAGTTATTACAGGGCTCGAAGTCCAAGTTCCTTTAAAGACACGTCACCAGCAATGTGTTTTAATCAGAAGTATTTCAGTGAAGTAAATTGGAATCATCTGGACCTGACTGGCATCATGTTCTCTTAAGTGTGATTTACCCCATAATTCCTTTAATGAACTTGATATCAATACTTTGGGATGAACTGGAAGAGTGAACGGGACGGATCTGTCACGCTTTCCATTAGCACAGCTTGGACAGAAACATTGCTGTTGTTGACTTTGTTGCAGCAACAAAGAGAATCTTCAAAACACAGGTCCCAGGGCAGCTGTGGGAATGGCCAGGATGCTGTAAGAGGTCCACTTTCAGGGACAGAGCTTTCTTCCTTGCTTTGTTTAAGTACGAGGAGAATGAATTAATTCATCGATTTATGGCCAACATTTCATCCTGCTGAAAATATATCCAAGAATACACTCCAGGACTTGGGACGGGGAACAACTTGCGGCGTTTCTCCCAACCCCACAGCCAGGGTCCCAAGCAGGAGGGACACAAAATCCCATTTTCAAGAACGGGAAGTAGGAGGCGAGAAAGGTGCAGTGCGTGTCTGTGTGTGTGTGAAACAGCCCTCGTGTCACAGTGCCCGGTTTGCACACAGCTCCGGCAGACACAGCCTGACAGGAACACGGCGCTCTCTGGCTTTTCTTCCAGTTCGTTAGGAAGTGACCCATTTTGTTCAAAAGTCATTCCCTTCTACCTTCTACTAATGACAGACAGATGGCATGGCTGAAAAACCTCACCCCGATCCTGGGAAACCAGGCTGAGACCCCATGAGAGGCTTCCAGCTGACACGGTTTTGGTGACAGAAGGGGACACTGGACGCCCCTCAGGTGGGGTGAATGGTGCTGGTAAACGTCCCATTCCGTTATTTTCCCAAAGCTGTTTGATTTTACATGGGGATTGGCACTGTGGCACACAGGATTTTCCACACCAACACAAATAGCTCTTTCCTCTCTCACCACAGATAGTGTTCTGCGTGTTAATGTGTCAGTGGGGAACACTCTGCATTGTTTATAAAAGTTAAAAAATTTCTCAAATATAATACTTGGAACCATAGGAGGATCTCAGCATAAAGGCCTGAATATGTTCCAAGACAGGGAGGAGGAGAATAGAAAGGGAATTTGTAACTTTTTCTTGCCACTCTTCTTCTTCTTTATTTTGGCTAAGAAACAACACTTAAGGAAGGGTTGGAATACTTTGCTGTAATTAAAAGCCTGGGAAGAGCTTCTTTGTATGCTTTTTAACTTACATGCATTTGAACAAATTGCTGTATAGCTCCCTAAACTGTTTGACATTTGCTCTTGTTAGGGCAAATTATGGTTACATCTACTTCTGACCCTGATATTTTGTGAAAGAGTAAGTTGCTCTCTTCTAAGTTTAAACAATTGCATGTGCTAAATGCTTGCAATAAGTGCAGTGGCCTGTTAAATTAAGCCTTAATTTATTCAGGATATGTTAATTTTATGAATACTTTTGAATAAGTAATTATAATTTTGCCCGGAGCCTGTCATTTGGATGCTGCAATAATTAGGGTGCCCATTAGCCAGATTTCATCATCTAATAACACAAAGTAAATACAGAAGGACATCGAGGAGAAAAAGTTTGTATCTTGAAGAAGAAGATATTGGGATGAGTATTTAAAAGCCGTTTCTCTGTAAGCAGGACGGGGGTTCAGTGAGTTTTTGGAGCTGGTTCAGCGGTGACACAGTTCCTGTCGCAGGCAGAGCCGTCACAGCTGGGTGGCTGCAGGCAGCAGCAGCCCTGGGGATGTCAGGGGGCCGCCACTCTTTGTGTTGGGCACAGCACAAACCATCCCAGGGCAGCCCACGAACACCCCTCTGGTAAAGGGAGCAGTTCACATGGTCATCAGCGCGGTCATGGACAGATGAGATCAGCCTCAAGGAAATGATGAGAACCTACAAACATCCTGGTGCTCACTGGCTGGGAGTGGCGTGAATCTCCCTCCCGGTTACCAGTCCTGGAGGTGTATAATCCCTCCGTTATCCCGCACCCTGGGCAGCAATTCTGAGCTCATTCCTGCGGAACTGCATAATAATGCTCCCACAGTTACCCAGATACATGAAAAGGGGCTTCTTAAAATAAAGTCTTCTCTCTGTAGTTTGGGCACACGTTCCCAGAGGAGTCCCCTGAGCCTCTGCACTGTCCAGAGCTCAGTATTGCTGCACACCAGATGGAAGGAATGAGCTGCTTTGGAGGGTTATCTGTGGCAATAAGGTGGGAGAAGACCTTGCCTCACACAGGTATGAGCCCTCATGGAGCAACAGGGTAGAGGATGCAAAGCACAGAGCCAGTGCCAGCCAGCAGCCCAGAACAACTTGCCTTTGGTCAAGGAAGCAGCTCCTGCTCCTCCTCTGCCCCTGCTTGAAGATCAGGATGTGCCTTTCTGGACGAGTCTAGGAATGGAGGGAACGAGTGGAAGGTGGATGGTCAGGGATTGCAGCCAAGATTTACTAAAACAGAAGGTGTTTGTGGGGGACATAGAAAAATAGATGGGGGACGTTGAAAATATATGCAGGAGTGTCCTTAACATGTAAGGACACAGCTCCTTCACCCCACCTAGTCAAGGCCCCGGTGCCACGACCTGAGTTCAGCGCTGCTCCTTCTCCAGGGCTGCTCGGCATGTGCTGTCCCTGCACACACTCCCCACCGGGAGGTCTTGGTGCAGGGCTGCTGAGGGAAACCACCGGTGTGGCCATAAAGGATTCCCTCGAAAGTTCATCTGCGAAAGTGCCAGCTGCGTTTCTAACTATAAAAATAGCGACAGTGCCCTTTGTATGTGCGATTTTAGGGGCATAATTTGTCTTGTATTGGTATAATAACTACTGTCTTCTCATGCTCAGTGGTGCAAGAACAGCCAGGAGGCATCCAGCCTGCATGAAATCTTCCTCAGAGATGTTGTTTTCTCCATAACACTTGGCCAAGTCCTCTCTTGTTTCTGGAGATCTTTGTAGCTGGCATGCATTGTTCTGCTGTCTCCTCATCCCTGTGCATGATAAACCAGCTGCTTCTGACAATTGTTTTATGAAACTGTGGCTAAGGAAATTAAATGGCCTTTTATTTTATTAAGGCAACAAAGTGATTTATGGAAAGACACATCCCCTTCCCTGCTGGGAAGTCCATGTGTGCTTTAAGCCCCAGAGCTGCCTGTGGGCTGAGGCTGTGCCTTTGCCATAGCTGTTCACCACTGATATTACTGGAGTGCACAGGAGGGCTGAGCCCTTCTGCTGCCCCCAACTCCACTGTGCTACCTGCTGAACAGACGTGGTTTGAGGCCCTCCCAAGGTTCAGTCTTTGAAAATGCCCTGGGGCAATACTGCTGGGGACAGAAAGACACACCCCCTTCCCCACGGGGCTCAAATGATCCTTATGGAGGTTGCCATCTCTTGTGTCCCAGTGGTGAGCTGGAGGGACAGGAGGAGGATTAGAGCAGCACAGAAAACAAATCTTTCACACAGTCCTGCTTCAGTGCCTCCCCTCTCAGCTCTCCCCACAGCAAGGCCTTCCTCCAGAGCCACACCATTTTCACTTCACTGGGTTCTTGGTCTCCGCCTGTGCCTGGGAAACATTGTCCCATCTGCTGGGGGGTGTCTCAGGCAGCCCTCAGTTGTGTGACGCCAAGCTGTGCTCAGCTTTATCTGGAGTTACAGCTGAGTGCATCCAGCTTGGCTGGGCAGCCATCAGAGCTGGCTGGGGCCTCTTGGCTTCATCTGGTGAAAGGTAAATGACTGAAAGGATGAAAACAGGGTTTTTTAATTGCCAAGCCACTTGAATCAATAGGGAACTCTGCATGTTACTACGTGTGGTCTGCATGGACCCCATATGAAGGATGAAGGCAGCTGTGACCTCGCTTCATCACCCTGGCCTCAATCAATAGCTACCAGCTTTTAAAGTCCCAAAAGGTGTGATTAAGTCTCTGCTGCACGAAGTTAGCTTTCCTAGCATATAGCCCATTGTCCTGACTGAAAGGACCTGAAAGCCCTTATTCTGTGGGGGTTAATGACCAGATGTCCCTGGAAGGAAGCCCATCAGCCCTGGGCCTCAGTGCCAGGAATTACCGCAGCTGATCTCGTGCCCCTTTGCATCCCTGCCTTAGCTGCAGTGGGCAGCACGGAGCACTTCAGGTGGGGAAACAGGTCTGTGCGTGCAGGGATAACCTGTGGATAAGCAGGGATAACCAGCGGTGTCCTGGGAGGGGAGTGGACAGAGAGTTGTGTTATTCTATTCCATTGCTCTTAGTCTATGAGAGGACACTTGAGAGGGGTGCAAACTCAGACCCTTCCACACCTGAGAGTGTGACAGTGCACGTTGCAAGTCCACACACCCAGCGCCTTCTCTGGAGCAGTCCCTCTTATGGAGCGAGTGTGTAAATGTGAGAGTGCCAGCAAGGCCCGAGTCAGACTGTCCCCGTGTGATATCAAGGCTTTAATAATGCACGAACAGGACAATTGCATTGTCTGTGTGAAAACTAAGGACGAGTTCGTGGTTTGCAGCAGCAGGTGCCTCAGCACCTTCGGCAGGGAGGGAATGGGCAGTATAGTGTGGAGAAAAGAAATGAACGAAGCAGGGGTTGCCTGATGTGATGTAGGTACCTGACTCACTTAGCAGTGCTAATATTGATACATCATTCTCCAAGGGCCATTTCCGTGTCACCATTTTCATGCAGAAATCCAGCAGTAAATTCTCCGACTTAAAAGGGCTCTGTGAGTAGCTGCTTTCATGTATTTTCCTTTTGCTCTGTCTCATTATTGATCCCAGAGCTCCAGAGGCTGTGAGGATGCCTCACTCCAAGGAAAACACCAATACCAGTGTCTTGCTGTCCACATGGTATATTATTGACTGTTACTCCACTCGGGCAGCACAATTGGGTAGGGAATTCGGTTAGCACAGGATAACCAGGGATCGTGATAATTACGGGAGCATCATTATCGCTCTTATGGCATGTTTTTGCAGTTGTTAATTAAGGCTTTTATCTTCCTTTGCACATTAAAACTTTGAAAAACGTCGAACAGCATTAATAAATCTCTAGTCCCTGTAGCCAGCAGCAGCTTTGCTTTTGGAGAAAGAAAAGCTCTGGAAGTCTTCCTTGCAGGCAGTTGTGCCTTGCAGGTGAGCCTGTGACAGATCATTAAGGATTTGCTGCTCGAAGGATGGAGGCAGAAATAAACTTACATATGCACAGGGTATGGAGCACAGATGAATCCAGCCGTGATTCACTTCGACTGCAAGATTAGTTTCCTTTGAAATGCCATCAGAAAGCATTTGCTCACAATCTAGGTCACAGCAACAAAGGCTATGGGAGGGATTGACTGAAGGCAAGAGGAGTGAAGCTGAAATTACCTATGTTCAACAGCTGCCCCAGCCAGATGTTTGCAACGTTAAATATTCTGTGGGAACAGAGCTCTCTAGCCTTGCAGAGCCTTTAGTGGGAAGAAATGGAATTGTACATTTATGTGAGGCCACACAATGATCTCATAACGCTCTTACCTGAGCTATTGCTAAAAATCCCTGCTTCTCTTCGTGCTAAAAGCGTGTTCTCAGCTCATGGTGTGGGGTTTTTTTTCTACTGCTTCACTTCCTTTCCCTGAATAAAATAATCGTTCTTTGAGCTCAGGACCGTGAACCAAACATTGATACAGGTTAAGAAGACCAGCAGACGATGGGAAACAGAAAATTCGGCCAGACTCATTAAGCATAAACAAATATTTTGAGGTGCAGTGCTGAGGCAGTGATTAGTTTACCAGCTGTAGGCAGAGCTGCAGAGGAAATTAAAAAGATGGAGTGCGCTGAAAACTGCAGAGGGAAAGAAAGTCCATCAGGGTACGCTGACTCATAATGCATCAAGGAAAGAGGGGCGTCAGATTGGGATCTGCTGGATTTTAGGATTCTTGCTTCGCTGAGAGCCAGCCTGTCTGTGAGACACTTTCTGTGTCACGCCAGCAGTGGAGCGGAAACTTTTTTTTTAACAGGCAGGAGGGAGGGGGAACAGCCCTGCATAAAACCCAAGCTCTCAGAAGAGGAAAATAGCGCGTGTACCTTTTCAAAATCCTTCAGGATGCAGCTGCAGATAATGAAGACAAATGATTCTTTCAAAATAAAGGCAATAATGGAAACAAGCTATGCCTAGAATTCATCTCAGCTTTACATTCTGATGGCAGCAAAGGTAATAGCACAGTGGAGCCCTTTAATGCAGGAGGAGGCAGAAACAAGGATGAAGGGTTATTTAAAATGTCTAAGGGATGTGTACAGATGAGTCTGAGGCAGCAAATCATCCTTGAGATGACAAAAACATGAACAGTCCCGATGCATGCTGGAAGTACATTATGGCCTTTCCTCTTGCTGCTGGTTGGAGCAGCATCTCTGGTGCCCCCTCCAAAATGAGATGTCTCAGCAATCAGCATCAAGCAGAAAACAGTCAGAATGTTTTCAGAAATACACTTCTTTTTGCCAAGAGACATCAGCGAGGCCCAAAAACTCTCCTGTCAGCCACGGAACATTAGCCGTGAAAATGCGGTGGGTTCAAGGTAGGATTTCTACTTGCAGAAAATACCCCGGTGATTTTGGCACTCCACAGCATTCCCAGAGACATGGAAAAGCTAGTTCCAAGATCCTTTTCCTGTTTTAGATGGTGCTGTGAGCTTCAGGCAGATGACACGGAACATGCCTGCTTGCGGGAAAAGCTTTTTGGCAGCCTGCAGTTTCTCCTCATCCCTGGAAGTGATGAAAAGATCTGAGAGAAAGAAACCTGAAGTATATGCACTTCTAAACCAGATTACTGGTCACCTCATCACCTTCCAGATAATGCTATTTGGTAATGCAGCAAGGCTGGAGTGTCTTTTTGTGGTACTTCCTCTGACTTCTAAGAAAATTTGGGCCGTAATTTAAATGAAACTAAACAGAAAAAGCCTAGTTTGAGCCAGAGAGGGAACTGAGAGGATTCAAGGGCGGGATGAAGCAGCTGGGGGGAGTAGAAAGCCTGGATCTTTTCTGTCAAACTCCTCACGGCATTCCTGGCTGATAACACAGGCACTGCCTGAGCCCTGGTGAACCCCGAGCAGCAGGGCAGGCCTGTTCCATGTACACAAAACGCGGAGCTGTCACCGAGGTCCGCTAAGAACCAGGCTGAGGGTGTAGGGGCCACGCGGTCTGGGCACGGCTGTCCTTGCAGATCCGTGCTGGAGGAACAGCTGGCAGCCTGTATTAACGAGCTTTAATCTGTTCTCCAAGGAGACCGTCGATACATCACGGGAGTCTGTGACCTCCCAGGGGGAGACCGACTGCTAACTTCACTAGGACAGGTTAGAAATGATCCTGCAGCCCTTCAGGGCCTCTCCTCCACCGATTCATCATCTCGTACGCTTTTGAGAATTTATCTCACACCTGCCCTTCAAACCTCAGCCTGTTCCTTTCTAAACCTACCCTGACGGCTCTCTTAGACTTCAACACACTTGTAAGAATCCCCAGAGCCACAATATTGTCCAGAAATCCTGCCTGTGCTGGGCAGTGAGCCAGGTCGGTGCTGATGGTCAGTGGTGCCCTGAGCCTCCTGCAGCTCTCAGCTGCTCGAGCTGCTGCAGGAGGAGCAGCCCCAGTTCCACGTGCACAGCCTGCGTTACACTGGGGTCTGGGGCAGAGCGTTACTGCTAAACAGAAAAATACTGCTCGAAGAGAACAAAGACTTTCAGCTGCGATTAACATTTTATTGCCTGGGCGGTGGGTATCAAAGGGCTTTTGGGCTCTTCTGGAGGCACTTCAGTCCAGTTGGATTAAAATCATCACAGCTGTTCCCCAACTGGCTTCAAAAATGTTTCCAGCAAATGCCACTTCCTGCTGCTGCTCTCCTCCTTCTGGAAGCTGCATCGTCCCGCTCAGCTCAGCTCGAAGACTTGCTCTTCTGCTTCCTCCTCCTTCCCTGTGTGTTTGCCTGAGAGCCAGCAGAGCCCGTCCCTGCATCCTCTCTGCACTTCCCAGCACCAGCCTTCAGCACAGAACTGAGCAGTGGGGCACTGGGAGGGTGTTCCCAAATGGAATTGCCCACACAAACGAGTGAGGCTGTGGGTGTGGGAGATGCCAGGTTATCCTGCCCTGCTCTTCCCTCTACACTGGCCTTGGGCACCAGGGCTGGAGAGCTCCAAGTGGCTCTTCCTCAGTGATGGACAAGGGGAGCTCTGCTGTAGCCAGCTGACCCCCGTCTGCTGTGGGGCTGCTCAGCAGAGGCACAAGCACAGCTAGAAGGCAAATTTGAGATGCTGAGGCTGGCACAACCAGCAATAACAATTGTTTCTGCCTCTGCTGTGTGCGCAGAAACCTTTGGTAGCAATGAAGGGATGAAGAGGGGCTGGAAGACTCGGGCCTCTGACTGCACTGGGAAGTAAATTTAAAAGCAAACAGTTGAGAGTGCCTGTGCAGAAGAAGCCAGGACAGCAGGACTGGAGTGGCTCCTCCCAAAGAGCTGCTGCTGGGTGATGGCGGTGGGATGCTGAGCAGCAGAGCGACAGAAGGAGGGTTCTGAGCGTCTGAGCTCCTTTGATTTCTCTCTCAGGCACTGCCTTGCTCCAGCCTAGATTTCCCTCCATCCCTAGGATGCAGATGCCATCTGCAGGAGCCGCTCGATCCAGCCTCCTGCGAGCTGCAATAGCTGGGAAGGGAAAATCTGATCCAAGTAGTTGAAGAGATGCCAGAAAAGAGACTCCCTCTGCCTCCCTGCCCACCCCCGGGAAGGAAGCACAGCCCTTTTTTTTGGGATGAGCTGCAGGGGTGGGGTGGCAGCAAAACTGCCCCTCACAGCCTCGGGCCAGGGGTGGGGGACACTGGTTTGCTCAGGCACCCTCCTATCTTAGGGTATAGGTCTCTCCTCTCAGAGCTGGGGGATTCCACCCCTCCAGAAAAAGTGTGTTGGATGGGGTTTAGACAGAAATACCAGAGTTGTCTGCTCCCATAGCTGACTTCTTGCCCAGCAGGCCTCTTGAGTTCTCCTGAACATGCTGGTCTGTGGGACTCTTACCTAGTCCTGACTTGAGGACCGTTTTCTAAGACAGATGATTTGGTGTTCCCGGCTCAGACTGTTCCTGGTTTCTAGGAAGGATGGGGATGGTCATTTGCCTCAGAGGTTGGGGTTTATCTTGCTCAAAGACACAGTGCAAGACGTTAAGAAGTCCTGAGCACCCCCCCAGCATCTCTCTGTCCTTTGGGGCACAGTGACTGAGCTGAAAGCAGAACTTACTGTGAACCACATCCCAGCTCACCAGAAAAAAACACAAGGAAGTGGCTTGTCCTGCTGGGGAGGTTTCCACGGATGACTGAAGACTGTCAGGTGTGGACGAGCTGTCATCATATTAGAAGCATTTAATAGCAATCAGCAGTTAAAAAGAGCTTTAATACCACCCATTCTTCCCTTAGGCACCAAGGAATTGCAGTGCCTGGGGCTGAAAGGTCTGACTTTATGATCATTCTTGCCACGTGTTTCACTAAATTCCCCAAAATTCTTCCTTGTGGATGTATGCAATGTGTTCCCTGCTTGCCATCCCTCTCTGCAGGGCTGGAGCTCTGGGATGCCCCCAAGAGCAGTGCCCAGCACTCCACCTCCTCTCTTTCCCCCTGCAGGGGTGGGAAATGCCCATGGTGGCACTTGCCAAATGGAACGTTCTCCTGCAGGGAGTGAGGAAAGCAGGCAGTTTGGCTCCCCAGAGCAGATGGCAGGTGAGCACTACCTCCCTGAGAGGGGAAACACTTGTTCCCAGGGGTTTTAGGGGTGGAAGCTCAGCCAGCAGAGCCTGAGCTTGCAAAAACTCCCAAGGTAGCAAAGCTGAACTTGCCTCCCCTCTCCATTTCCAGCAGCGTTGAGGGAAGAAGGCAACAGATGCCATCCATTTAAAACAAGCACATCAGAAACAACCACAGCCTGAACCAAAACTGGTGTCATCTCCAGGGCTGTTCAGCCTGGCACTTCACAGGCTGCCCTCAGCCCTGGGCAGTGTAGCTTGAGGTTCCCCGGTCTGTCGTTGCACTTCCTGAAATGAAGCCCTCGGTGCTCACGAACTCAGAGGTCAGTTCATCTGCCACCAGCACAGCAGAGTCCTTCTGCTTCCTGCCATCTCTGGGAAAGGGCTTTGCACACACTCAGGCTCTGCTGAGGAACCAGAAAGGGCAATTTTTCGAGCTCCCTGATGGCACAGGAGGCCCAACAGTGCTGCAACCTGAAAAGCAGGTGTCTGGTTTCGGAATGGCAAAAGTTCACCTCCCTATTCCTTTATCAGATGATGGATTTGGAAGTAAAGCCTGTTCACTGGATTTCCCTTTTGGTCCCAATAAACTTTTCACAGCAAGGCTGTTCTCCCAAACACAGTTCCTGAAGGAGACTGTATATTAGCACTTCTTTCACAAGTAAAACACCTTAAAACATCTTAAAACACCTCTTTCCTTCGTCTGGGGAACAAAATGTGCTAAGCCCAAGCAATAGGTTTTGAAAAGCAACTTCCATGGCACTTGAGCCTCTGCATATACCCAACCTGAACTTCAGAACAGTTCAGGTGCTGTGAGTAGATATTTCCAGGACAGCATCTGCCTTACTGAGAGTCTCCTGAATGCTCGCCAGGGACTTTTAGAGGTGGTTTAGCATGGGTGAGGAACATGACTTGCAGTGTCTTTTGTGACACTGGCTCACACAGCACAGGCTCGTGCCGGGAAGAAATGCTTTTCCCTCTGGTAGTTATTAATCTACTTATTTTGATATTAGGGATTTTTTTGTGTGTGTGTGGTGATTATAAGTAATGCCCAATAAAGAGCAAAGCTCACGTTGGTATTCTTGAAGGTGACACGGTGGCATTACAGAAAAGAAAAAGAGACGTTTACATAAGCAGAGATTGCATCTCAAACCATGTCACCAGTAAATATTCAGTCATGTTGTTCCTGAAATATCCAGCCTGCCACGTTCTCAGTTCACAGCTCACCTGGTTCGTGTGGCTTTGCTGCTGTGGCACAAGACGTGGGGGAATATGACCACTTGATTTTTTTTTCCTTACAAATTGTTCAACCCGAACTTTACAAGCCCTTTTTTCGGTTTGTCACTGAAAGGCGCCGATGCCAAAATGCCTTTGCGACCTTTGCCCCAAGTAGCCCCAATTTTTACACAGCCTGTGCATGGACTGCTGGGTGTCTTACCCCCTTCTGTACCTTCACTTGTGGGTCTTAGACTCAATCGATTGGACAGACCTAAATTCTTACACTACATACTCTGAAGAGGTTTCCCAAGTTTTCTTCCTTATTCTCACAAATTCATTCAGGTAGAATAAAAATGCGGGTTGCTGTGTTATTTTTTCCCCCATCTCTAGGTGCGTAAGGATTTTTACTCTCCTCCTCTAAAGATCTCTCCCTGCCTTACAAGAACCGTGTAAGATTTACTGCCTCTGAGCTTTAAATACAGCAGTCATACGGAAGCCAGGATTAGAAGTGATTTATTCCAAGGGCTCTGCTTCAAACTGCTGGATCAACCTGCTTCTCCTGCAGAGGCATGTGTGTGGCGTGGGTGCTCTCTGGTGCTTCCTGCTGGCGTCTTTCATCCCTCTTCAGAGAAAAAAGGGAGAAAGACAAAAGAAAAGCACAACTAGGGGAGGGTCTTGGTTGTCCCTGGGTTCTCTCCGTCAGATGCTGCTGCTGTGGGACACGCACCTGACAGCAATATTTACCTCTGCTCTTTCCATAGCAAACCTGCTCTCTGAAATGTGGTGACACTGAAATTCTCTTTGTGGAGTGGCTGCCTCCTGTACAAGGAGCACGAAGTAATTCCCTCTGTTCACATTCCCTTCTTCACTAAGACTCTGCTTAGCCTGCTTCTGTCAGCTCTAATTACCAACCAGCAACACCCAGCCCCATTTTCTTCTGGGTAAGCTCTCCCCTGAATTTGACTTATGGCAGGATGTTGGATGCCAGCTGGGAGACAGGGAATACATTCTGGAAACTGCAAAAACCATCTTTCTTTCCAGACAGTTACACAATACCTTAAAGGACTCCACGAAATCACACAAAAATCACAAAAAAAAAAATTAGTCCAAGTAGACTGTTCAGGAAGGCAATGGCAGTTCAGGTCAAAACAGATGCAGACAAAAATAAAAAAGAGGCTGAGATACAGACGTCCTGTAGGTAATCTTTGCTGGCTGAGACTGGTGGTGAGTTCTGCCTGCATTTGTGTCTAAACCCCAGATATTATCTGTGTCTTATAACCTGGAGAAACTCCTGCTGCTCAACTTGTTCACCACTGGGCCTCAGGTACTGCCACCGTTGCCCTGAAGGTCAAGACAAAAATCAAATTCCCTCATCCAGCTAAGAGAAGGAGATTACTTGGAAGGAGGAAAAAAAAAAGAAAGATATGGAAAGGAAAAAAACTCCCAAAGAAATCCAGTGTGAGAGACAGGGCAGAGGCAGGTCAAGCCCCACTGTGGGACAGTGCTGAGCACACACCTTCCCACTCCCCACACCCCCATCCCGTGGGGATGGATGTTCCTGCCCTGCTCTGGGAACCAGCTCACAGGCACCTGCCCTGGGGGAGCTTTGCTGACAACTGTTTATTCCTCAGGGGCCACCCTTTGCCATCTGAGCAGGGGGGTGGGTAAGAGTGGGGAGCATCTCCCCCACAACGACAGGCTGGGAGAGCTGGGGCTGTTCAGCTGGAAAAGAGAAGGTTGTATGGAGACCTCACAGCTCCTTCCAGTGTGTGAAGGGGCTACAGAGAGTTCGTCAGGAACTGGAGTGACAGGACAAGGAGGAATGGGTGAAAGAGGGAAATTCGGGTTGTATATTGGGGAGAAATCCTTCCCTGTGAGGGTGGGGAGGCCCTGGCACAGGTTGCCCAGAGAAGCTGTGACTGCTCCATCCCTGGAAGAGTCCAAGGCCAGATTGGACAGGACTTGGAGCAACCTGGGATAGTGGAAGGTGTCCCTGGCCACAGCAGGGGCTGGGAATAAATGACCTTTAAGGTCCATTCCAGCCCCTTAACATTCCATGACTCCATGTGCCAAGGGGCCGATCCCAGGAGTGGGACAGGGGCAGGAACAGAGGAAGGGGCAGGGGCAAAGAGGGGGGCTGGGACAGGGAATGGGACAGGGACACAAGGACAAGGAATGGGACAGGGATGCAGGAGCAGGGACAGGGATGCAGGAGCAGGGACAAGGGCAGGGACAGGGACAGGGACAGGGGCAGGGAATGGGACAGGGACAGACATAGACAGGAGACAGTGTCACAGTGCCACAGTGTAACAGGGACGGGACAGGGGCAGTGTCACAGGGTCACAGGGACAGAAGCAGTCACAGACACAGTGTCACAGTGTGACAGGGACATGAGCAGTGTCACAGTGTCACAGTGTCACAGGGACACTGTCACAGTGTCACACGGTCTGTCCCTCCCGCGGTTCCACTCAGTGCCGCCAGGGGGCGCCCTCGGCCCCGCACTGGCCCCGCCCCCAACCCGTCCCTCGAGGTGGCCCCGCCCCTTTCGCGGTCTCTGTTATCGCGAGAGCCGCCGCTGCCCTCCCTCGGCTACTTCCGCCCTCTCTGCGAAGTCTCGCGGGATCTCGCGCCTTTTCCTGCCCGGCTCCGGGGGAGGTCTCGCGACATCCGTCCCCCCATG
>JAWMRA010000016.1:19659486-19848498 GCA_035584735.1 Pseudotriccus pelzelni
GCCGCTGCAGCCCCGGGCCGCGGGGGTCCCGCCGGGCGCGGCGGCGCCGTCCCCGCCCCGCTGCCCGCGCCCCCCCCGGGGTATTTATTCTGTGCACTGCTGGCTGCGGCGGGGCTTGTTCTGTCCCTCGGCCGCGTGACGCCGGCTCGGCGGGCGGCGCTTTGTGCTTCCCGCTGTACCGAAGCCCGGCTGTGTTAGCTGCGCCGGTGCCTTGCCCTGTGTGTAGATGGCAAACCGAGACAACAAAGGTCAGGTGTGTGCGGGCTGTGCCCGTGACCTGCGTGACCCGTGTGCACCTGCTATTGCGGGTGCTTCTAAAATCCACCTTAGTCACACACCTGCATCACGAGGTGTCTCAATCCGTTCAGAAGCCTGCCCGCGTTACATTTACTTACGGTCCAGAGGAACGTTATTTTTGGTAGAATCAGAAATAAAATCATGTGTGAGCTCTGTGGGCGCTGAAAGCTCCCGGTCCTTGGTGTCTGTAACTGTTTGTTTCCTCCCCAGGAAGCCCCTACCAGCCCGTCATTGAAGCTTTGGAAAGCCACCCCCAGAAGAAGTTCTACAATGTGTCCAAGCTCGGAGGGGCCAAGTATGGTACGTGGTGCTCCGGGGGTGACTGGGGTGGGAGCAGCGGCCCCCTGACTGCCCTGCGGGGTGGGGGGATGCAGGCGGCAGTTCCTAATGCTTGGAAGCTGAGCGTTTCCCACTTCCTCGCTGCTGTGGGAAGGTGGCAGGGGCACTACTTGGAGCTTTTATTCAGTGGGGTGCTGCTGGAGTTTTCAGCAATATTCCAAATCAGAATAATTACACTTGGGGGAAAAAAAAGTGAAGCAACGAAGTGAAGGGACAAAGAACTCCTTTAGAAACGGATCCAGCTTTTCCTGGAGTTTGGTGCAGCTTCATGGAGTTCTAGTTTCACCTCCCCAGCAGCCCCACATGGTCTCTGTTTGCCAGAACGTGGCTCCTGCTGCAGGAAGGGGAGGCTTTGTTTGATCCCAGCCTGTCATTAGTATGTGACTGTGGTCTCTGCCAGAAAGGCCTTTATTGGGTCTCCCTGTCCCAGGGCCTTTTGAAAGCTCCCAATTGCACATGTGGTGGGAGGGGACCCAGGGGAGGGAGCTTTGCCCAGTGCCAGCTGGAGCAGGGAATCAAAACGTACTGGTGTTATTCTCTTCCTTTGCTCTCATGTTAAACTGAGATACTTACAGGAGGTACTTACTAGAGGCATTTGGGATTTATTTTTTACTTTTCTGTTTGGCAAAGTCTGAATTCTTCTGCATTCACAGGATTTGTGATGTGTTTGTTAAATAAAAAATTACCAGTGGATGTTTCACTTTAAACTGGTATTTGCCACAGTGGTTAATTCCCTGCGGTTTGAAGGGGAGAGAGAGGGGAGCACAGGGCACAGAGTCTGCTGACACTTTGTGCAACAGCTGAGGGCTCTTGCAAATTCCTCCTGCTTGTGGTAACAAAGTGAATCTTTCAGATAAGCACAACTGAAGGAAGGAGAAGGTTTCTGCTGGTGGCTTTGCCCAGGGAGAAGCAGTGCCCTGGCAGTAATAAAACCAGGCAGTTCTACAGCAGTTTTTTGAAAGGCCTAGAGACAGGAGTGGGAGTACAACCACAAGATGCCACTTTCTGCTCAAATGTGCCATAAATCTTGGAGCAGCAATGGGTGTTCCTGAAGGTGCTCTCAGGAGTCTGGATTAAGAGGGTCTTTGTCTTCCAGTAGAAACTTCTGTGCAGAAGTTGGAAGCCTCATATTAACTAGATAGCAAAATATTAAATAACATTTAGACACAGTGTGGGGCAGCACTGGTAGCAAATCCACCCTCTGGAATTGCTCTCTGCATTTGTTGCTAGAACATTTTCAGGTTTTACCTGTGTGCCCTCTGCCTTAGGGCTGTAATTTGGCATTAAGCGCCTGTTTATGTTAATCAGATTACCAGTGTAAATGTTAATTGATTTATTTGCCGGTTTTCTGGGGAGATTTTCTAGTGTGGAAAAGTTGTGGGGAAATGGGGACCTGAAAGAGGTCAGAAGGATTTAGGGCAGAGGGGACACGTGGGGATGTGGACCAGACTCCTGCTGGGTCTGGAGCTGGGATGGGGAACCTTTACCCAGTGAGCTCTGCAAGGCTGGGAGGGCAGAGAGTCCTCCCATCTTGTATCCTGTGCTTCACACCCTCCCTGGGAGCTGCTTTTTCCTTGTGTCTGTGTGTCCATTTTGTGACAATCAGGCCTGCCCTTGTCTGCAGTTCTGGGGGTGGTGGGTGCTGCAGACTCACCGTGTCCCTCGGGGCAGCCAGCCCACAGCAGGTGAGGCAGGCACAGGAGTTCAGAACTCCTGGAGGGCCCTGTGGTGGATGTGATCTCATTCCTGGCGGTGTCCTGGATCCTGGGAAGCCCCCACAGCCCACAGGGTTGCAGCTGGGAGCTCGCTGTGCCTCCTGGAGAGGAGCAGTTGGTGCTCCACAGCTGGGGCTAAGGAGCCCCGGGGCAGTGGATTTGTCACTGGTGTTGGTAACCTGTGGGAAACCAAAACAGTCCCTTCTGGGAACTTGGCCTGGAAATCATGTGAGAGGTGGCATGACAGGTCATTACATGTGTTTTTGGTGACATCTTTATACTCGAACTCACTCAAATCTTACACTGAAAATAGGGACTTGTCTAATTAGAAAACAATGAATAATATCTGAGAAAAACAAAATGAGATCAAAGTCAGCAAGTTCTGTGTTAGTGGTTTGTGAACAAACCTCTGGATTAGGTTAAGACCACCAATTCTAACCTTTTTTTGATTAAAGCCTGAACTTAACTGTTTCACCTCCTCCTAACATTTTTTATATTTCTCCCTGTTCTCATGAAGTTGTTTGTCTGCTTGAATGATGCTGAAAATAATGGGATTTGGGTGAGAAGTCAATTAACCTGGATTTTTTTTGTTTCAGTTTTTTGTTTGTTTTTGTGCTGTGAATAGTGACTTTTTTTGCTCTTCCCTCTTTTTTCATTATATTTCAATTTCCCTATTCTTTTTCTGTCAGAAAAGTGCTGCTTGTCAGTAGCTTAATTCAGATCAGTAGCAAACTGACTCAGGTTACATTTAGTGAAATGCCCTTGTTTATATTTTCTGAAGTGTGCTTCATTTTAAAAGGGCACATGGCAGAATAGTTTCTGGTCTTGGCATCACTGTTTATTAAAATAATATTCTGGCAGTGGATGCTTTTGGCTTGAATATTCTAATTGCCCTTGCTTTTGGGCTGCTTTGATCAATAATCCCAGCTCTGTGTTTCTGCCAGCATAACATACCTTCCTAAATGTCACTGCACGCAGCGGGATCAGGCCATGGACATCTCCCATTCATATCCCGTAGGATAACTCAGCTCCTGCCATATGTGCATTGTGCAACTCGCTGGTCCTTATTGTGTAAGGAAGATCAAACCCAAAGGCAACTGGAGGAGCAGGCTCCTGAAGCTCTCATCCTTCCAATTGCCTAGAAAAGTGGAATTGTTCAGAAATGGGGGATTGTAACTTGCAAAAGCTGCAGGTGTTGCTGTCACTGTGTCCCTGCTCTCCAGACACTCTGCCTTACTCCATCCGAGTGCTGTTCGAGTCCAGCGTCCGCAACTGCGACGGCTTCCTGGTGAAGGAGACGGATGCCATGAACATCCTGGACTGGAAAACAAAACAGAACCATGTTGAAGTGCCCTTCTGTCCTGCCAGAGTTGTTCTTCAAGACTTCACGTAAGTGTGGGAGCACCAAAACCCCCGACAGCAGCTGCGTGAACTCACTGAGCTGCTGTGCAGTCCTTGGGCTTGGGAATAAATCACACCTCGCCTTTGATATCCAAGGCTCTGCTTTTCCAGTGGCAGCCTGTGCACTGCTGCTCCTGTGCAGTGGATTCCTTGGGATAGTTCCACGTGATGCAAGGGTAGGAGCTGTTCCATACAGTGCCCTGGCTTTAGTGCAGGTTGGCAAGGCTGAAGCTGCTGCTCCACAAGGAACACTTCTCAGGATAAGAGCCAGAACACAAATGGAAGTGGCGATGTTTGGCTGTAGGCAGATGGCTGACAGTTCACTGAAATACATGGAAGTCTTGCTTGAGATAATTGAAGATTAAATACTGCTTACTCCACAATGAGTAATCCACTTGAATCATGAATAATACATATATTTAAAAAACAATCTCTGAGGGTATTAACTTTCTTTGTGATTGGACTCCGGCATTGCTAAAAGGGCAGTCCTTCAGCAATCTGCAGACATTCAGTTGAAGCTGTTTCACTGACTCTATTTATTAAGACGTGAGATAATTAAAGAAAGGAATTATGATTATAATAAATTTGAGGTAACTTCTGCTTAGCTGGCAAAGCCAGTGAGGTTTATGTAGTTCTGTGTTGTATAAACATTACCCCCTCTCAGCTTTGTACTTCAGGTGTGCTTTTTATCCCTGTCATAGCAACACAAACAGCTTTGTGAAATGCTACAAGCTTCAGAAATGGCTCTGTTAGACAGAGAATACCTGCTGAGGTGTTAAAATGTACAGCAAGGTACTGCCATAAAGGTGAGGAGTGTCTAAAGATTAGCTCTGCTGATTGGCCATGGGGCTACAGAAGCACAGCCTGAGGTGGGCCTGGTTCGTATCTTCACGCCTGAGGGGAAGGTGAACCAACTCCACTGGCTTTAGAAATGGTTGAAGCCCTTTAAGATTTAGAGAATAGAATAACAGGGGGTTATCATCTGGAATGAGACTTAGCTAGATCTAGAATTAAATAATGTTAAAAACAAGGTTGTGTGTTTTGCTGAGTTCATGTCTCATATACTGTCCTGATTTCCATCTGTCAGTGGAATTCCAGCGATGGTGGATTTTGCTGCCATGAGGGAAGCTGTGAGAAATGCTGGAGGAGATCCTGTGAAAGTCAACCCTGCCTGCCCCACTGATCTCACTGTTGACCATTCTCTGCAGATTGATTTCAGCAAATGGTAAGGTACTTTTCTTTTACAAACCACAGATTTTTGTTTGACACCAAGGTGTGCATTCATTCACATCTTGGTGCTGTCCCATCGAATCATTTGTCCTGGGTGGATCCTCGTAATGAGACATGGTGGCATCTGAAAAAAGGCTGGATAAAAATGGCTAAATTAACGCTTTTGAAGGAGAGAAGGAATGTTTGTGAGGCGTTCTGGGTGAAGCTGACTGATAATCCAAATTCTGGGCAGGATTTTGCTGAAATAACAGGATCTGGCATGGTTTCCAGAAAATAATATGTCTCAAGAGGATGAGGCGGAGGGAGTTGGTAATTTTGCTTTGCTCTGTTTATATTGTTCAAACAGATAAATGTGGCTGCATATATTTTCAGAGAGAATAAGTGTACTTGGAGAAGTCTGGACAAGTATGAGGACTGGAAAGCTACCAGTGTGGTTTTCCTTTTCTGTCAGGCAGTGATGTGATGAACATAGCCTGGGGCTGCCTTTGCTAGAAACATAATACTGCAGAAGAGGAATGACTTGGGTTTTATTCAGTGTTTGCTGAGGGAAACACTAAATAATGTGGCTTCCCTCCACCTTCTCCCCTGCCCCTCCGTGGTGGAGCCTTCCAGACTCATGTAGCATTGCATAAATCGCTCAGGGTCTTTGGGAATTTTAAAAGTTCGTGGGGCAGAGGGCCTGTGGTCAAATGGACATGGATGTGTGAGTCATTTCTGTCAGCCTTCCAAGGGCTCACAGGATTTCAGTCTGGTTGGTGGTAGGAGAGGAAGCAGCTCCAGCTGATCTGCTGTGCTGCAGATGTTCCATGTCCGTGCTGTGCTCTGTCTGTGCCTGTGTCTGCAGGGACAGCTGATTCCATTGCAATTAGGCCAGCCTAAAATTATCAGGCAGACCAAGTGTTGGCAAGAGGTCTCAGTGTGCTGCTTTGTAATGATAAATCCAGGCTCTGCAGCATCACTTGGGAAGCTTTCGGCTCTCGGCAGCTGCTGGGCTGTGATAAGGAGCCCTTCCCTGCAGGGGGGTTTGTGCTGCTTTCACAGAGCTCCCACCTCCTGTGGATCCGGGCCTGGTGGGCTGGGGGGGGATTTGCATGAGGTATCCTCTGAGCCAGCACTCTCCTGCCCCTTGATAACTCAGTATCTGCCTGTGTTACTGAAGCAGGAGAAAGCAGCTATGTGATTTGGTAATTACTGAGAGATAAATAGTCATTGGTTTTTCACAAGCTTTCTTTGCTCTCCTGCACAGACTGGATGTTGTACAAGTAGAGGGTACTGAGCTGTGTGGACTTTATTTTAAAAAAAAATCCAGCTTTTCTGTCCTACTTCTGACTGACTTGAATAGTGTAGGAAATTTATCTGAATCTTTGAGAATTTGGATAAAAAGTCTCATTAAATAATAAAGGTACATTTCTTTCCTTGAGACAGCTTTGCCTGTAATCACTACTCTGGATTTAGCCGAACATGTACAGAATAATCTTAAAAAAAAAAAGAAACAAGTTGATTCTGCCGTTTGGATGAGACTGTGTGAGCACCTTCCAGGTTTAAAACCCTGAGTTCAGCCTTGCAGTGCTGTTAATAAAGATTTCTGGCCTGTTGTGAACAAATACCAGGAGTTGTGCGGTGTTAATCTTTCAGACAATCCAGTTCTGTTCATTTACTTCTTCCCGTGTCACATTACTTAACTAAGCTTACCCAGTGGTAGTTTACTTTGCAATAGGCTTGTAGTGAAGTAACTCTCTTTTTCCAGATGGTATTTTATAATCTGTCAAAGGGATTGCAAATAAGACAAAAGCAAGGTGGGAGCGGGGCAGAGCAAACTACTGACGGAGCTGTGTTTGTGTTTGTGTTGCAGTGCAATACAGAATGCGCCGAACCCCGGGGGCGGGGAGGCGCCGAAGCCGCCGGCCCGGCTGTCTCCACTGCGGGCGCAGCCCCGGAAGGTGCCGTGTCGGGGCCAGGGCGGCTGCAGGGCCGGGCCCTGCGAGCCCGGCCGACACCCCGCGCCCTTCTCCGCGCAGATCGAGAACACCCCCATCCTCTGCCCCTTCCACCTGCAGCCCGTGCCTGAGTATGCAGCCTCTTCTAAGTCACTGTGTACCCTCTGTGTTGTTGAGCTCTGCCTGTGACAGCTCATGGAAATGGGATTTTTTTAAACGTCTGTGCTCTTCAGCTGTGCCGTAGGCAGGTTTCAGTAGCTAGAAGGAGGTCAGATGTAGCAGATATGAATTAGTCTATTACAAATTTATATGTGGGTGCAAATGGCCAACTGTTGGCTCACGGCTGTGACTTTTAAATGAAATTTTGATACTTCCCTTGTTTCTTCACAAGGACAACAAAGGATAGAAGCGTAATCCTCTTTATGTTGGAAAGCAAACTTGAGTGAATAAGCCAGTGAAGCATCCATTTATTTCTAAAAGTAATTTGTAGCTTTTGTGTCATAACTTCTCAGAAGTCTCTGGCTCTTGGAAGTAGCTTATTCATCATCCTCCAGCCTTTACAGGATCTCACAGTCCATTTGTCACTGAGCTGCAATTCAGTAAATGTCCTGCCCTGTAACAGCCCCAGGGAGGCTCATCTCTGCCTTCCCTGGGTTGCTGCGTTATTACCAGGTCGGTGTGTGCCACTCCATCTCTGCCAATTACTCATAATCACCCTCCTCTTTGAGCTGCCTCCGTGGTGTGATGGACTGTTCAGATCCCAATCTGCCTGTGCTGGACAGGTGGGGCATTTACCAGCTGATCCAATCTGTACCCACAGCGATGCTGAGCTGAATGGTGTGGTGATTTTGTAGATGTGGGGACGTTCCTGCCCAGTGCAGGTGTAGGAGTGCAGGAGGAGTGGTGTTTTCAGCAGCACTGGTGCTGTGGCACAGCCCAGCAGGGGTGGTGGTGGAGCTGCAGGATCACACTGACTGTCCCTCGGGGCTTGGCATAGCACTAGAGCTGCTGAACTGCTGCAGAGAGGAAAGGGAAGGGTCATGGTGTAAAAGACACCTCTGAAAATTGAGAACTGCCTGGTACACAGCAAATGAGTTCCCTGCCTTGTTCAGCTACTCAAAGCAGAGATTATTGCTCTTAAAATATGGATTACTCTGTTATAACAACTATCAGTACCTTAATAAACATGACACTTACTAAGAAAAGATAGTTCATTTCAGGAGGCTACTGGTGAGTAGCTGTGCAGACAAAATTGTGGCATGGAGGGTAATACAGGAATGGAGGACAGTTACAATTGCCCTGATGTTCTACTGAGCTGCTAAGGGCTAGTTCTGAATGGGGAGTGTGTTTTTACAGTAACTAGTGAACATCTGGGTTCTTCTGGGTTCATCTGGGTTTTGAGGTTTGCAGCCTGTGAGACAACTCATGGGGGTAAAAAAGCTTCTGTGTATTGTACCATATGCCTGGAATAGATCCCTCAAAGTATTTTTGAGATCAGATGCTTTAGGCAAAGCATACCTGGAATGAACCTGTTCTCAGGAGCAGCACAGGTGAGGTCAGCTGTTCTTACTGTTTACAGAAAGCTTGCTGCAGGGCAGCAATTATCTTGGTTCTAATAAACCACTTCAAATAGTCCTGCAGGACTTAAATGAGGCTTTCATCAAACAAGCTAAAACTACAACTTGTTCTTCTGTAATTTGAAATGCATTATGACAGTCCTTGTAAACTTGTTATCTTCTCTAGGCCTGAGACGGTATTGAAAAATCAAGAGATGGAGTTTGGCAGAAACAGAGAGAGGCTTCAATTTTTTAAGGTATGTCTGTGTACCTGCAGGCTTTGTGTTTTGGGCTTTTTTTAGGAGCCATTTGTCTACCAGAGTTCAGGTTTAGGTGATAAATTTAAATGTAATCATTTGGAAGTGTTAGACTCTCAAATCTGAATTTAATACAGGAGCAGAAAATTGGCTTTCTAACTTGAGAAAGTTTCCTCTGATTTGGTTCTTGTCCGCGGGGATTTATGAAGCATTAGTCTTTTAAATGCCTTTTCCTGAGCTCAGTGCCTTAGGTCACAATGAGTTTCTGGATAAAAGGTTCATTTATCCCCAGCCCTGTTATAAAACTTGCTGGAGCTGGAGGTGTTGAGCAGAGGACAGTGTTGAGACATGGCTGCTCTCAAAGTGGGCAGCACAAGTCCTGTGGGGAGCATCAGCTTCTTTGCTGCTGGGCAGGGACCTGCAACGTTGGTATCTGATCCTCATCCACTAATCTGACATGGTTTGGGAATTCACTGCAATGAGCTGAGTCTCTTTTCATGTATGTAGACGAGGTGGTTTCTCTCTGAAGCAAATTAGCTTTTACATTATTAAAGAAGGAAATGGCCAAGCTGAATCTTGTTACAGGTTTCCATGTCAGCTCTGTTAAATGTACCAGCCTGAGTTTGCAGATGGTCTCACCCAGGAGTGTCAAACCTAAACTCAATTATGCTATAAATATACATTCTGCTAGAAATACAAGTGCTTAGGTTCTGTTCTCTAAATACCAGTCTTAGGTGGGCTTGAAGTAAGTTGTGTGAACTGGAAGGTTAGAGATTTCTGCTGCCCTGCTTTTGAAAGGTAGGTATGAATTATTGATTCAGCCTCCACAGGAGCTGAGTGAGTGGTTTTGTTGATAATTAGGAATGTATCCAAGGGGATCACATACCTCTGTTTGACAAGGGAGCAAAGGCCCCCTGGGTAAATAGTAAGGACTCCGTTATTGTGTCTCAGTTTTGCCTTTTTTTTTTTGCCAAGACTTGAATATACCTTTGAAAAAAATGCAACTGTTTTTCTTCTCGTTTTGAAAACGTTTCAGTGGAGTTCAAAGGTTTTCAAGAACATTTCCATAATTCCACCTGAGACTGGAACGGCTCACCAAGTGAACTTGGAATATTTGTCCAAAGTTGTTTTTGAAGTTAAGGATTTGCTCTATCCCGATAGCGTGGTTGGCACAGATTCCCACACAACCATGGTAAATGGCTTGGGTATCTTGGGCTGGGGTAAGTATGCTCAGAGTAACTTCATTGCACTTGCACAGGCACACTAAAGCTGGATGTTTGTATCTCAAGCATAACAGACTCTTGAATTATTCTCCTGAATGTTTTTTGTCTAAAATCTTGACTAACATTTCTTTCCACTGAGAAATGGCTCTGTAATTAAAAGAGAAAACAGCCAAAACCCACCTGATACTTAAATAAGTGCTGTTTGTACAACAAAAATTTGCATGAAGGTTTCTCTCAGAAAATTAGTTTCAGATGTGACAGATTCCCTGCTTGGCTGTGACGTTCCACCTGAGCAGTGGTTGTGCTTGGTTTGAATTTTGGGTTTGGATTTAATGCAACTCCTGCATTTCTTGCTGTGTCCGTGTCGGGAATGGAGGCATGTCCTTCACTTGGAAGAGAAGCAGCGATATGTTTATTGGCACGGCCTTTAGGCTTAATAGAAAGGGTGTTGTTAGATTTTTCTATGTCCTGAACGTGCGGGGTGTTGGTCCCGTAAGCTGACGAGAGGCGCTGTGATGTTCCGTTGCAGGCGTCGGGGGCATTGAGACGGAAGCGGTGATGCTGGGAATGCCCCTCAGCCTCACTCTGCCCGAGGTGGTGGGCTGTGAGCTCACAGGCACGGTCAGCCCCTTTGCCACGTCCATAGATATTGTTCTGAGCATTACCAAGGTAAGTGTTTGATGCTTTTTCAAACACCGGTGGTGTTTGAGACCTGAGTGAAACACCGGGAGTGTTTTTAGTGCACCTTTGGTCAGGGCAGTGCGGAAAGGTACAAATAATCTCTAACCATTTTTATTTACTAGTCCTTTGAAGCAGCAGGTTTTTCTTTCCCCTTATAGTCATTAAAGAGTAATTTATAATAATTAATTTTTTTCAAACATAGCCTTAGGGTTTCAGCTTTCTGTTTGAACTATTAATGACTCGTGAAACGTTGTGACAAACATGGCTGGCATTGTACCTCTGCACATGACAGGTGGTGTTGTGTATTCTTTCCAACAGCATCTGAGGCAAGCTGAGGTGGCTGGAAAGTTTGTGGAGTTTTTTGGGAGTGGTGTTTCCCAGCTGTCTGTAGCAGACCGAACCACAATAGCAAATATGTGTCCTGAATATGGTGCTATTCTGAGTTTTTTCCCTGTTGATAATGTGACATTGAAGCACTTAAAGCATACAGGTAAGGATGAAATTAAAATAGTGATTCATTGTAATTGTGCTTTTGATTTGTAGTAATACACGTTTTTTGCTTAGAGCTCCATAGTTCTTAGTCTGTAGAGTCTAATTAATGTGTAATTAGACTCTTGGTTGAGGTTTGTGTCCAGCCAGGTTCATTTGTCTAATACCTGATTTATGAACATGATGTTATTTTTCAACACCCACAGCCCTTGTTTTTGAAAGCATCTGTTACCCTTTAAAAGAAAAGTATTCAGGAAATCCTCAGTTACATTTTGAAATGTATGTGGAATGTAAGTGTTTTCAGTTTGAATTGAATCCATTGACCACTTGTAGATTCCCTGCAGAATCAAAATTTAAAATGACTACTGGAAAGGAGTGAATCTGCAGAACAAATCACATCTCTGGTTTTTTCCCCAGTGGATTATGTTTCCATTTGAAGCTCATGATTTCAGGCTGAACAAGGAGAATGGCAATTCCTTATCAAGCTGCTGCAAACAGAGAAAGCCACAGTGACAGATACCAGAAAAAGCTTTTGATTCATGAGGGAGCCTTTCCGAAATGAAATCTTTCAGTTTTAAATGAGTTAAATATTTTTAATAGCAAACATGTTTGTCTGGTCAGTGCAGAGCGAGTGAACAGTTTCCAGACAGTAGCCAGCAATTCTGCCTATTGTCAACTCAGCACATGGTCTGTATTAAATCTGTAAATCCTGACAGAGAGAAAAGCTTTATGGCCTTCAGGGACACATCTGTAAACTTAGAGTCACAACTGCTAGAGCTGGAATAACCTGTAGTATTCCTTGGTGTAAGAAGACAAGTTAAGCTAATTTAGAGAAAAATATCATCATTTATAAATGTTTTCAATCGTGTGTCATTCCTGACTAGTTTCTGGAGGTTGGGGTATGGAAGTGGTGTGTTTGGAAAAAAAGTACTTTGAATGTTACACTTACAAGTCTAAATTTCTGAAAATTGTGTGTTTTGTTTTACTTATGTCTGTAACGTGACTTTTCTCATGTTTGAAATCCCCTTCCTAAGGTTTGGACAAGGCCAAGCTTGAAGTCATGGAAGCATATCTTAAAGCTGTGAAGTTATTTAGAAATGAGGAGAGTTCTTCCAGAGAACCCGAGTATTCCCAGGTACGCTGGGAATTCGGTGGGGTTTGATTCTCCTAAATAGCTGCTGAGGATTTAACAGGCTCGTCTCCCCCTGTCACTGTCATTGCTTTCAGCAGAGTTATTTATTAACTCAGCATTTCAAGAAGCAGAGTTTATTTGCAAAACATAAGAGGGGGTGGGGAAAATAAGGCAAGTCCAGTAACATTACATCAACAAAGAGATCTGGATTCCAGTCACTCTCAAGCCTTATGGATGGCAGAAAAGTTAAGGATAATGTTGAAACACTTGGAATAAGATGAGTAGCCTTTTACAGTGAATGGTCTTGCCAAGTGGAAGCCCAGAGTTCCGAATGTCTGTGAACACTACGATTTTTTAACAAGAGTTCCATATCCATGTCCTGCTGGGCTGGGATTGGTAATGCCTGTGCTGTCTGTTCCTTGCTTTTGTAGGTAGTGCAAGTTAGTCTCAGTTCTATAATTCCGTATGTCAGTGGTCCCAAGAGATCCCAAGACAGAGTGGCTGTTAATAACATGAAAAGTGACTTCCAAGCCTGCTTAAATGAAAAGGTTTGTACCACGGATGTTCTCTTCCCAAGGTATTTCCTATCATCCACGTGAGTAAATGTTATGTTGCCTATTCCCTGCACACCTGCTGACCCTCCTTGTTGCTACACAACTGCTTGGCCAGGGTGTTCTTTTCCTCCTTAACCAGTGTCCCAAGGGGAGTTGTTGGTAAATCATAAGTGGTTTGGCAGGAACATGAGCTCCCAAGTATCCTTAATGTCACAGTTGAGATTGCTTGGGAGGAAGAACTTCAATATACAGTGTGAGCTTGTGAAACCTTTCCACTTTTTCAAGGGTTTTTTTAACAGTTGTGTATTACTTGATTTCCACAACAGAATTTATCAGGAGGACAGAAAACTCATCATATCTTAAAGGAGATTCAGAAAGCCTGCCAAGATTTGTAGCTAATCAGCGTTCCAGGTTCTTAACTTAGCAGATGATTGTTGCTTACAGCTAACCTTGACTTCACAGAGGGAATGGTTTTACTCTAACGTGTTATTTTTGGTTAGGGATTTGTTCAGGTACCTAAGAATGCAGCGAATACAGGAATGTACCTTCATTTTCAGTGTTTGTCACTGAAGTTCACGATTGGCAGCAGCGTTAGTAAGAATTCATTCTGTTGGCTTTGGCTTCTCTTGAGGCTGTGACCCAATGGGCAGTTGTGCTGGAGGGAAATGGGAGCTGGTTGTGGAAGGCAAAGGTTGAGGTTGAAATGGCCCCCTGAGAGTGCTTGAGTGCTGAGAGCACTCAGGTGAGGCTGTGAAATGCTGATTGACCTCCTCTGGTTTAGTTACCAATCTCTTACAATTCATCTTGGATGTGCTTCTAATCCAGGAGCAAGTGTTGTGTAGAATTAGACAGGACCTCGTTAGCGGTTGTTCTCTGCTGTACAGCAGGGAGTCAGTTGTGGGATCAGCCCCTTGGAGACTGGCATTTGGTCCCAACTGCTGCAGAGCTAAAGCAGTAGTGAAGGAAGGAGGATCAGAGCAGTGTATTTACAGAGGGGCATGAACTGAGGGCTGCCTGTAAAATCTGTTTGAAGGTTCCTAATGGCACAGCTGAGTGTTATGTCAAGCTGAGGCTTGTTGTCATCCTTTGTGTGCTGTAACAAGTGCTAACAGGTCTCTTTGCCCCCCAGTGTGGTGTGAAAGGCTTTCAGATCGCAGCTGAGAAGCAGAACGACAAGGTGCCTGTTCAGTATGAAGGAAATGAATACCAGCTGTCCCACGGCTGTGTGGTCATCGCGGCAGTGATCAGCTGCACCAACAACTGCAACCCCTCTGTCATGCTGGCTGCAGGTATGTCAGGACCACACAGCCCACGGGCGTCCTGGTGCCCCGGGTTTGCACAGCCCTCCCCTTCCCTGCTGTAGGTTCTCTGCAGGGACTTGACCCCAAGGTTTGAAACTACAAACTTTGTAGCCTTAACTTGTGTGTTCTGGAGGTGACAGAGTGAAAGGTATTTTCCCCCGATACGATCTCCAAGTTTGTGGCATAAAGCAGTATTAAAGAGAGCAATTAAGAATATTTACACCTGGCAGTATTCCAGCAGGGAAGCAGTTCCAGGGCTCCTGTCAGGTGACACAGTTGATGCACAGGGGGGCTTTAGCTTGGAGCCTGTCCTGGATGATGAGCTGGAACACCACAGAGCAGGATGAAACTCTGCATTGCTGAGCAGTTGATCTGTCACTTTTTAAGGGGTATTTGCTGCACCTTCACAAGCTGCAGATGGTTTGGCAGGAACAGCTCATCTGTCACACTTTGCTCTCATGTTTTAAGGTCCTCTGTGGCCAGGGTGAGCTTCCCTTTGGGGTTCTGTGGCCCGTTTCTGGGCATTGAATGGATTTGCACTGTCAGGTGGAACATGGGAAAGACATTTTCCTTACAGAAAAGAAAATGGGAATGTGAACAAAAAATTGTATGTTATTGTTATGACTTAAATTTTATTCAGGCCAATAGTTGCTTTAATAATTTAATAAACTGGAAGTTGTCTAATCCTCTGTGGGTTTTTATGCTTCGTTTAACTAAGGTAGCAGCATCCAGGTGTCACGTTAAGGGATATAAAGGGATCTACAAATCATAATCTGTCTCTTTGGCTTTCTCCCTTTTTGTTTGGTAGGACTCCTGGCCAAAAAGGCTGTGGAGGCTGGCCTGGTGGTGAAGCCCTACATCAGAACAAGTTTGTCCCCAGGCAGTGGCATGGTCACACATTACCTCAGTTCCAGTGGAGTGTTGCCATACCTCAGCAAGCTCGGGTAAGGCCTGGCTCCCCTTGCTGCTTCAGGCATGTGGGGGGGTTATACCAGTTGTTAGATAGGATTGCTGTTCATTTGGAGTTGGGTAATTCTTAATTTCGTTTTACTTGCTGGCTTAAAATTGTTTTGCCCCCTTGTATTCCCACTTCACAGTTTACTTTGTGTAGCTCTACCCCATCTGAGCTCTCTTTTTTCAGTACTGAACTCCTTAATTGTAAGTGTCTTGCAGGACAGGATGCACTTGGTATTGTATTTTAAAAGTGGAAGCTGGATGCAAATTTGCCAGGACAGTCTGTATTAGTCTTCTCTTGACATCGCTGCTGTCAAGGGCTGTTCAGTGCGGTTTTGGTTGCTCCATAGCAGATTATGCTCATAATTCTGCAGCAGTGCCCAGCTGTGCCTTGCATCAGTGAGATGTAATGTCTGCTGCTCACCTCCTTGAGAGTTTTAACTGCCAAAAGAAAAGAGATTCTTAGGGGTTGCTAATAAAAGCAAAAGCAGTTTTGCTGACAAACTGCTCGTGACCGTGGAATGTGTGATTTGTTTGGTTTTCCCATGCAGGTTTGAAGTGGTTGGTTATGGGTGTTCCACCTGTGTTGGGAACACGGCCCCTTTGCCAGAAGCCATCAGGAATGCAATAAAACAGGTAAAGCTCTGCCTGGCTTGTTAAATACAGAACTGGGATTCCCACCCAGTTAAGCAATCAAGAAGTACAGCAGTCCGTGCAAAATACACTCCATTGTTGGTTTGGGCTTTGCATGATGGTTTTGCACATTTGCAAATTGTCAGGGATACCTGACAATTCATTGCTGTGTATAATAAATGTTATAAATGGTATCTGTAGCTGGAAATTACAAAAGAAATACACATGATCTAATCTTACAGAGGATGCAACGTGTAGGTTTTGTGTCATATGTGAAGAGGAGGGTTTTAAGGAGCTGTGGACTCAAGTAACTTCAACCAGCAGTGTCCCAACAGCTGCAGCTTTTTTCCTGTTCTGAAGCAGAAGAAAAATACAAGAGATAAACGGCAGGAGAGGAGTTGACTGAAGGGACAGGAAAACACATCAGATGGTCAGAAGGGAAAATGAGAAGAGAAGGGTAGTGTGAGAGAGCAAACTGCCTGTCAGTTGTAGTGTTAGAGGAGATGTTTGAAGTGGAATGCTAAAAGCACATCTGCCTTAGCTAACCAAAACCAGCAGCACAAGCTGCTGTACCAACATAGCTGGCTCTGCCTCTCAGGGTGACATCGTTGCCTGTGGAGTGCTGTCTGGCACCAAGAACTTCGAGGGCCGCCTGTGTGACTGTGTCCGTGCCAACTACCTGGCGTCCCCCCCGCTGGTGGTGGCCTATGCCATCGCAGGCACCGTCAGGATCGACTTCGAAACGGAGCCGCTGGGTGAGTGCTGCCTTACAGCTTCCATCTCTGCGTGCAGGGCACGTGGGGAGAGCTCTGTGTGCGTGCACCTCAGCACCAGAGCCTGTGTGGTGGAGGAGAAAGCCCAGCTCTCTTGGTGTTACTGCTGGCTAAAGCGGAGCGTCCTTTCAGCTGCTCGAATCCGTTGCCTGTTTGGTACCATCTCTGAAGGCCTGAATGTCTACATGTTTGTATTCAAATTAAATCTGAAGGCTCGTGGATCATTCTTTAAAACTGCTGTTGTGTTTGAAATCTTACTCAGGCATTGGCTTTAATGGCAAAAGTATTTACTTACGAGATATTTGGCCCACCCGAAAAGAACTTCACACCGTGGAGGAGGAGTGTGTGATATCATCCATGTTTAAGGAATTGAAGGAAAAGATGGAGGTAAGAATGGTCTTCTGTTCCACGTAACGTAAAGGTTGCTTTTCATTGTAGCTTCGTAGTATCTTCCAGTTGAATGTGATTGGTTTGTCAGTGACTTCCAGGGTTTTAACTGGGATGGATACTGGCATTAAACAGTGATTCTTAAGTAGTATCCAGTGAGGTAACTTGTAATATATGATAGAAAATTCTTTACTAAATAATAGTAATAGAAAATTACCAGTTAAGTCTTTGGTTTCTGTTTGTTTTGATTCATTTTCTTTCTTGCAGAAAGGAAACAAACGATGGAATTTACTGGAAGCACCAGAGTCAACTTTATTTCCCTGGGATTCAAAATCTACTTATATCAGATGTCCTTCCTTTTTTGATAAACTTGTAAGTACAATGGATCTATCCATCAGATGCTGTGCATTGCATTGAAGTAAAGGAATAGCTATTCCAGTAAACCAGCAATGTTTAAGTAACAACTTTAATTATTTCTCAGTCCTTTAAATACTGTTTGTGTCTCTGGAATGAGTGGAGCCGGTACATCAAGGTGCCTTCATCCACTGCAGATATGTTTTATGTCTCTAAGGGTCTTGTTAAAAAATGTTTCTTACGCTTTTTTCCCTTCTGTTCTTTCCCCTGCCCCTTCCCTTTCAGGCCAAAGAAGCAGTTGCACCACAGCCAGTTGAAAACGCCCACGTCTTGCTGTACCTGGGGGACTCTGTCACCACAGACCACATCTCCCCTGCTGGGAGCATTGCCAGGAGCAGTGCTGCTGCCAAGTACCTGACCAGCAAAGGGTGAGTGCTGGGCACCTTCCCAGCCCCTGCTGTAGCGCAGGAGGGCTGCACGTGGCAGAGGACTGAGCACAGGGCTGCTGTGCTTCAGACGTGCCCCTCTGCAGGCGGGGGACGTGGGATGGGGACAAGCCCAGAGTCAGCACCTTCTGGGCAGCCTGTCTGAGGTTACAGGCACTGAGACTCACCCCTAAAAACTGCTCCCCACAGCCCTTGCCGCAGCAGCACCTGCTGCCACAGGGATCCAGAGCAGAACTGATGTCCTCACCTGCAAATCAGTGACTGATTGTTAGCTGAGGTCAGTCACTGTCACTGGCTCGAGAGCAGTGAGATGCAGATGATCAGTTTAAGAAAATGAAGCCCAGTTTTATAACTGAATGTGGTGTGGACTCTTCTTTCTAACCATTACATTCAGTCTGAAGGAGTCGTATTGCAGGAAAGAAAAAATTAATGGGCCTTTAATGCCAGGATGGTTGGTTGATTGATGAGTAAAGCTCTCAGTTTGGTGCAAGGCTTGTTAATAAATGTGCTGGTAATGGTAAGAGGATTTGTGAGCTGGGTTGTTTCCTAGAACTGTCTGCCCATAATTCTCCTGGAAGTACCACACTGCTCACAGCTCTTCATAATGAAGTTGTAGAAAATCAATTTAAAATTGCAGTTTTCCTCCTGAGTAATCTAGCAGTGGTTTACACGTGCTGTTCATGATTTATAATAATTACATCTTTGGAGGAGGAGTTCTTTACATCTTGCACCAAAAGACTTAGATATGCTGCAATAGTTATTAAAAAATTGTAATGTCCTTTTCAGCTGGATAACCTTGAAAGTGACTGATTCCCTCTTCAATTTGCTTTGTATTCCAGACTCACACCTCGTGAATTCAACTCTTACGGGGCTCGAAGAGGGAACGATGCTGTGATGACAAGAGGTACCTTTGCAAACATCAAGCTTCTGAATAAGTTCATAGGAAAACCAGCTCCTAAAACAATTCACTTCCCGTCAGGACAAACGGTAGGAATGTCTTTGTTTGCACAGCTACTCTGAAATGGGGGTGCAGCTTTAGAACTCACTCTCACTGTGTCACTTTGTCACTCCACAGCTGGATGTGTTTGAAGCAGCAGAGCTGTACCAGAAGGAAGGCATTCCTGTAATTATTCTGGCAGGAAAGAAGTATGGACTGGGTAGTTCAAGAGACTGGGCTGCCAAAGGGCCTTTTTTACTGGTACTGCTGGTTTGTTTGGGTCTGGGGTGTGGGTTTGGTTTTTTCTGGAAGTACCTAAAAACACATCATATGCTTGCTTTGTTAGAATCTTCCTGGGAAAGAGTCACTAGTCAGGATAAATCTGAATTTCCTAATTATGTAACTTCCCGTCTTGGGTACCAGACTGGGAGATAAATTAGATAAACTCCAGCAAGGTCACTGTCTGTGACAAGCCCCATGCCATAGTCTGTGGGCCTTGTTGGTTCCATCTGCTGTAAAACTAAAAGGTGCTCCAGGGTACTCAGAGGACTCTGGTTGAAGTGCTGTCTTTGCTCTCAGTTCGAGTGGCAGGACTGTGGGTGTGAGGTGTGTTTGAAGGTCTCACTGCCGGCTGTTCCCTGTGTTTGCAGGGTGTCAGAGCTGTCCTGGCCGAGAGCTTCGAGAAGGTTCACCGGAGTCAGTTGATTGGCATTGGCATCGCCCCACTGCAGTTTCATCCTGGGGAAAATCCGAGCACTTTGGGTCTCACTGGCAAAGAGCAGTTTTCCATATTGTTCCCTCCAGAGCTGTCGCCCAGAATGACTTTGGATGTGAAGGTATCTTGGCAATATTTTTAATTTCTCTGTTGAATGTACTGACGATTGAAAGCAGAGAAAGGAAAGTTAGTCCTGATGACGGGAGGCAAAGCAGGAAAAAACAAAGCTTAATTCTCCTGGAAGGTAAGCTCATAGTGCTGCCTGCAGTTGGCATGGCTGTTGAAGTGTCCCAAAGCACGTACACACATGTTCTTTCTCCACAACTTTGTATGCAACCTGAAGTACCCAGTTGTTCCTTTGGGTGTTGTTTTGCCTCTCCTCGGCACTGTGTTAGGGTAGAATTGAGTTGTTGCTCATTCAGGGGCTTTTAAAGACAAAGGTGTGATGATTTGAGAGAGGTTTTGGCTCTCCCAGAACACAGTTGGTGCCACCTTAGGGACGTGGCAACCCGGTTACAACGGGCACGTCGCCGTCTGCATCCATCTACGCTGGGCACTAAAACAAGCCTGCCATCTGCTCCAGCAGTCTCAGGGCTGTAGTGGCGCATAAGAGGGTTGAATTCCCTCGTGTTCAACAAAATGGGGGGTTGGAATGTTAACTGATAAATAAGCAAGGAAAAGTGAAAGCAAAACTTAATTAGTTTCTCTTTGTTTGCTTTTGTTTTGAAGACGAGCACTGGAAAAGTCTTCAGCGTGATTGCCTTGTTTGAAAACAACGTGGAGATAACTTTGTACAAGAACGGTGGAAGTCTAAACTTTGTGGCTCGAAGATTCTTATAGTAGCTACTGACTGTCTGGGTACCTTGCATAACTGGTAACTGCAAATGCCTTGCGTGAACCCAGGAATCTGTACTGTGGAACTGCAAACAGTCCTAGTGTGCTCAAAGTTACTTCGTCCATGGATGTAAAAGATTGTGAATCATTGTAACTGCAACAAGATCCTTTCTGATTTTAAATAATATTCTAATGGTGCTATTAAACATTGCTAAAATCAACATGTGTATTGTGGCAGAGAGCTGTAAGTATGGAGGGGATGTTTTATCAGACCATTTTGTAAATAAACTATGCGAAATCTGAAACTGATTGTGCTGAAGATTATTATGTAAGAAGATTTTTCTGCAGTTGTTTCCACTCGGTTTTTGCACCTGTTAATCTCTGTACTGCTGGTTGTTGGTTTAAGGGTAGCAGATGGCATGGAATCTTTCATCCAGAGCTTAAAAAAGATGCTGAGTTTTGAATTTCTTGTTCTTCAGGTTATGGGCTGAACAAAAAGCAGTCCGTGTGAGGCCCATGGTATCCCGTATCACGATGATGACTTCCTTACCTTTATGATGGGATTACATTTCATCTGGATCCAGATTTAAAACTGCTCAAGCTATGAAATATGTGCTTAGAAATATGGGAAACATTTGTGCATTTGAAAACAAAGCTCACAGTTGTTTGGTTCATGCAGGTTAAGTCCTGTTTGTTCGCGCCCTTGAGTTGAAGTTTGTCACATCTGCTTCAAGGGATGCAGTTTGTCGTTTGTGGTGTCAGGTTTCCCTGTGCTGTCTGCAATATCGTCAAACAAAGTACCTCCCCGTAGTGTTTTAGCCTTTAAAAATCTTTTAAAACCTTTATTAGGACTGCTTGAATTCCTCTGCTTTAACTACAGCCTGTTGTACTTGTCAGGTGTTCAAAGCCGTGCTGCCTTTCACTGCTTCCTCCTGTGCTGTCAGTTCACAGCTCTTCCAGAGTGTCCCATTCCCCTGTGGAAGAGCCCAGAACCGGCTCCTGTGGCACTGCAGTAGCTGTAACTGCCAGCACACGGAGGGTGTGCTCCTGTATCCCGAAAAGCTTCCCAACACCACTTAGGGTTTGTGTAGAGATTAGTTCCTGCTGGAGAACAAAACTGCCATACTTGCCTTTTGCTTGAAGATCTTTTGTTCTTGATAAACATTGTCTTAAATATCAAAATATTAGTTTACTTACTTGTGCTTTTAGTTGATAACCAGACACTAAGCTAGCTGACTTGCCAGCTAAGAGATGCACTGTTCAATTCTTTAAATAGTATGTTTGACATTCTTTAAATAAACCCCAAACAGAACCCCCAAAACCTCTCACATTTATATGATTACGGTGGATTCATTTTTTGACAGTTCAAAGGCCAAACTAATCTGACTTCACTTGCAGAACTTCAATATATCTTTTTCTATTTTATTTGACAAAGTGCACTAAAGTTTGAAGTTGTGTATAATCTGTTTCTCTGTTTCACTAGTTTGATGTGGTTTCCTTTTAGGTGAGATGAAAACTTTCCGGTGCCTCCTGCCACTGATAAGGGGGATCAGTGGATGCGGGTTTGATTCTGATATCCAGCTGAATGCTGAGTCCCTGGTCTGTGGTACACTTCCATTGATTCTATCCAGAGGGACTGAGCAGATCCTGCTCCTTGTACAACAGTGTCTGATGCTATTTTATCCCAGCTCAAAGGTGTATATTCTTGGTTTAGTTCAAGGAAATGAACATTACTGGGGAGAAAGTGGGAATGTAGTGCTGGCACATTGTGCTGCCTGATGCAGATGATAAAACTGCAGCTCCCAGCCTGTTTACAACTTGTGTAACTGCCAAAGCTTGAAGGAAACACGGCCTCCCACCTGCTCTCGATGCTTCAGGAGACAGGGACACAAGCCCTGTCAAGGCAAACTGGTGGAGTTAAGCACAGTTTTAAGGGATGTGACTTGTCTGCAAGTCAAGCATTCAGCTCTTTTCAGGGACGTGATGGCTTTCATGACCACAGCAGCTACTTCAGTTCTGCTGCACTGCTGGGTCTTACAGTCCATGCGAGACACAGAGAGGGGTTCTCAGCTGTGCCTGCTCAGCTGGAGGCTCCCGCTATCGTTGCTGCAGCAGCTCCAGCTCCAAATGTGCCCGAGTCAGTGGCATCTGAGCTGTGCAGGCTGACAGCTCCCTTCACTCTGTGCCCCTCGGGTGCAGGGCTGCTGTGTCGGACCCACCTCCTCCCGTGGGGGGGACCGGGCGTGTGCCCGTGCCCACTCCCTTGTGCAGCAGTGAACCTTGTCAAGCCCATCTCAAGAGCCCAGCAGCGAAGGGAAGACATTTACCTTGGACACTGCTTGGATCCTGGGAGCTTTAGGTGGAGCCTCTGGCCGTGCAGGGCATGGACAGTCAGAACTGCTGTGATCACACCCCAAACGTTGTTCGTTACACCTCTCCAGTATCTTAAAGCCTAGGAGGAAAATGTACCTTCCTGAGAAGTGACTCGGTGTGTTGGATGTATTTAGCCCAGACTTCTGTCTCCATTTTGATTTGGAGGAAGACTCTGTTGCAATTTCTCTAAATGTTTTCTCTCCTTACTTCCCTCTTCCTCCCTGTCCCAAACTACAAAGCTTTGGGATGGTGTTGATGTTTAGACATTTTACACCCAAGTATAAGAACATGAAACCATGTATATTAATCATATTTAAGCAACTGCAAATCAGTGCTGTTTAAAGCCAACAGAACCATGTAAGTTTTAAGTTCAGTAAGTATTGTGTAGATATACCTGGAGTTTGGTTGATGAAAACTGTGCATAAAATGTTACCAATGCTGTAAATTATTTTTAATAAAGGAAATTGTATCACTGTTCTTGTATGGTAGCATCTGTTTTGAGTAGAATGGAGGACGCTTAAATTGGTACTGTAAGTATGTCTGAAGGGTGGGGTGGATACGGGAAAGGGATAATATTTTGTAATATATAATTATGCGAGTTTCATTTTCCTGTTAGGATTGTCACGTGGGCTTGCTAAGCATGTGTAGCTGGTGTAGAAAATGTTGTCTGTGTTAGCTGAGCTTGACACCAGTCTGGATGTTATATCAAATGATTGTTGACTAACCTTTTTCTCCCCTTCAGGATAGTGCATGGCTTAGAATCCAGATGAAATCCCGAATTAAAGCGCTGGCCAAGGTTACAGCTGTGACAAGATCCTCAGCAGTGAGTTGGGGGTGTCTGACGGTGACCCAGCTCTGAAGACTCACTTTTCCAGTCTTGAATTCAACATGCAGGTGCTAAATGACTCGAGTCTGATCTTTCTACAGGTATTGAGAGAGGCTGAAGCACAACCTTCACCCTGTGCCTTCCCCCCACCCAGGGTGGGCTTTCCCCCAGAGTACAGGGCAGGCAGGAGAAGCACAGAAGTTTGTAGGTCCTAAGTTTTGGCACTTCTGGCTGGCAAAAAGTGCATTGTAACTTTGTTTGCTGAGAGCAATATATTCCTGTAAACCTTAAAGCATAGCAAGAATGCTTTCCTGCAGTATCCATCTTGTTCCAACGAGTTAAAGCTTCACTTGGCTTCAGAAATTAAGAGAGGGAACCCTAAATATTTTTCAGAGCTTTTATTCTTTAAAAAACTTTGTTGTGTGATTTTTGGTGAGAACAGTTGGCCAATCGCTTTCAGTAACATCTGTTCTGAAATTGGAGGGGGGAAATTTGTTTCTCGGGGAAATAGTTTCCCTTTTCTGAATTGCCTATTTGATTAAAATAATGTTTTCAAGTTCATGTTTTATTACATAAAATATATATGTTACATAATAATTATGTAAATATTATTTTAATTTTGTATTAACAGTAATTAATATATTAATTTATAATATTACAAGTAATACTGAAATAATGGGACAGAGGATTCTTAACTGATTTACTTATAATCAAAATGTTTGAGTTGTTTTGTTTCTGTGGATTTTTTTATTATTATTTTTACATCAGCATGCCTTTCCTAAATTCCTTTTTCTTCATGTTCCTAATTCTGTCATAGCAGGATCTCAACTACTGTAGATTACTTTTTTTTCATTAGGAGTTTCAGAAGAGATTTCTTTATTAATCTTGAGGTTTGTCATTAAGTCTAAAATTCTCTAGGTCTGGAAACGTGGTCTGAGTCTGAACTCGGGTTCGGTCTAAAGGACATCCTGAGCAAGATGCTTCGGGTTTGTTACTTATGTATGTCTAAGCACCTGGCAGGTTTTGATCTGCTCTGCTGCTAAAAGGACGTAACCAAAACAAACGGGCATCTCCCTGTTTGCTATCGCCGCGGAAGCGCTTTTTTTTAGAGCGTTTTCTCTTTGTGACAGGAAGTCGCGCCTTCCCTTCCCCTCCCTTCCCCTGGTGCTGTCGGACCAGCGCCGTGCCCGGCATCGCTGCCCGCGGGGGAAGGGGCGGCGGGGCCGGGGCGGCTGCAGCGCAGGGCCCGGGGAGGGCCGGGCTGGGCTGGCGGGGCCCCCCGTGCCGGCCACGCCCGCAGCCCCTCGGCCCCGCCGCCGGGCAAAGGTTGGCGCCGAGTCCAAGGGTTGCTGCTGCGGGCAGGGCGAGCCCGGGATTCCTGCGGCTGGGCTGCTGAGAGGGGAGCGAGCGGCTGCGGGTTTGTGCTGCCTTTCGCAGCGCGGGAGCTTGGGAGGCCGCGGCCGAGCGCAAAGATTTAATCTGCTCTAACGATAGGATTTACTAAAGTATTTCTTGTCTTTTGCAGACGTGGATTCAGAACTTCCTGGTCAGGGATTCAGCAACTCTGTTCCTTAGGAAATCATTCCTGGCTATCAACAATACCAGGTCAGGCTGCTGCTAGAAATGAGCTGATAAAAGTAGTCCCACTTACTAAGCTTTTCTCATCTTTTTCGGTTCTGAGCAGCTGGAGTGCATTGCCCTAGGAGTCTTTCCTTGGGGGAGTACAGCCTATGCAGCTGATAAGCTGTGCTGTAAAACCTGGGCTGGCTTGGTGGGTTTTCTTTGGGAACCCTCCTGCTAAATGCGTTTTGTTGCAGTAAGTACCGTTTCTGGTGTCAGAGTACAGATCATCCAGCTTCTCTTTTTCTCCTAGACACAATGTCTTCTGGAAATGACTGTCGACCCCAGACTTTCACCAAACCAGCACTGAGTGAGAAAGAAGCAGCAGAATTGGTTGACAGGGTGTTTGGATTAAAGGTGTCTTGGCTGAGGCCACTCCCCAGCTATGACGATCAGAACTTCCACGTGCGTGTCTCGGGAAACAACAACGGGGCTGAAGGTGCTGATGAGTACGTCCTCAAAATCACCAACTCGGAAGACAGCCGGGACCCTGACCTCATCCAAGTGCAGACCCAGGCCATGATGTTTCTCAGTGCTGAGGGCTTTCCTTCAGCTACTCCTTGTCTCACCAAAGATGGTTCCATAATGTCTCTGGAGCCTGCAGGTGAGCAATTGCCAGCACCTTTACTGCCCCACCCTTAGCTCAGCAAGAGCTTGTATGTGGCACATTGTGTATGTGCTAAAGGGAAACTCTGGGCTTGTGTTTAAATATTGGGGGATGTGTGTCAGGTGAGCTGTATTCCACCCACAATAGTCCAGACTTAAAATAGCAGAAGCAAAGCAACGTAAAAGAGAGTAATAATTAACTGTGAGAAGACTTAGGAAATCACTTCAATATAATGAATTGAATAAAACATTTATGTGATATGTCCATGCACAAGAAAAAGAAAAAGAGGCCTCATTGACTAAGTGCTGCTCGAAATTATTTGCCTACAGAATGGTGTAAAATACAGTTCTAACCCATCTATGAAGCCAGAACAAATTGCTTTGACAGTGCTTGGAAGAATAAATTGTGTTGATATTTGGCTTTTACTGTCACTGTAACCTTCATACAAAATCTGGGATTCCTGAGACCTGTTCTGCTGCAAAGCTGTCAGTGTGTGTGTGTGTGGGCACTGGAGGAACCCTGCTGGTGGCAGAGTCCCAAGCACAGACTTGGAATCCAGCATTGATTGCAGGTGTCTTAAGGTTTGCACATCGTTGTACAACATGCTGGTAAATCAAATCTTTGCATGAAATCTGTTTTATCAGCTATATGTGATGACTCCTACACTGGGACAAACCTTTTTTGCCTCTTTCATTAACTGATGCTCAACAGCACATGTGGAAGTGACTGACATATCTGTCCTTGCTTGTCAGATACTGGGAACAAGAAGCACATGGTCAGACTGCTGACCTACCTGCCAGGAACGCCGGTAGCCAAAATTGCCACCAATGCCCAGATCCTGTATGAGATTGGTAAACTGGCTGCCAGCCTGGATAAAGCACTCGCAGAGGTGAGTTCTCGTCTGCAGCCTCAGACCTCTTTCTTCATGAATGTCTCTTCAGCATTTGTCCTTGTGCTGCTGCCTGCTCTCCTGGGCTGCAAAACGCGAGTGGGTGAATGCAGGTGTCAGTGATTTCATCCCTCAGTGTCAGCTCCAAGCTGGGCTGTCACAGGACTGGTGACATGGTATCGGTGACACTCTTGCAATGCATTTTTGTACCAGTACTGGGAGATAAGGATTTCCTTTACTTATCACCTGTTTAGCGTTTCAAACCTGGCAGATAAGGAGAATGAACTCTAGGGCGCTCACATGAGAAGCGTGCCAAGCTTGTTTTAAAGGATTGTTGTGTAGTGCACAGCTGGCTGATCTATTACTTTGAATTCGTTTTGACTTGGTGACTTTCTCCTGGTCATCAGCCCTGGGACCATTTAACGTTGGTAGCAGCTGGTTCCTTCCCTACAGTGCCAGCTGTGCCAACAAACAGAGATCTGTGACCCCTCTCATTTGCACTGCTACCACTCAATCTTAGTGCAAAGTAAGTTCTTCCTTTAGTCTGTAATTATACAGGATAATAAAGCTGATAAATCAGCCAGTAATTAGGTTTGATACATAAAAGAACCCTTGCATTATTTATCGCCTTTCATTAACCTTTCCTTCTCATGGTCTGACTGCCAGCTTCAGACAATTATGAAATGTGAATTGCCAGCTTTACTAACCACATTCTTAAATTACAAAACCATTTTTCAATTGGGAAAGATAACTTACTGTTGCCTTCTGGCGCACTGGTCACACTCTTATAATGCGATTAAACCAGTTTATATAGACGAGCTAGTCTCAAAATATGGCTGTGACTGATCCTGCCAATGAGGAAGTACTTGATGAGAAAGCAAATTCAGATGGAAAAGGCTCTTTATGCCCTTAACATATGGATTATCATCTACCAAGGCTTGTCATTTAAAAGAAAGCAAATTACAACAATTCTTATCCAAACTTCAAGATATTGTTGGCACTAAAAATAATACCTAAGGTATTAAGTTTCCTGATGACAGACCGGAAAACACAGACTGCCTTTTTTGCCCAGTTAACTTACTTTGTCACCTTGATAGCAGAGCAGCGTGCCGTGCTTTGTTCTGTGCACCCCCTTCTCTGGTGGTGTCTGTGTGGCTCGGACGTGCCTGGCAGCCACGAAGTGGAAATGAGTTTATGGCTGACCTTCTAAGGCTTGGCAGTGACGAGGGCTCGTGACTTACCACCCTTACCAGCAGGTGGCTTTATCCCTCCCGATGTGTGGCTTTCCACGGCGTTAGGGATCCTGCATTGTGATTTTGGCTTAGGCTCGGTGTTGTTCCTCGTTCGTACACGGTCCGTTTTGACTATCAGTTAGTGATCATTAAGAGCTTTAATTACAAGCATAGTTTTTGTGGGTTTTTTTAAGAGGAAGCCAGCTGCTGTCTTGGAAAGTCTTTTTATTTGCCCTGTGTGCTGGTCAGACCTGGCCCACAGGCGGCCCTAATAAGCATTTGAGGAGTGCACGTGTGGGGTGTGCAGTGGGAGAGATGCTTTTCCTCTCTGAATGCCACTTTCCAAACCACCTTTTCCATTTGTGAGAAAGAGGTGAAGGACCTTGTTTGTTTAAAATAGCGAGGCCCGGTTGTCCAAAGGCAGATTCCCATGAGGGTGAAGTCGTGGTCAGTGTCTCCACGAAGCACTCTGTCCGCAGGGTTTCTCACACACCAGCTCTTCCTAAGGCTTGTCCCCAGAAGCTGCCACCTTCAAAAGCACAGAGTGTGCCTGTTCCCAGCACGCTGGCAGGTTTTGTGGCCCTTCTGCTGTGCTGTCTTCCTGCAGTGCCAGCTGTGCAGGCTGGGCTCTGCCAGCCTGGGACTCTGCCTTGGCAAGGCCTCAAAGTGCCTCCATCAAGTCAACAGCAATTTCAGATTATTTAAGTGACAAATGACTTAATATAACCTTTGTGTCTAAATCATGGGGAAAAAACAACATCCAGGTTGTATGTAGATTCTAAGATGCTTGCCTTAATCATTCTTCATTCAGGTTATTATTTTACTTGATGTAAAGCAATAGTGCAAGTCATGGTGCTTTTCAATGAGTCTCATTAGAAACCTGTTAAAGTTTACAGGGGCTTGGAATAGGCCCTTTAATCGCAATCAATCATTTTTTACTTATGGCCTATTTTGCTGTGTGCTTTTTCCAAAGAAATTCCATCACCCATCAGTAAAAAGCCTGCATCGAGGTCAGTTCATTTGGAACCTGGCAAATGTTCCTCTTCTAGAGCAGTACATTGATGCCTTGGGCCAGAACAAATACCGTGCAGTTGTGGAACAAGTCATCGAGCAGTTTAAAGGGAAAGTGATACCCAAGCTAAGCAGTTTTCGAGCCTGTGAGTATTTTATTCTCATTTTAATTATGTTGAAATGAGACACAGAAAATGCTTTCAGGAGTTTGGGTCTGTGTAGAAGGCAAAAAAAAGGCTCAAAAGTAAATCTCCTTTCTCCCCCACCTAGACATGGGCAAACATTGTGCTGAAAGGACACAGCATCTGTAAGCCGGCAGGAATGTGCTATCCAGGGTCAGGGTCAGTTCCTTTCTGCTGAGTTTGCTTCCTCTTAAGGTGATGATTTTCATAAAGGCCTAAATAAGTACTTAATCATACTTTTGGAATTCTGCTCACATCGATCTTGGTGACAGTGTGACAGTTCTGTAGTTGGAAACTGCTGTTGTGTATTTGGAAAGTGTGTAGCATATCACAGGTAGTACCAGAGCAGTCAGATCTTGAAACACTCCCTCCATCCACTGCTGTCAGTGCAGTGGAGGTTCCTGGGAAGCAGTAAAGGTGTGAAAGGCAGCTCTTGATGCTGCAGGGGACTCGTATGGTTTTGTAGTTGAGTGTTAGTTTGAGCCTCTGTGCATCTTCTCAAAGCTGTTCCACTGAGAAATGCGGCGGGGAAAAAAAATTCCGCTGTTTAAAGATTGTTAAATACTGTTTCTGTTTCACCTGTGCTTAGGTATCAATCATGGAGATCTTAATGACCACAACATCCTCGTAGACTCCAGTTCTGCTTCCCTGGAGAACCCCCAGTACAGAGTGTCGGGCATCCTGGACTTCAGCGACATGAGCTACGGGTATTACGTGTTTGAGGTCGCCATAGCCATCATGTACATGATGATCGAGAGCCCGGACCCTCTGGGCGTCGGGGGGCACGTTCTGGCGGGGTTTGAGAGCGTGGTGCCGCTGACGGCCGAGGAGAGAGGGGCCCTCTTCCTCCTGGTGAGCGGGAGGTTCGCCCAGTCGCTCGTCATCGCCGCCCACACGGCTCTGCTGTACCCGGAGAACAAGGAGTACCTCATGATCACGGCCAAAACCGGCTGGAAACACTTAATGACGATGTTTGAGATGGGCCAGGAAGCAGTGGAGAAGAAATGGTTTGAGACTGCCCGGGCGTACACGCACCGAGCACCGGCCCCCTTGGTCGGTGCCTACTGAGGTGTCACTGCCTGTGGCACCGGACCAAATAAAGGCAATAAAGTGAGTGCTGCCTGGGCTGGATGGGGCTCCTTGGAGGGCAGGGGCGGGAACCAGGCTTGGTCTCTCTTCCCCAGGGAGTGCGGCCGTTTCCTGCCCTCGCAGCAGCGGGGCCATTGCTGACCCTCAGGGCATGGGTGTGGCTGTCCATGACCCTCAGGCCGGGGTGTGGCCATTGCTGACCCTCAGGATGGGGCTGTGGCCATTACTGACCCTCAGGCCGGGGGTGTGGCCATTACTGACCCTCAGGCCGGGGTGTGGCCATTGCTGACCCTCAGGATGGGGCTGTGGCCATTCCTGACCCTCAGGATGGGGCTGTGGCCATTCCTGACCCTCAGGATGGGGGTGTGGCTGTTCCCGCCCCGTTCCTCTGGCCCCGCCCCGCGCGCGGCAGGGAAGGGCACAAGCCCCGCCCCGCCCCGGCGCGCGGCACCGCGCAGGCGCGGCGGCCATTTCCGAGGCGGCGCTGAAGGCTCGGGCGCGGCGGCAGCGCCCGGTTCGTGCCGCGGGACGGGACCCGCCGCCCCCGCCCGGCCCAGCGGCTCCTCCCCGGCCCGCCGTGAGTGACGGGGGGCGGCGGGCGGGCTGGGGGGTGCGGGGCGCTGCCCTGCGCGGCGCGGGGGGCGGCGAGGCCCTGGCGTTGTGCGGCGCTGAGGATGACTGTGCAGTGCGGGCGGGCGGCAGCGCCCTCTGGGGCCGGGCCGGGGGCGCTCGGTGTCGGTGCCGGTTCACGTGTCCCGTGTTCCCCCACAGGCCCGGTGCCGGTTCCTGTGCCGCTTCCCGGTTCACTCCCCCGTTGTTCCCCCGCAGGCCCGGTGCCGGTTCCTGTGCCCGTTCCCGGTTCCCTCGCAGGCCCCGCTGCCCGCGGCGCGTCCTCGGCACGATGGTGAGTGACAGCCTCCCCCGGGCTCTGCGGGGCGCGGTGCTGCCCAGTCACGGCCCAGGCGGTCAGACCGGCCCGGCTCACCGGGTGGTTGGGTCTGTTGTGGTACACGGGGACTTGGGAGGGTTGGTGACAAGAGACTGACGGTACTTACTGAGCTATTGCTTTTTACAGTCTCGAAGATATGACTCCAGAACTACCATATTTTCTCCTGAAGGTATTTTTTAACCCCACACTTTCAAGTAAACTCTGACTGCTCTATTCATTTTCTCACTTGCGTGAAGGTTGGTTGTTTATAGCGCGTTTCCATCTGTGTGTGAGTTACAGAAATCATATTTACCTAGTAGAAGTAGCACAGAGTTCTGTAAGGACAACAACGAAGTGAACATTTCCAAATTCATTCTAACTGAAGCAATAATAAACCCTTCCCCCATGAGTAAGTAATATCACCTGCCACGTTTTTTTAAGTAACTATTTATCTCTTATTTGATATGAGTGGATTTTGTCACTGTCCTCCAAGACTGGACAATACCCTGCTGGTGCAGTCACACATCTCCTTGTTGTTCTTGCACACAAGTGTGTGCACACCATGTTTTCTTATTTCTTAGATGGATGGACTCAAAAAGTTCAGTATCAGATATTTTCTTTGATTACTGAAAATCCAGTTTGGCTCATTTTCCTGCAGTAGAGACTTCTCTTGATTTTTTTTTTTTTACTTTTTTAAAGAAAGAGTGTTCTCCCCATTTTTGGATTTTCCTTCTCTGATTCCTTCCTCCTGTTCAACCTATTAATTTACCATCAACTGGCGTTTGGTGTTATGTTTTGACATTGTTAACTGAAACCCTCTCCCAGGTCGCCTGTACCAGGTGGAGTATGCAATGGAAGCCATTGGACATGCAGGCACTTGCCTGGGAATTCTAGCCAATGACGGAGTCCTGCTGGCAGCAGAGAGACGCAACATCCACAAGCTGCTTGATGAAGTGTTTTTCTCAGAGAAAATATACAAATTGAATGAGTAAGTTGAAATGATGATCAAATGTCCAGTGATGTTATTAGTAACAAAACACTGGTTAGCACATAAGCTGGTTTTATTTAATTTGAAGTGTTAACAATCTTGACAAGTATGACTTGTCACGCTTTGTCATTGCTCACTTCAGTAGTTCTCCTCCTAAAGAAGAAATATTGCTTGGTTTGGTTTTTTTTTTTTCTCTAGGGGAATTTTCCAGGTGAAATAGCCTGTTTGTTGTACTGTGCCAGTACAACAAGGTAGTGGTATTGCAGCAGTTCAGAAAATTGGGAATTCTCTTTTACAAAGTACCACTGAGGGGCAGAATGAAGAATGCACACAAGAACTACCATCCTGCTTCAGCTCAGTATCCTCTTCTAAGTCTTTGTTTTATTTTGGTGACTCAAAGAGAACAAGGTAATTGGGTGCCTTAGGCTTCTTTGCCACAATTGTAGCAGAAATGATGTATCTCCCTATTACAACTTCCATTTTAGTTCTCTGGAAGTTAAATTTGTGATGTCACAGCAAAGATTATTACAGATTATGCTTTCTTGCCTGTAAGGCAGGTAGAGCTTCATTCTTGCTGGAAGTTGCACATGAAACTCAAGCAGTTTTTCATCCTGTCAGCCCCCCATTCCGTGGTGATCATGAAGGCAGAACAGTAGGAAGCACTGCATTTTAGAGAAGGCAGTGTAACAGTGCAGTGGAGCAGTCCCTAGAACAGCCCTTCCATTTTCTGGGAAATTCCTAACTTCACAAATCCTTCTCGGGTAATGAAAGCTTTGTAGCAACATCAAGTTGGGCTAAAGAACTCTTAATTTAAGAGCTAACAAGCAATGAAGGATGTGAAGTGCTTGTTTTTGCCAGGGTCATATCCAGGTCACTGAGTTTCAGTGACACAGATGCCGAGTGTCAGCCAGAACTCCCGCTGGAGGCCTGTCACGTCTGTGTGGTTCCACATCAGGTGGCCTCCTGAGAGGCACCTGCCTGTACCTGCTGGCTCTTGTAAAGCCACCCAGGACTGGATCATCTCTGGCATGACCCTCTCCTCAGAACTATCTGTGTAACTAACGTGCTGACTGACATTGCTGTCCACCTCTGCTCTCAGGAAACGGTTACTGATGTTTTTGGAGTACCCAAAAGGCAGGAGCTGATGAACCTGTTTTATGTGGCAGCTGCGTAGTTTTGATCAGGCAAGGCTGACAGAAGGTGTTGTGCTGGGACCCCTGTGTGAAGATGTGGCTGTTGGCTGGAGATGGATGGGAATTCACTCCATCTGTGCTTCCATTGCAGGGACATGGCTTGCAGCGTTGCAGGAATTACTTCAGATGCCAATGTTCTAACGAACGAGCTGAGACTGATTGCACAGAGGTAGGTCTGCTGATAGTTAACGTGGTTTTACTTGCCTGCCCTGTCACATTCAGTTCCCTGGGTGTTAAATCAAAATGAACGTGCATTTGGTAGATCAGAAGTAGATTGAAATACAACAGCTAGATCAAAGAGGCTCTGGCAACTTGTTTCCTCTTAAATGTGGTACAGGATACTGTCAGCAAAACGAGTTTTGAAAACCATTTTTTTTTCCTCTTTGATATTAGGTATTTGTTACAGTATCAAGAGCCCATTCCTTGTGAACAACTGGTAACAGCACTGTGTGATATCAAGCAGGCTTATACACAGTTTGGAGGTAACGGAGCGTGATGAGTCATCGTGTTATTAAATGTCTAAGGAACAATTCTCTGACATAATATGAAGGATCTAAATGTCTGAGCAGTTCTACTGAATTCTTCTCTTACCAAGTTATACTGACAAAAACAATAGTCTAATTTAAGAGGGGAATGGGTAGTCATGGTTACTGCTTTGCTGCTGAAGGTGCTACTTTTTATTGATTGGGAAATTGATGGCTGGGATGCCAGCCCGTTGTACAGAATGCTGTGAGTGCTCTTGCTTTTAATCAATGCCTTCAAAAGACCAGCAGAGAATTGTTTAATAGGCAGCTTTTCAACATTTGGGGCCCACCCAGAACGTAACACTTCAAAAACTACTGTTTCTGTGGCTCGAGCAACATGTCAGAAGATGATGTTATCTTGTTCCTTAGTATGTGAACTGATGATTCTCTGTTTTCCATATATGTAGCATGAAAGAATTACCTTTTTAGGTACTTGGCTTCTGACGCTGTTAAGTTAAACGCTGTAACAGCTAAGCTACATGCTTTAAATATTCAATTTTGGTTTAAAGCCCTGAGATGATAAATTACAATCTGTGGAGACAGAAATGAGCTGCTCTTAGTGTTAAATGGAATAAACCTCTGCTGCCCCCCCACACCCCATGACTTAGAAAGAAATGCTGGCGTGCTTATCTCAAGCAACAGAAGCGCAGAACTGTCTATTAAATCCCAGTTCACAGGAAAAGATTTGGGAAAAAAAATCAAAGAAAATAATTGTCACTCGTGACCAACCTTTGTTACTAAATTTAGATTGCTAATAGCCTTCTTTTCAACAGGAAAACGCCCTTTTGGTGTGTCATTGCTCTATATTGGCTGGGATAAACATTATGGATTTCAGCTGTATCAAAGTGATCCTAGTGGAAATTATGGAGGCTGGAAAGCTACATGCATTGGGAATAACAGCGCTGTAAGTTCTGGTTTTTTTCTTCTCAAAAAAACAAGGAAAAAGGTGTAAATTGCACTGTACTAATTAAACTGAGTTGTTGATTACTAGTGCAGAGGAGATTTACAGGTAATTTTAGCAGTGCTGCTGTTACTCCTGTCTTGATATTACCTGCCAAAAAGCCCAGCAGTTTGGTTGGTTGCCCAAAGATACCTTTTTAATTTCTGTCCCATTTACAGGCAGCTGTGTCAATGCTAAAGCAGGACTACAAGGAAGGCGAAATGACCTTAAAGACTGCGCTGGCATTGGCCATCAAAGTGCTGAACAAAACCATGGATGTTAGCAAGCTCTCTGCAGAGAAAGGTGAGCTCCTGCAGTGGCATGGTCTGCAGTGGAGGCACACGCTCTAGGTGTGGATTGTTGGCTCTTTTGTCATGCGAACAGTGTAGCTGTAAGCAGTGAGCGTGTCTGGGAGGAGAGTGCTGGAGAGGTGTTGATGCTGCCGTGCTCGGCTGCAGGGGGGAGGACAGGAGCCTTCGGCTTCCCTGGCACCTGCCATCCCAAACCTCGCCCTTGTGCTGATTGCTCTGCCCGCAGGACAAAATGTAACGCGCTGTCTGTTCCATGTGTTTCAGTTGAAATTGCAACACTGACAAGAGAGAACGGAAAGACAGTGATAAGGGTTCTGAAGCAAAAGGAGGTGGAACAATTGATTAAACAACATGAGGAGGAGGAAGCAAAAGCTGAACGTGAAAAGAAGGAAAAGGAACAAAAAGAGAAGGATAAATAGAGTATGAAATCAAGTGTTCTCTAGATAATAAAGGACCTGCTTCAGTAAAAGATAATCTGGATTTCTGTCTGGTAGAAGCCTACAACTACGCCATGGAGGACCCAGAATTACTTTTGATGAACCAGGTCCTTAATCATCATTTAGATAATTAGTTTACCGCTCCTTACATTGACCAACAATTGCTTTAATTCTTGAACACTCTATTTCTTTCATCTTCTATTTTTTATTATGGAATAAAATATAAGAAGAATAGCGATGGGTGTCTTTATTTCCTTAGTAATGCCTGGATATGCACAATCTTGAGGAATTTATTCGCTTTAAACCATTAAAACAAGGTATATGGTAGTTGGTAAAGAACAAATATGGTGTTAGAATTGTTAGAACTTTGTGTGTATGTGTGGGTTTTCCTTTTAAGGTAGTGAAAAGAGCTCCGTAGTTTGAGAAGTCATTTCACAAATACAGAATTAAAGTGTGCTGGCATGCCAAGTTTTAGTTTTGGCCTATTTTGTTCTATAACAGGCTCTGTCAAACTGATGGTCTTGCAAGCAGTAGTGTTTTAAAAATGCCCTGTAGCAAATGTGTTCAGTTTATCATAGCCTTCACCAGTGCATGCGTTTTCTAAGAAATTAATCATACAACACGAGCTGTGTTCACACAAACTAGAAAGACATTTTACAAAGGCCATGTGAAAATGTTAATCTATCTTGTCAGAATAAAAATAGGTAAATAAAAGAGTGCATGATTTTTAGGCCATGTTGACTATTTCACATTTTATCCTGAATGAAAGTTGAGATGTCTTACGTTTAGCTTAGAGTTGCTGATACTTCCCCACAGAATTTGGTTCCGTTTTCTGGCACAACAGTCTAAAAAAAAACCAGTTAACCACCTAAGAAATCATGATATTTGTGCATGAATTAGAAATTATAATAATTTTTGTCCATCTTGTCCCTATACTGAATGCAAGAAAGTGTAATTTCCAGAGTAGCAATAATCTCTGGAAAAAAACCACAGAGGAAATGGAAACAAGTTATTGAAAATTATTGTGTACCTTTTCAGATCTCAAAAGCAAACTGAAAAGCTCAAATGTGAGGCCTTACTTGCTGAATTTCCAGCTGTGACACTGGTGATCCAGCCCCTTTGTGCCCACCCTGGATTGCATTGATCTTGTAGCTTTTTTGGTTGGATTGGTTTGTTGGGATTTTTACCCCAAAGGTTGTTGATGTGTACAGGGTTGAATGCGAGCATTTAAAGAAACCGAGTGAATCCAGGCAATGTTTTGTTGTTAATCCATCCCAGACATTTTTGACTAAAATGTACTTCGTCAACATGGCCAGAAGTTACCCTTCATCTCCACTAAACCCATTTTTGAGGTCACTGCTGTAAGAGTCACTGTTGAGAACAGAGGGAAGGAATCTGCCTTGAGGTGTGTGTGCTGCAGCCTGTGCAGATGCCCTGCCCTCTGGCAGCCCCTGCAGGGGTGGCTGGGGGCTCTGTCTGGGCTGCAGGACCTGCTTGGCCATTCTCCACGTCTCAGTGCAGGCCAGTTGCTTTAGTCTTTTGTACTGAACTTAGGCAGCACGTGGTTAATATTCAAATTTTACAGCCAGTAAAACTTTGACCGACTCTTACTTACACCTTGTGCAACAGTAGGTCTTCCAAACTGACATAGGAATGGTATTTCGTGGAACAAGCCCTGAACAGTTGCAGGCAACATGCAATGGGTAAGATTCAATCTCCATTATAATGGGTTGTATCAATACCTCAGGCTCCATTTTTATGTAGAATTTCAGTGCTCAATCTTCCTATTTTTTGATACCATGAATGCAATGTTATCAGCATCTTTTGCAGATTTCTGGATCACTGATGATGGTTATACAAGTGCTTGGAATATGCTCTAAAACAGCAATGCCAAAATGGAGTTTTGTCTCACTTCTCAAAGATGACTTGCAACAAAACGTGATCAGCTCCAGCAATGCTTTCTGTCTTTCGGGAAACCAGGAGAGCATCTGAGCTTGTGTCCATCGATGTATATAGACCATCCAAGGCAGTTTGTTTAGTGGAGTCGTGTAAGTATTGTTAGATAGCTTAGGATATAGACTTATTCAAATATTTTTTCTTAAATGCATCTTTTTTCTAACAAAATGGGGATAGCATTTCTTTGCCAAACACTGCATAATTTGCTGGTAAAGGAGAACTTTTTATAGGAGAACTGTAATAACAAAAATGTTGAAATAACTTAAGTAATTTTCTGATCTGTACTCCGTTGTGTCTTGAAGCGTTAGGTTGTGTAGTTACACTACATTTTAAAAGATCTATTTATTTTAAAGTTTTGTTTACCCAAAGTAAAAGTAGCGTCAAGTACTTTAATGAGTATAATCTTTGAACAGTAATTACCAGTTTAATTTAAGAAGCCATCATCTCTCCTGAGTGCCATTAATAGCTGATCGTGAGCTGAGCCTCAGTACTGCCTTGCGATAGGCAGGTAACTCCAGCTGGCACTCCTGTCCAAGATGTACAGCAAAGTTCTCCTGAAATAAATTTAATTTCTGATTTTTCTGCATTTGAGCCTAGGGCAATAAGCAGATGCTGGGGATCTTTCATAACTAGAATCTTCCTGAGCCATCCTTGCAAGTTCCTTACCTGTTCTTCCTAGAGATAAGAGCAGTGTTCGACTGCATTGGCCTATTGTGTTGATTCTGGCTTTGTGTGTTTAAACAAAAAAAAAAAAAACTACAAAAAAAATCACCACCGTCTGTGCCTTTTCTGGGAGTGGTTTGGGGATAAGTCATAAGAACAGAAAATGATTCTGGCGATACATTTGAGGTATCTTTGCTAATCAAAAGATCTTCCTGTTCTTTGTATGTTTTTTTTTTTTTTTGGTGTACGTAGTGTTTACGTAGAGTTTACAGTGTATTGCATAAATATTTCAGATATTTAGCTATTGCTGTGGCTTAAATGTTATTTTAACACCAGAACTTTGTGTGGTGCTGTGGATGGTGACAGATTTTTCAAGTTAGGTAGAAGTATTTACTTGAAGCTGTTTGCATAATATGATGTTTGTAAACTTAAAACCTGGGTAGCTTATATCTCACTTGACTGCATGATAGAACTTGATAGGGCAAATATGCAAATATTCACAAATAGATTGTCCTAAGAGATTGTAACGTGGTTTGTTATTCTAAGTAGCTTAAGAGGTGATGAAACTACCGCTTTTCCAGTAATATCTGTGCTGTCCTTGCATCTGTCAGTGTTTAAACAGCTAGCTTGTTTTCTAGGTGACTGTATTCTGTTCAAATAAAATCAAACTTACTTCTCAGACTGCTTCTTACATGACCTCCTTTAGGTATGCTTCCCTCTTCATCTGAATATGTTACTTGTGAGTTACAAATAGCACCCAAATTGAGGTGAAGGACTTCTGCTGTAAAATTTGACAGCTGCTTCTGGTTTGGTGTGGATTTCTTTCTGTTCATAACCTTAAAATTAGGGACAATACTTCTGCACTGCGCTGTGAGAATGACTGCATTAGTGACTGCGAGGTTTGAGAGGCCGCAGAACTGTATGTGAGCCATAGATAACAGAGCTAAGTGTGTACAAGACATCCAGCCCGAGGAGTTAATGCACTCGGGTAGTTCATACGGGAGAGAAATTGTGGAGCTTCAGACCAGATGAGATTCTAGGGCTTCAATGTCTTTCATTTTCTTTAAAGAATGTTTTCCATTACAGTTCTTCTCTGGTAAAAGCTGTCCTCCTTTTTAGGTTTTAATTGGCAGTTCTTTCTATTGCAATATGAAAAACCGCTGAAGTAACTTGATCTAAGAGTATCCTTCACTGGCTTTAATCTGCAGAAAATTCAGCTTCACAAAGTTTTTAGAATATTTCTGATTTTACAGAGAGAGCTGAGCAGCTTGCTATTTTTATCTGTGTTTAATTTGGCGTTTGGCTTTCCAGTTAAACTGCTCTTCGTTGCACAGTAAAAGCTGCCATCAGCCAATTTATTGCAGATTTCTCAGGCCATACTTTAGTGGGGACCTTCAGATGTCACCTCCTGCTGACAAGGGCCCTTTGAAAGACACCATTACTCATGTAATTGTTTAGGCTTTCACTTCATGACAAATACTAAACATGCTGGTGTTATTATTAACATTTTGCTCCAAGCTCAAAGCAGCAGGAAAAATCAGCTGCTTATTTATAACTCCTATTTTCTAAAACAGTAATAATACAATGTAATTAACATGTGCCAGATGATGCCACATGAAATATTTAGCAAAAGGTTGGGCACGTAACCCAGACAGTTTAATCCTTTTATATCTTACAGCATCTGTTTTGCCTGGTTAGGACCCAGCTGCACACAAATCCACAGTTATGTAATAAAACCACTTTGCTATGTCCTGCACGTTCAAGTGGCAGCTCCTCCAACACTGTTAACAAGACATGAAGGCTCTAAAATGCATTTACTGCAACGTACACACACCCTGCTAACAGAAATACAGGTTTTACACGATAACCCTGTGTTAGGAACACCAGGTGCAGTGCAGTGCTGAATTGGACCAGTCGTCATCAAAAACCACAGAGTCGCAATTTCACTACAAATATTGCCAAGCAATTTTTGGAGCGCTCGGAAAACACCAGAACTCTGGTGTGTCACGAAAGAATTAAAACAGGGTTCTTTTGTGCCCTGTTTTGGGCTAAAATACATTGTTTATTTACTCTAAAATCTTGGGTTGACCACTGCATACACACTGGGCATTTCGGAATAACAGGCCTGCTGCATCCTTTCACACAGACATACTTTGAGTGTGCAGGACAGGCAGTACACAAACATTCTCACTCTATCAAATGACCATATTTACTGCAGAGTATTCAAATCAATACAAGTGTGCTGGAAGAAACTACTGTGTAAGCAGCCTTTTTTCTGGGTGCTTGCACGGACTGCATTATGTCCTGCACAGACATGCGCAACCCAAATACAGCTGCAGGGTAAGATCGTACAGAAAAATACGAGTTTAAAAAGTAAGGGATTAAAACGCCCCAGTATTCTGTTTTGGTCATTGAGAAGACTCACACTCTGCACAGAGAGATGCACTATTTTTCTGTAAAAGAATTTTGGCAATTGACAACATTCTTAATGAAATTGCTGCTTTGGGTAATGCTCATTTTAGGAAGGTATAAAGTTGCTAAAATTATTTGAGTTAAATAAGGACCGTTTTCCTGAGGAGTACAATACCTAGCACTTTTCACATTGTAGCTGATTAACACTATGAAGCCATTTAGCCCTTCTTTCCAAATCTTTTCTCTCTGTAAAATATTCATATCTTGGATGTAAAAAATGCATTAATGCCAGCTGCTCCTATTTTCTGTGGCAAGGTGTACACCGTGCATTTCCATGAGGACAATTTAGGAAAAAATCACTAACTGAGTTTCACAGTTCGTGCGTTATGTCTTCTGTAACAGATTTTATTTATCTGATACAGAAAAAAAGATGTTTTTAAAAAAGTATTTATATTATGTGTTACATATAATACATGTTGTATATGTGTTTTATATATGTTTATATATTATTATATATATGATGTGTATGTATATCTATAATATATATATAAAGGTGGTGGATTCTCCATCCCTGGAGGTATTTAAGAAGAGACTGGATGTGGCACTTTGTGCCATAGTCTAGTAACTGCGGTGGTAGTGGATCAAAGGTTGGATTTGATGATCTTAGAGGTCCTTTCCAACCCATCTTATTCTATTCTATTCTATTCTATTCTATTCTATTCTATTCTAGTCATGGAAATATCCTGGGTCTTTGTAGCTTGCATCAGTTTTCCTATTTTTGGTTAAAAGTTCCAAAATATGCTGATTCAGAAACTTTTACAAATCCTACTGATTTAGAAACTTTAAAAAAACAAAAACAAAAAACCACAAAAACACAAAAAAACCACCACCAACAAAAACAACCGAAAACCCTACTGCGTGTTTCATACTGAACGGAAATCAAAAGTTACTTTGTAATTTTCCCTTCCTTTTTCGCTAGAAGTCACCTAAACTCCCTGCCGGGAGCACGGCGTGCGAGCAGCAGGCGTTGACCGGGAGTTTTCCGCGGGCGCGGCGGTACCTGCCGGGAGCTGCGGGAGCGGCCCCGGGGGGCCGCGGCGGGCGGTGTTGGAGTGTGCGGGGTGTCGGGGTGTGCGGGGTGTGCGGGGTGTCGGGGTGTGCGGGGTGGCGGGGTGTGCGGGGTGTCGGAGTGTGCGGGGTGTTGGGGTCCCCGCCAGCCGGGACCGCCGCCCGCGCCCCGCGGCCGTTCCCGCCCCCCGCGCCCCCTCACGGCCCCCACGGGGCGGGGCCAGCACCGCCTCACGGCCCCCGCCGCTCCCGGCTGCGGGGCTCGGAGCCAGCGGGGGCCGTGCCCCAGCCATGGCCGGGCGCGGAGCGGGGCTGCGGAGCTGCGGCCGCGCCGCCCGGCTCCTCCTGCTCCTCCTCGGCTGGCTCTGCGCGCCCCTGCCCGCCCAGCCCGGAGCCCCGCAGGCGGGTAAGGCGGCCCGGGGTGAGGGCCGGCGGGGTGAGGGGGAAGGCGCTTCGGCGGGAGCCGTGAGGGTGTGGGAGGGCAGGGCACGGCCGGCCGGCGGTCCGAGCCCGCCGGGCGCTGTTCCGGAGCCGCCGGGGGTGGAGCGGGTGGCACCGCGGCCCGGGGGTTCGGGCGCCGCTGCCTCCCGGGGCTGTGCCCGGCTGGGAGCGGTTCGTGAGGGGAAACGGGCGGGATTTCGTGTGTGTGAGGGGGAAGACGCCGCCGGGCTGGGGCCGCCACGGACCCGCTTCGCTCTCCACGGCATCAAGTTTCGGCCGAAGCCGGGTGAGGTGGGGCTGGTGCCGGGGGGGAGCGGGTCCGGCGGGGGCTGAGCAGCGCTGGGGGAGCGTGGCCGGCTCTAAGAAAAGGAACGGGACTCACAAGAGCCAGCGGTCGGACCCGCCTCACCCGCGCTGCCCCGGGCCCAGGGAGGGGAAAACGCCTCTGCCAAACCGCGGCTGTTCGGGTGCACCTCGGCCTCGATTGCCGCACGTTTCATTACACAGCGGCTATGCTTTCTAAATGTGTGTGTGTTGTGATAAAGGTTTCAGGTGCCACAGCTTTCAGTTTTTGCTCTGCTCGCTGGTACAGCTGTGGGTTTGTGTGCCTGCTGCTGGCACGGGGGTAAACTTTCAGAATGCATTTCAGTAATTGCCGTTTCGCGTGTGGATGTGACCGCACGTAAAAACAACTCTCTCAAGGATTTATAACAGAGCTCTCTTTATTTTGGTCGTGCGTTGTTTGTTTGACTTCAAAAGAGTCAGTCTCGTAATTCAATCGGGATGTAACTTTCCGAGCTGAAGGATCTAAAATAGCATATGAAGCTGGAGTGTTTATAGAACTACACAAAGATTAAAGGAGCAAAATCACTCGTCAAAGATTTATTTAGAAGCAGTTATTCTAAAGCGTTGCTTGTGTATAATTTCTGGGCACATTGCTAAGAGTTTTGCAGAATGTCCTGAAACCATAACTGCCATATTTGCAGGCAGAAAGAAAATGAATGAAAAATGAATTTGACCTTTTTTTTTTTTTTTAAATATTAACTCAAAATTGAAAAAGTGGTTGTAAGTATGGTTTATGGAAAATTGATTTTGTTGTTGTCTTGGTTTTAAATCAGCTGACAAATACTCAGTCTGTTATTGCTAAACACAACTTAAAAGACTATTCTTTGTTTCAGCATTTGGGAAAGTGTTTCTCATCATGAGAGAGGATATTGCTGTGCAAAATCATTTTGTTACATTATATGATTTGTATGACTACATGTAATTACCCATAGTCAGGTTAAGCCAAATTTAGCCTTTTGGCACAAGCCAGCAGTTTTGACTTCACTGAGAACTGATCATACATAGTGAGGGTAACATTTTCTTTTCACAATTTGTTTGCTATAAAATAACATGAAATTTGCTGTGAGAGTGCCTGTAAATTAATTTGGTGTTTCATTAGTAGTGAACTAACACTTTATCTTGAGTAACTCTGAATTGTCAAGGCAAAATACTTGCTGATTTAAAGTGCAGTCAAAGTATAAGTTTTGTTCCTTGCACTGAATCTTAAGCAAAGAGGTGAGACTTAACTCTCCAAATGGACTCGTGGTTACCAAGCTGTGCTGCAGACCTGTGGTAGTGTTTCCTCAGGAGTTCACGTACCCAGGCATTTTGCACTCATTTTAACAGCGTAGATCCTTCTCCCTGCCCAAAAGGAAGCTGCAAACCTTCATACTTATGTGGGTTTCTTGTCATTTTCCTCACAAAATATTTTGTGCTTTCTTTAGAGATTCTTAGGAAGAAAACCACAAGCATTGATTTGTGGAGAAATGTCTGTGTTGATTTGTAAAGGGAACTGTGGAAGGAAGTACTTGCAGTTTCCCAGGTTTTAGAACGGTAAAACCTGGGTTTTGTGTGGTATGTTCTGATATCTTCTACTCTCCATCTGGTTTTGAGCAGAGTACCTGATTTCTAAGCAGGGTCTCTGACTGCAGTGAGCTGTAGGATTGTTCGTTCTGGTGTATCCAGGACTGGAAATGAGCTGGGTGGGCAAAATGCTGCTGTGGCAGAAGGTTACACCAGTGGCAGCACTGGCAACTTGTGAGAAGCCCCAGCCTGTGTCTTACTTACATAAATCCTGGATTTGTGTTCAATTCCATGCACAGCCTCTAAATTTGCACTTGTAAATGGTTCTAATGTTAAGATTCTACATCCTTGTTCTTCCTATTTCTCCCTGCGCTCTGCACTTGCATGCCCCCTGTTTGCTGCTTGGTTTCAGCCATTCTCGGTGCTGTCCTCACAGTCCAGGGGCAGCCTTTTGCTGTGCCCTGGCTGTCGGGCAGGGAGGAGGATCGCAGGGAGGCTGAGAGGAGCGTGTTGGTGTCGGGGAGCTCGGGAGGAGATGCTGTGCCGGGGCGCAGAGCCGCGGTTGGGACCGCGGGGGGCTGTCAGTCAGGAGGCTGCTGCTGGCAGGGGTGTCACCACAGAGGTCATGGGGGGTGTGTTCCGTAGCAGCCACAGCACAGCTGTTCAGAAAGGAGTGCTTTGTGCTCCAGTTACCTCTTAAAGACTGACCATCAGTTTCTTGGTTAGTTACAAACTACATGGCAACATATTATGCTGCTGTTAAACTTGTAAATGTATTCAAGAACATGGGCCATAATTACACCTTGATGTTAAGCTACTAGGGGATAGTTTAATTCTACGTTACAATTATGAACTCGCAACTTTAATTTTTAAATTTGAGTTGAATGTAAGAAACACCTTCCGTTCTTTCCGTGGACAACTCTTGTACCTCTGGGCACGCTGGTAAGCACTGAGCAGTATTACACTTCAAAATTCCTTGTAGTTTCATGTCCAATATATGTAATTTTATTTTGCTGCTGGCTGGGCAGAGGTTGATGTGTGGGGTAGGAGAGAAGGGAGAAATCCTCCCAATAGCTTGAAAGCCCTGTATAAGCCACCTTTTCTGTTCTTGTAGGTGTAGTTTTTTAAAGAGGGAAAAGAGAAAAAAGAGAGTTCTGGGGAGTTCAGAATGTAATAGCTGGATTTTTCTGACCCTTTTTCAGTACATTGGATGGAGTTAGTAATGCTGCTTTGACTTCCAGACATCCTAGAAAAGGTGATTTTGATCTCTCTGAATGCTTGCTGTTATTTAAACGCTTGACTGTTTGTGATTGGGTTCTTGGCAATTGCTAAAGCGCAGGAGGAAAAGTAGGCCAAAAAATTGAGGAGCATGCAGAAAGTGGGAGTCATGGTCCTTTTAAAAGGGAGGGGGGAGTCCGTATAGAAATAAAACTTCCATTTTACACTTAATTTTCTATATTACATATATTTTCTACATAATGAAGTAATGGTGGGAAATCATCTCAATAAATGTGAGTGTACTGAAGGCAGGTGTGCTGTAGGTATTCATTCACCTGTCAGACTTGTAAGAAAATTATTAGTTGTAGCTGTAGTAGTTAGATTTGTGGATAATAGTCTACATGTTGTGATAACACACAGTTAAACAATATAACGTTAACTACAAAGTGTGGATATTTTGCAATGTTTATTGTCCTTTTTCATTGTAATGGTATATGGTTATAAGTGTGCATTAGCAATATATATTACTTCTGAATCTAAATTTTAACATTAGGCTTCTAAAAAGTGACCCTTTCCTTTTTCCCCTGGACCTCCTTTGAAAATGCACCAAGTAGTGATGCAAAGAAAACCTGAAATCATTAACACTCAGTGATATCAATTAGCAAACGCTTTGAACTGTGCTGTTTAATGTGTAAGGACCAGCATTATACTTGCAGTCCCAATGTGGTTCTTTGGCACTTTAAGGAAGTGCAGAGGGATAGAGAGTTCAAAGCAAGCTCATTCTTTGGGGAAACATGGACTGTGATATCCTCTCATTTAAAAACAAACAAATATTTATGAAAACACGTCTGAGATAAAGCTGCAACACTGACTATTTAACTGGAAGTTCTTCTAAAAAGAATGATGCTGCTAAATCATATTAAGATGCAAAGATATTTAATCCCATAATGGTATAGTAAGAAACAATGGAAAAAGCTGGATTCTACAAAAGCGGAACACTTTTGTAGTTTATCTGTGGCATTTTAAAAGTCTGCCATTAGCAGCACAAGTGACATTTTGACTTGAGAACGTGAACAAGTTGAATAGACACAGATGTGTTTTGTTGTGCTGTTCGTGCATCTGAGACCCATTTAATGCTTCCTCCTATTTTTGAAGTAGTTCTTCCAAAGCAGTTTAATAAAATAAGTTTGTTAAGTGCTTAGGGAGGAAATGGTGGAACTGAACTTTTAAATACAATTTTGTCTAAGATTGAGTGTTTAATTAGAATTTTTACTTAACCATTTTGTCAAAAGTGTTCTCCTGCTACTTCAGGATTTAAAAAAATTTGCATCGTTAATCTGCTCTGTGCATAAACATTTGTTTCCTCTGTGCAGAATTCAAATTTAGGCCATCCAGCATCTTACGTGATTTAGGCTCTTTTTGGGTTTGGGTGATTTTTTTGACATGGAATCCCACCGAGAGGGAGTGAGAAGGGTTTAAGGTGCAAGTAATCAAGCGAAAGTTGCCAGTGGGATTTCCCACAGAACGACACAGAGCTCCCTTCGATCGAGGCTGCAGAGGGTACTCAGCCCCAGCAAAGAGGAAGCCACACAAATACAGGCAGGCTTAGAACTGCCCTTCAGAGGCTACAGAGCCTCAAGTTCATTTTAGTACATGGAGCCTGTGGCAGGGGTGATGCTTCCGTAATCTCTTGCCATCTGATTTAGGATGAGATTGTGCTCCGGGTTGTTTGTTTGCTAATCTTGCTAGTCACAGGTTTTAACCTCTTTCTGTTTTTTCATAGTTATTCTGCTGCCTTAAGCCTCTAACTGTGTTTTACCTCTTTTCTCTTCTCTTATGTTTTTTTCTGCTTGTCATCAGTTCTTCACAATTTTGTTATTGATGTTAGTACAAGGAGTAACTAAGAATCACACCCTTTGTTGTAACCTTAAAAGCATATAGACAGTGGAAAAGGGAAATGAAACACAATCAGCAACAAATGAGTTGAATGGTCCTGTTAAATAAAATATGCAGGGTAGGGGTGATTGCTTATTTTATTCTTGCTAATTCCTAATACACTGCTACCATTGCCAGCCTCCTCATGGAGCTCTCCTTTGTATTAGCAGTCATTTATAGACCAGCATTGCCCCAGCTTCTTAATAAACAGAATAAACTAGAAATATTGAAAAGTGGGGATTTTTCTGTGTTAAGAAAAAAAATTAGTCAAATTATATTGTTAGTAAATAATGGTCATTGTAACAGATCAGAGAGTGTACTGCAGGCCTGAGTGCAAAATGTTTGGAAAAAGGTCTGTAAAAATATAAAAGCAGTAAAATAACGTGTCCCCATTTAGCAGAGCAAAGAAGTGGCTGTGTTTTAAGAGGAGCTGAATCTGGAAACAACACATCCCCTGAAATGCTGTCTCGCTGCACGGGAGGTCATCTTACAGAACACAGGAATGGTGAAAGTGCAACTTTGCCTCTGCATTGCTTCAAGGTCAATTAATGCAGAGAGAATATCCAGCTGCATAGTCAGCCTCAAATTGTACAAAAAATTCAGTTGAGAGTTGTAACTGTAGAAGGGAAATGTAATTAATGCTAATACAAACATCAAGTATTTATGAAACATTAGGCTGAAATATACACAAAACCATCCATAATTCAGGAAATGGGGATATAGGAATAGAGAAATTAAATTGTGTCTTCAGGAAGCGTTCTTTTGGATGCCTGTAACATGTAGGGCTTGGCAAATCTGTGCATAGTTACAAATAAGGACAGTTCCTTGGCTAATGAGGATATACTGAACCAATTAAAATAAATATATTTTAACCTAATAGCTGTGAAGGCAACTTGTAAGTGTGCAACCGTCTGTGGCTGCATCATTTTTGGCAGCAGTTCTTACGTCCTGTGAGTTTTCCTGTGTCCACCTGAGATGTGTTCGGTGGTACAGCACGGGCTGCCCAGGAGATCTTTGCTGTTACACATCCCACATGTCAACAGTCTGGAAATGGAAGGGTGTCAGATTGTAGAGCAAGCACAAATAATCCATCTCCGAGAACAGTGGGTTTGTGAACAAATGAAATTGGGTTTGTGTTTTGAAGCAGAAGGGTGAACTGCCTTAAAACCCAGATGTTGATTTGGCCCGCAGCAAGAACCACTCAGCAGCGTGTTGGTGTGTGGGAAGGTCTGGGGGGAAAGGAGTCCTGCTGCTCCCACTTTGCTGATCCTGTTCCTTAAGATAAATTCAGCTTTTGGTCCTACTGTGACATTTCAGAGAAAATCCAGGTGGTATTTAAAATACTGGTAGTTAAAAAACTAGTTAACTAGTTTTAGTTAAAATATTAAAATCCTAGTACTGGACTGCCCCAAAGCTGGAGTGCAGAAGGCAGGGAATTGCCTTGTTGGGCTCTGCAGGGCTTTGGGTGTTTTGTCCAAAGGGTGTTTAAATTCAAGTCTTTGCAGCTCAGCAGAGTTGCTGTTGTCACAATTTGAGTGGGAAGGAACTTAAAAAGTGAGGTTGCCTGCCTTGGTTGTCTGGGCTGCAGTGGTTGCAGTCACACACAGCTGGGTTAGGCCAGCCCAAATTAACGGCTGTAACAGTGGTAGCCAAACCTCTCAAACTCCTGGCTGTGTTGGAATGAGAACTGACACCCTCTGCAGGTGTGACACTGCCTGATACACAGTTCAGTAACCCCAGGGAATTCCAAAATTCTAGTCCTCTTCACTGTCTAATAATCTCTGATTTACTGAATGTTGATGGTAAGGAACTTCAAACGGACATTGTTTCTGCTGCCTTTAATTGATGCTTTATTTCCTTTACCCTTTAATGAGAAAGATTAAATACAACCAAATGTTTTTTCTGTGTGTATTGGTCACTACTTGCTCTAGTTCTGTTATGTTGACTAAATTTACCTCCTGTCCAAACAAAATAATGTTAAGCTTTTAAATCTCTCCTTGTTTGGATGACTGTTTCTGGTTTTAATCTGTTTATGACATTTTCTGGTGCTTTTCTGTTTCTGAGATATCTTTTTTTAGATGGATGCTGTTAGTGAGCACATGATTTCTAGAGAGGTCATGCCATACATTTATGTAATGGCATAATATTTTAAGTCTGCATTAAAAAGAGATGCTGGTAAACTTCTTTCTTTTGTTTGCTCTGCCCCTTAAAGTGACAATATTAATTGTTAGCTTTTTGGCAGTAGTTTCATTCAGTTCAGATCTCATCACTGAGTAGTAAAAATCTCTGTCTAGAGCGTATGTTTGTGTTTTCTGGTGGTTGTTCTGACTTTTGTCTGGGAATTGAAGACCCATTCAAGGTGATGTGTGTAGTTTGTGCTGATTCTTGAGGCATCTTCAGGTGTTTTACACCGTGTTTGAAGGCTGTTCCTACTGAGTTACTCAGACACTGATCTTGCCTTTTCCCCCTCCCCTCTCTCTGTATCTTCCCCAAGTCTCTCCTTCTCTTTTTGTTTAGGGCATATAACATTTGTGTGGGTTCTCAGAGTGGATAAACCATAGACTTTGCCTTTTTTTTTTTCTGTGTAGCAGGGTTTCTTCTGACTCAGTTCAAATTATCTCGGTGTTGTTGACTCACAGATTTTAAAGTGTGATAAAGGTATAAAGATGCCAATAAAACCAGGTAACTTGATAAAATTCTTCTCCCAGAAGCTGGGCCATGCTTTTGGAAAAGAGAGGATGAGAAATTTAACTCTGCATAAACACAGCTGTAGCCCTTCGGACATAAGAATGCAGATGTACACTGTTCACTTAACTCAGTGGCAATAAATTCCTTTTTTTATAGGTGTGTCTGAACCTTCTTTCATTGCTAAAAGTGAAGATCGTTTGTTCAAGCATTTATTTGAAGACTATCAGAGGTGGGTTCGTCCAGTGGAGCGCTTGAATGACACTATAAAAATCAAGTTTGGCCTTGCAATCTCTCAGCTGGTAGATGTGGTACGTAGAGCCAACAAGTTGGATTGTTTTTTTCACTAACTTTAAAATTCTAGAACATAGTGTCATGTGAAATAACTAAATAATAATAACTGAAATTATTGTCAGTGTAATAAAAAAATGCACTGTGGATCCATGTATGATCTCCTCATATAAACACCCTTAGTGACTGGAATGCTTTCAAAAGTGTGTTTTGTGTTTTAAATTTACAGAACCCTGTGAACCAAAGCAACTATTTACTGTGAATGTTCTATGCTGGTTAATTTTTGTAACATCTGCTTTGCTTTATAGGATGAGAAAAATCAATTGATGACAACGAATGTGTGGCTGAAACAGGTACGTGTAAAATACTGATGAAGAATTCTGAAGCTTCGTAGCTACAAATGACAATGTGGAAGGAACTTTTCTAATTACTTATATATTCAAAAAAACTCAGTTGCTGCATGAATTTTTTTACTTCACACAGTATCTTTGTGAAATATCCCTAGAAATGCTTTAAAGGATTAATTGTTACAAACCTCTTAAAAAAACCATAGCAAACACGCTAAAAAGATAAATAAAAATAAGGTCAATAAAAATTTACCAAATTAAAAGAGATTTGATGTGGCATTGCGTGGCCATTGTGTGGCGTGTATCCAGCCATAAGTTGCTGCCTCAGTAAACAAAAGTTTTCATTCAAAAGCTTTATTAAGAAAAGTATGGGTTGCTGTTGTGTTCTGTAAAATAGTTCTGAAGTCTTTTTCTTGTGGGATATTTGAGGTTATGGGATAAACATCCCTGAAGAGTTCCAGTTTCAAAGTTATATGTGCTTGCTATAAGGAAATATTTTTTCCTCTTAAGAATATTTGGTTTTGGGCAGGAAAAAGCCTTAAGCTTTGTAATAATCAGAGTCCGGTACTAACCTTAATTGGCAGTATTAACTTGGGAAACGCTGCTCACAAGTCATTCTTGATTTCACTTAGCAGAATGTTTGCAGACCTCTATTATATCACTGTTTTTGTTTGGGCTGCTTCCTTTCCGTTTGGTTGGTTGGATTTTTTTGCTTTGTTTTGTGTATTTTCCCTGTTGATTCCCATTCCCTTCTTTTCCAGTAACTGTAATTTCAGGCCCAGTTTTTATTTTCAGGGAAACTTTGAGACTACTCAGCAAATGTATTGATGATAACACTTTGCACTCTCTTTAATAGTTTCTGCAGATCTTGTTGAACCAATTGAGCCACTTTAAATAAAATAAGAACTGACCTGTATACGTGTTTAAAATTGTTTGATAGTGAATTCTAAGAAACCTAAATTCTTCCTCTTGAGCTTGTAGTTCAAGTATAAAATTACCAAAACCCTACTGTGCTTTTAATGGTGCTATTTTTAGTGTTGCTGGTAGAAATCAGAACTACCTTTTAAGAGTTGCATCATGATGGATTTTTTTTCCTGTGATGAAAATGTCTGAATTGCTTCTGATTAGCTTTCAGTGTTTGGTATCGATTCAGAACGAGCTTTTTTTTTTTTTCAAATTTAATTTATACAGTTAAATTATGTTATAACAGCCCTTACTTATGCATACATGCTCGTAACTAAAGTTCTGCACAGAAATACTGTCAAGTGGCTCTTACAACAGAAAACAAATACTGAGTGAGGTAACTACATGACTGTTCAGCAAATTAATTGTTTTATACGGATTTTAGAAGCCAGTTGCAGTGTTTTGATTTGCCTTATTATCTGTTTTCATCTGGTGTTGCCTTGCTTAAATCCACTTCCCAATGACAGTGACTTTTACCTCTCCCGTATCCGCAGGAATGGATAGATGTGAAATTGAGGTGGAATCCTGAAGACTATGCTGGAATAACATCTATCCGTGTCCCATCAGATTCTATTTGGATTCCAGATATTGTGCTGTATGACAAGTAAGATTTGAATCTTTTCACAGAAAAGGCATTTCTTTTCTAACTTTGCTGTGCAGGCTCGTTCTTGGGAGGCTCATTGGGTAGACACGTGTGGACTGTTAGGAGAGCTAAGGCTGCCTGGAAGGATTTGCCTCTGAATGCAGAGGGACTTTATTGCCATGTTAAGTGCCAAATGTTTTGCTTTGCTTCTGTATGGCATTTCTCATCTCTCTAAAAAGTTTATTTCCATTTCTTCATGGAAACTCCCTGTTAGAAAACAATGTCTTGCACCGTGCTGGGTACAAATAGTGTAGGGTGATGGGAGGGAAGCAGAGAATTTTTACTGTGATAAGTAATGGAATTGAAGTTAAATCCCCCCAGCTTTAAGGGGGGAATTGGGTTGGTTTTGTGTCATTTGGGTTTTTTTAATTTTGAAAATCCCCAAAGATCAGAAGCAATAACTTTTGAATTGACCTTTCTGCTCAACTCAGGTGCATGTAGAATGCTTTACGTTTCCTGACTTGTTGAGTCAGGTTAAAAGGCTGTTGCAGTGATTGTAAATTCAAGTTTGGAGGTGGCAAACAAGTGTTGTTTTCCCTGCTTCATTACTTTTTTCCTTTGATAATTATGATCTGGCCAAATTGAAAAGTACTTACGCTGCATTACTAATAGAAACACCTCAGTTGGGTCACACTGTTGAAGCTCAGGGTTTTTACAATCCTTTCTTAAGTCATCAGGGCCACAGAAAGTTGCACAGACTTTTTAATGACTTAAAAATAGTCTTTGCTTCCAAAGTTGTTGACCTTTGTGAAATTCAGATCTAGCAAAAAAAACCCCTAGGAAGACAGTAAAAACCTCGGCTGTCAAGGGAGATAAGGGATAAAGAGCTGAAATGCCAATAACAAAGTATATTTTGCTATTTAAATAGCCCCCCAGGCCCCCATTGTAATTGCAATTACTCTCTTCTTTCAGTGCAGATGGACGTTTTGAGGGAACATCCACAAAAACTGTGGTCAAATATGATGGCACCATTGCTTGGACTCCACCAGCCAACTATAAAAGTTCTTGTACCATTGATGTAACCTTCTTCCCCTTTGACCTCCAAAACTGCTCAATGAAATTTGGGTCCTGGACTTACGATGGCTCACAGGTCGATCTAATTCTTGAAGATTACGATGTCGACAAAAGAGATTTTTTTGATAATGGAGAATGGGAAATAGTGACTGCAACGGGGAGCAAAGGAAACAGGACTGATGGATGCTGCTGGTATCCTTTTGTTACATATTCATTTATAATTAGGCGTTTGCCCCTTTTCTACACATTGTTTCTCATTATCCCTTGTATTGGGCTTTCGTTTCTCACCGTCCTCGTCTTCTATCTGCCTTCAAATGAAGGCGAAAAAATTTCACTTTGCACTTCAGTACTGGTCTCTTTGACTGTTTTTCTTCTTGTTATTGAAGAAATTATTCCCTCGTCTTCCAAAGTAATCCCACTTATAGGAGAGTACTTGGTGTTCACTATGATCTTCGTGACCTTGTCCATTGTAATCACTGTCTTTGCCATCAACATCCACCATCGCTCCTCGTCCACACACAACACGATGGCACCTTGGGTTCGCAAGATATTTCTTCACAAACTTCCCAAGCTGCTCTGCATGAGGAGTCACGTGGACAGATACTTTGCCCAGAAGGAGGAAACAGGAAACATGAACGGCTCAGAATCGTCCAGGAACACCTTGGAAGCGGCTCTGGATTCCATCCGCTACATCACGAGGCACGTTATGAAGGAGAATGAAGTTCGTGAGGTGGGTGAATTAGTCCTGTTACACTGGTCTGGTACAAGTGGAAATGAGAATGCCAGGTAATGGTTTACTGTGCAGTTGCCTATTAAAGATGTGCTCTGGATTTCCAGGTTTTGTGCTCCACTGAAAGCTGTGTAATTGTTTCCTCTGGAAAGAAGTGCAAGTATGGTACAACGCTGAGAATTCTTATGGATATTGGACTGATACAGCACAGTCCTTAGGTTCCTTAAAAGTCTTTTGCTTTCTTCTAGAAGTAGGTTCATGTTGTTAGTTCCACACTGTGAGGCACTTGTGTGCTGTAGCTGTTCCCTACAGAGCTGCAGAGATGAGGAGAGAAGGAGGTGTTTGTTCACTTGAATGTTGTACCTGAGGGCTTTCTGAACCCTGCCTTATATTTGCCTTATATTTTCAGAATAAATACTGCCAGGCCGTGTTCTTCCCCTTTCAATTCCAAATGAAACAGTTTCAATGCTCTACCTTTTATTAGTTTAAATACAAGCTATAGCCCTATGGAGGTCATTTTGTGCTCAGATCAAACATGGATTAGATGACTTCCTAAGAGTTCTCCTCTGCCCTTATTATTATTTGTCTCTGACTTATATCAAAAGATGTCAAAGGCTTTTTTTCAGTCTGTGCATTTGCAGTCTGAACTACCCTTAATGGGCGTTTACACCACTTGAGTAAGAATGAATCTGTTTTCTTTACGTGCTTTTTAAACTGGCACCATTGGTAGACCAGAGACTTAAATGTGATCTTCAGGCTAGTGTAGGAATACAGAAGTCTGTGTGTGGTCTCATGATACTGCTGTCTGTTTCTGATGGCAGGGCCTGGGATTATTTCAATTTATATGGAAAAGGCTCTCTTCAGAGGCTGCTGGTTGCTGAGAGTGTGTTCTCACACACCAGTCTAGGAGTAAGCAAACTCCTCTCATGTGCCTTCTCAGGACTTGAGTCTGACATTGCCACAAGGGATCCGGCCTAGATTCTTAATAAATGTGTCTGCTGTTCTGTCAAAGCAGCATCTAATAGCTCTGCATCGTATGAACAACAGAAATAGAAGAATTTGCTATTAAATACATAATTTCCTGTATATTATGGGTTGATTTTCTTTGTCCTGTGAAGTTACTGTGTTTGACTGTTGCCGACATGAGAAGTGAGAAGTATTTCATTTTTCAGATGTGATGTTTTTGTGATGTGATGTTTTTGTGACTCTAAACCTCAGAAATGAACATACAGATGAGTGGGGATCCACTTGTGTTTTATTACTTGGGCTCCTGAGAATTTGCAAGCTTGAATTGCAGGAGTTGTTAATAAACACTGCACAGCTCGTGCTGTTGTAGCCTTACATCTTGGGAAGCATCAGGCCTGGGAAATGTGGATAGCTCCAGTTCAAATCCAGCACAATTGTTTGGCAGGGCTTTCATTTGCTTGCACAGCTGTGTCTGCTATGCTTGCAAAACAGTGTATTGGTATGAATAATCCTACCAAAAGGAAAGGAATCTTGGAAGTACAGTGAGTGTTCTCCCCAGGGTGTAATTCTGTGCAGCAGTAACTTCACAGCTTTCAGATCTTGTTTGTAACACAACAGCTGCTGAGCACTCTAATTTTATTTATTTATTTATTTATTTTGAATTTGAGAGGTTTAGTGGGTTTTTTGTTCAGGTGATGGGGGGTGGGGTGTTGTCTTTTTTCTTTTCTTAATAACTTTTGTTTCTAGCTCCTGCCTGGGATTTCCTCTTCATGCTGTCATGTGGCATGAATGCTGCAGTAGGTTAGAAAATGGCACACCAGTTTCATCTCTCTATAGATGAGGATTTTCAGTGCTTGTCAGACTTGGTTTCTGCATTAAAATCTAGTTTTGGTCTGCAGAGCTTACCAGTCTTCACAGGGGGGAGCTTGCTCCTGTTCTAGCTCAGAGTGTAATCAGAAAACGTTATTAAAGAGGGTTATCTAATGAACAGGGTTGAAAAAAGTGCCCTTTGAAATGATTAAGAATTGCAGGATGTGGTACTGTATTTTCACCTGTTCTTGCACATACTGACCATCCCTTGTGCTCTCTTGTTTTCTAGGTTGTTGAAGACTGGAAATACATTGCTCAGGTGCTTGACCGAATGTTCCTGTGGGCTTTTCTTCTGGTTTCAATCATTGGATCCCTTGTCTTATTTATTCCTGTCATTCATAAGTGGGCAAGTATCATAGTACCTACACATATAGGCAGTACAAATGCATAAAACATTTTTGGAGCTGCCTCCTGCTAACGTGGCTCCCAAGAGTCTTGCAGGAGCTCTGTTTCCATGCACGTTCTTTGTAGGCACGTTTCTGATGGAGTGAAAAAAATAAAACCAACATTCCAAAACTAGAGAATTAGGATTAGATTAAAGCATGGCATTCCTAGGACACATAGAAGTCCATTTGCTTATTGCCAGTCTACTAAGTAACTAAGCCAGGTCAGAATTAAAAGAACTTTCTCAAGCACTTGCATGTGTGATATATCAAAAAAGCATACACTGACACCTACTGCAAAATAGGAGGATTTAAATTTTTTTAATGATGATCACTGTAGTCCAGCTATTAAATTACTATATAAATTGTTGCACAGAGTGTTATATTTGCAGTTACCTACGCAGTAGAGTTGCTTATTTCAATTTCCTATAGTGTAAAAAGAAGAATTTTTATCAGCTCTCTTGAGTGTGTTGTAGAAGTATGAAGTTTCTAGAGAGTAATTTAAAATAACAGTAAAAGTACAGGTTAAACTTCCTGTATGTCCAATATCCAACTGAAAATAGCGGTTTGGCCACGTTTTGCCCTTATAAATTTTCAGTGGGATTTGCTGCTAAATTTTAAAGCTTGTCAATTCTCTGATACTCACATGAACATTTAATAAGCCTTAAAATGCCTAAAGCACATCTGTATATTGATATCTCCATCAGCTTTGGAAAGGAACACAAAGACAGCTAAATGAGTTCCCAAGATGCACAAGGGCTGGAACATTCAGATTTCTTCATCCTTGATGAAGAATTTGATACAGATTGTGAGTTTGCAAACTTGTTAATTATTTTCCTGTCTCTGTGTGTTTCTCAGAATTAAGTTTTGAAGCAGAGATTTTGCATTTATTTAATTTTAAGGAATTTTGGGGGAATGTCGTTCTGAAGGAAAGGTTATAAATTATTATGCCATGGAACCAGGTATAGATGATGAAGTTTTCACACATTTGTTAAACTGAACTTAAAAGAGCTGCCTTGAATAGGTTCTCTTGCTTGTAAAACCACATGTAACTCTAAGCAGCAAGGACTTACAGCTCTCTGATCTTTCTTTCTCCCGAGACTGTTGAAAACAAACTTGCAGCTTTTCAATTATTCCATTAAAATATATCCTTTACGTTGATTCCAATGCCACCTTTCTTCCTTCTTTAAAAGCTTTATTTCTGGAAAAGGCTCTGAAATAGTTGAGTGTTTTCCCACACCAAAGTTTTGTCCGTGCTCTTCAAAATATATCCTGTAGGAGTAGCAGAGCAATGCCAAGCTAGAGCAAGTCTGGGCAAATTTTTGTTTGCTTAAGTTACTACGTTAATAATAACATGTTTAGGTGAGAAGGTTTAATGTAAATTGTGGTATCTTTGATAATGTAAGGCTTTATAGTGGTTATAAATTTGAACACCAGATACATATTCCCTCCCCCCCGCATCTCCTTTAGAATAGCCCTGTTTGATTATAATAGTGATGGCTTATGCCATAACTTATATATAACTGAATATTTATTTCAAATTGTCTTCAGCTGTAGGATTTTCTTGGTTTTTTTAAGGCTTATAAGTATGATGCCAGGCAAGCCTTTTTTTTTAAATATCAATTTATAAATAATTCTGATTGTAAAGGGAGTTACTCCTCCTCAGCTACCCAGTTACATTTGGCATTGGCTATCCATGTCTCCTCTACTGCCATCATAATTTTAAAGGTAAGCTTGCAAAGATTATCTGACTTAGTCCACTAATACAAGAATTTTAACTTTCTTGCTATTACTAAGATTAAACAATGCATCAGTGACTTTCTCTGTGTGGAAGTTGCAGAAATACTTCAGGAAGCTTGTTTCCTGTTCAAACACGAGATTTCCTTTCATAGTCTTCCTTGGGTTTGAATTACTGAAATTTACCTAAACAGAAAGCCAAGTAATAAAAGGTAGATTAGAGAAATATATCTCTCTTATTTTTTTAACTACCCACCTTATCTCTTTCCCCTTGTTCAGTGATGTCTGTAGACTGCCCAGCTGGGCAGCACATTGCCCAGTGGAGTCACAGCCCTTATGATAATTCACCATTTTTGCAAATGCTTGAATTTCTTTCTTTGAGCCACTTCCACAGTCTGATCATGATGGATTTAGAGCTGACCCTGGAATCCTTGGGGTCTGCGGCTTGTCAGGGGTGTCTGAAACATAAGAATGTTAACAAGACTCAGAAAAATGCACCTTTATCCTGTAACTTGTATTGAATGTATTGAACTGTAGGCAATGCTACCTTATCTAGGTTTTTGTTACTTGGTCAAAATAAATGGAAAAAAAAGGCACCATTTTCAACAGTTTGATTCTCTTTATTTTCATAAATGTTACACCACTTGATACACTGTATTTCCAAAAGGTTTTCAGTTCGGTACAGAGAAAGCAGTTAATATTTTTACAAAATATGTTCTCATAACAGTATGTTGTTGCATTCTTTATTCATGCTCTGAAATAACTTGCAGTTACTGATTAAATAAAATGAAGATATATATGCCTAAGCAGTGATTATTAGCATACTTCTCAGGGCTATTTTGTGTCTACCTGCCTTCCCTTGTCATATATCCAAACTATCCCATCAGAGTGTTTGGATCCTTTGCACCACCTGCAGCCTGTCCTGGTGTGTATTTGACTTGGACACAGCTCTGAACATCACTAGGTTTGAGTGGCTTTTTCTTCTGACAGTCTTCTCATCCATTTCACTACGGGGATGGGCAGAGTTTACTCCATGGCTGCTTTATTACCACCAGCTGGTATTTCAGTATTTGCTTTGCTTTTGTGACAAACCTGCCCATGGTCCGAGTCGTGTCTGCATTCCAGCATTCCACGAGTGTCTCCCCAACTGTTCCATCCACATGAGGGCATTCATGGAACTCAGTATGAACTTCTTCCAGAAGGCCCTGTCATGGTCTCAAGACTCTTGGTACCAGACTGGTGAAAACAGCCCAAAGCATTCAACCCATCTTGACTTTCCAAATATTCATGTAATTTTCCGTTTCTTTATTCACCCCTTCTTAAACCATTCCTATAAACTTTAATGTTCTCCCTACATCTTTTCCCATAGTGGCAAGGAGTAGCTGTGAAGCATAGCTCCTGTTCCTTGGAGATTAGCTGTCATAAAGGTTCCAAATCATTTCTTTTCCTACGTTTTTTACAAAGTCTTCTTGGTCAAGCAGATTTGAGAGTTCCTTATTCTGCTACACATGGAAGAGACGTGGGGTACTGGGGTGGCGATACAGAGTTTTATTTGATGTCACAACATGTTATTTGATCTTCACATTTCATCTCCAGCCATCAGAGGCTGTAAAAACAGCCCTGCTGTTCCTAGAATACATACCAGGATGAAAACCCACAGGAAAATACGATCGATGACCATGGCAACGTATTTCCAATCATCCTGAATCTGGAAAAAGGAAAAAAAGAATAGCAAGTTGGCACGCTTATTAGATGAATAATTTGCATTAGCAATTAGTGCCATTTTATATAGGAAGCAGGTTTATATAGGTTTTTCTATATGTCGATATCTTTCATGCTACACAACTTGCACATCTGTTTTCACTGACAAATGAATCATGTTGAAGAAGCTTTATTTGAATATGCTCTTTGTGGCAAAGCCAAAAAGCTGCTACTTCAAATACAGACAGTTTTTCACCAAGACACCGGACTTGAGGAGATACTACTTCTCTATGCCAAAAATGAAAATGTAAAGCTTGACGTCCTCAGGTGAAGAGGTTTGTCCAGAAAACTTTACTGAAACAGGCTGCTCCTACTCATCTTTAGGCAGTGTGTAAAAAAGCAAAAGCTATTTGATACATAGTTACTTGGTACTTTTCTTCGGTAGCACTGAAATTTGATTGTTCTCATGCCTGATGTAAAATTTATCTCTGTACCTTTCCTGGGGAGAAGGTTTCCAAAAAACCCATGGTTTTCTAATTTTTTTTTCTTTTTACAATGAGTGTTACAACAAGAGTGACACTGAAATATTATGTATGCTATATATTAACAGTAACCAGTTGATTATTTTAGTTGCCACTGAGATATTGCAATTTCAATTTTTACTTTGTTTTTCTTCAGGAGCGCTAATAAATGAATAATGCATTAGTTTGTGCTTTTTAGCTTACAACTTGTTTGTTAGGGCAGACTTAAAAACCCAAAGCAACCCTGTATTTTTTGTACCAACTAAATATAAATAAAGCTCTGATTTTAGCACAAATGAAGTAAAGTTAGAATGAGGTTTAGTGCTGTACTGCAGAGGATTGTGATAATTGTGGAGGTGTGGCTACTCCTCATAATATGTCGGAGGAACATGATAGAGAGAAAGCTTTCCATTTTTGTTTCTTTATTGCACTAAGATGCAGCCTTATGAAAGATGCTGGTGCCAGTCTTGCAGCAGTTGCCTCATTTAGCTACAGAACTTTACTCTCAGCAGCAACAGAATAAATATCATCATTGCTACGAGGGACATTCACTCATGGTTTTGTTGTTGATGGTAAGCTGTGGGAGGGAGAATGTAACTTTCCAAAGGCCACAGAGTCAGCAAATTCCACTGTTAAGATTATGACTTGGAAAATCCTAACTTTAGCTCTGGTGGAATGGATGCTGTGGTATGTTCCCCCAGCAACGGTAACCTGAACATGCCTCACTTGGTATTTATATTGTCAATAAAAGAGAATGTTGTGCAACAGAGCTGTCCCCAGTTACAGAAATTCAAAATTGCACATAATTGTAAACATCTTAGTTAATTTATTTGTATAAAATAATGTTGTCTGTTGTTTGGGGGTTTTTTGTTTGTTTGTATGAGTTCCTCTTCTTACAAAAGACTCCAGTAGTGAAAGGTATCTGCAGTTTGAGTAATAGCAAAGTGTGTTCTTACCTCTTTCGCTTCGTTCTGCATTTTCATGTTTTCTGCAATGTACTTCACACTTTCAATAGCATCTCTCATTTCTGGTGACAGAACTGAAAATGAAAGCGTAGGATCTACAGACTCAGAGCTTGAACTCCTGGTGAGATTGCCACTGAAATCAGAGAACTTGGTGCGTTGGTACTGGCAGCAGCTGCATGCCATGTCTTGACACACAAAGCTGTCTTTGCAGCATTTGGCTTCGGAACTGTTGAAGCAATTAAGGTTTGAAAACTCAGAAGTGAACGGTGGCTTTGGCTTCTGGTTATTCTCCTCGTCGCCGGCAGGCCTTGTCATGAACATGATCCTGGGAAGTAAGTTCAAGAAAATAGTTCTCACCCACATGGGCATGGTGTGTGTCTTGGGTGTTCTGTAGTGCACGTTCAGCACAAATACCGTGATGACAATTGACAGAGTTACAAATATCATGGTGAAAAGGAGGTATTCCCCAATGAGGGGAATTACCAGGGAAGTGGAAGGTATGGTTTCTGTGATCACAAGAAGGAACACTGTTAAAGACAGAAGGACTGATATGCACAGTGTCACCTTCTCACCACAGTCTGAGGGCAAATAGAAAACTAATACGGTCAGAAAAGAAATCAGCAGACAGGGAATAATCATGTTGATGGTGTAAAATAAAGGTAAACGCCTAATGTAAAGAGAATATGTGATGTCTGGGTATATCTCTTCACAGCAGTTGTATTTGATGTCATGTTTATACCCAGGAGCTTTAATAATAGCCCATTCTCCGCTCTCCCAGTAGTCTTTCAGGTTCATTGTGGAGCCAATTAAAACTAAGTCAATTTTGGCTTTATCATAAGACCAGGAACCAAACTTCATGGTGCAGTTCTGATAATCAAATGGGAAGTAGGTTACATCTATTTTACATGAGCTTTTAAATATAGCTGGAGGTATCCAGGTCACATCACCCGTGTACTTCAGAAGGGCCTTTGTCTTGTCATCAACCTGGAAATCCCCAACTGCACTGTAAAACAAATAAAAATAGCAAAAATTAGAATGATCTACTCCAGGTAGTTTCATACACTCAGATCACATACATTAACTCTGTAATCTGTTTTGGGAAAGTCAGCAGTTACTTGACTTGGAGCTGAATTGCATGTGCAGGACTGAGCTAGTTCAATCTGCACAGTTAAACTGAAACAAACAGCTGTATAAATCTACCAGGGAGGAGTTGAAAGGGAATGTTATTAATTCCCTTATAAATAATATGGCTCAGTGCAATCAACATTCAAAATGGCAAACAGCAGACTGCAAATGGCAGTTGAGCTAGATAAGAGCTGTAGGTCCTTTCCCACTGAACTGTTTTATTCTGTTCTGTTCTAGATCAACCAAGCCCATCAGAACCCAGGGGCTGATAAGAGGATACCAGTATTACTGGTATTCCCACCTCTTCTGTGGACAGTGCAGGTAGTAACTATTGAAAGAGGGATGAGGGGTGGGGTGCATCTTTGCATAAGGAGTGGATTTGATGAGGGGTTTTTCTCAAGTCCCACTTTGCTACCTTATATAATCCATGTGACAATTTCTGTTGTTTCTATGAAAAAGTAAAGCTAAAAAAGTAACTTAAAGTTTTTTAAGACCACCGTTAGGAGTGTCATCACTGTTGATCCACAGACCTAAGTTTTGGATCTGTGTGGATAAGTCCATCTCCCTGAGAACTGTCTCCCTACATAGCACAGGGAGCCATTTAGTTATGGTTTGGCTCCTCAGTGTCTCAGCAACTGATCTCTAAAGTAAACTTTATCTGTGCCTTTTATATGTCAACACTGTTACTAGAAAGGTTGTGAATTTAAATTGTGAATTTAACTGCTGAAAAGCTGGAAGTTGCTTTTTTTCTCAGTTAAAGGTCTAACTCTCAGAGGAGAACTCTCCAGTCTAAGGGAATTCCTGCCAGCTCCCCTGGTAGACAGTGACACAAATAACAGTAAAAGTGAAGGGGAAAAGCCAAGTTCACTCTGGCTTGCCCATTTGCAGCTCCAGGTTAGAGCTGGTTCCTGCCCAGGGGTGCTGATGGAGCTGGCATGGAGGTGAGCACAGCAGTGGGACATGTGGGACACAGGTGTGTTGGAAAGCAGGATTTCAGGTCATTCAGGGAACTTGCTGCTGATTTTTTTTTTTAAACTGATAACATCACCCCTCTTCTTCCTAAATTAAGGATATAAATATGCAAGAGTCTTACTTGTTATATAAAACAATATCTGGCTTCCAGATCTGGCCAGATGGTACTCGGATGAACTCAGCACCTCCATAGTCTGCTGGATTCCACCGAAGCTTGTAATCATTCCAGATCTAATTATGGGCAAAATGAGTCTGTGTTAGGTTTGTGAAGAAACTGAAATTCAGTAGACCAGACCTGAAGTGTTGTCATATCACTTCTAGGGTTGTTTTATTTTGTGTGTACAGTGTTTAGCTGTTTCTGTAACAAACACATGTGTGTGGTATTTGTTCATATGCAGACTGTAGGTGGGCCTAGGTATGCCCTTGTTGGTCCTGTCTAGATGTGACTTACATATGTGTGACTCTGTCCCAGGAATGTCTACTCAGCAGCTGAAACAAGGTGAAAGCAGGAGTAAGACTCTCTCTTGCCAGAGGATGTAGGACTTTAATAATAACTGCAGTCTCAAGAAGCCAGGTATCTGTGAGATGGTGAAAACAAGTCCGTGGAGGCTGTGGTGGTAGGTGTGGGCACCCAGTGAGGCACTCAGGGTTATGTGGGTCAGAAAGGGCTGCAGAGTGTCATTGCTCAGTTCAGCACCAGCCCTGGCCCTTAGGGCTCGTTAAACCCCGCTTAAACCAAGTTGAATATCAAGCTGAAGGCGGGAACTAAGCTGGTTGTTAAGCTGACCACAACCGTGAGTAGCTGCATTTTTAACCCCTAAAGACCCTTTCTAAGTGAAGTAAACATTTTTGGTTTGTTCTCACTTTCCGGGAACCAAACAGCACCGAGTGATGCTGTGCGGGAGGACACCCGTGCTGAGGCGCTTCCGCTGCGTCCGTGTCTGCCGAGGCAGCGCCTTTGGGAATCTTCAGAGCAAAACTGTTTTATTTAGCGACTCCCAACGAGTGCAGCAGGGCCGCTCCGCTCCGCTCCCGTCCCTTCCCATCGCTTCCCGTTCCCGTGGGCAGAGCGGGCCGGTGGCCGCTGGGAGGCAGCAGAGCTCCGGGAACGGGGCCGGGCGGCGCTGCCGGCGGGAGAGGGGGCAGCTCGGGATGCTGCCCCGGGAATGCCGCCTGGGATCCTGCCCCGGGAATGCCGCCCCGGTGCTCCCCGAGCCCGCAGACAGCTGGCAGGGGCGGGCAGCTCTGCCCGGCCCGGGTGTCCCGCAGCACTCCCGCGCCGGGAGGGACACGGTGGGTCGGTGCCGCCCGGGCTGTCGCGGAGCGCTACTCACGTGCTTCAGCCACAGGTTGGTTTCCATGATCTGGTTGACCTCGTCCTGGAAGAGAGAGCCGTGTCGGGAGAGCTGTGCCGGGACAGGCGCCGGCCCCGCCGCGGCGCCCGGTACTCACCACCTTCACCAGCTGCGACATGGACACCTCGAACTGGATGATGACCGGGTCCGAGACGTTCTTGACGGGGCGCACGAACTGGTTGTAGCTCCGGAAGAGCGCCGCGTAGAGCCGGTGCTCGGCCTCGGAGCCGCCGCAGCCTGCGGAGGGCACGGGGTGAGCGCCGGGCAGAGCCCCCCCGACCGCCCGCTCAGCGTCCCTGGGCTGGGCACTGCCCAAGCCTCGCCTAAGTGGGCAGTGCTGTGCCATGGGGAGCCTTAGCTTGGGCTGGGGAGAAGAAAATCAGCGAAGGGTAACGCTATGACAGAGATCTTCTCACGCACGTCTCTGCAAATGAGTTAAGAAGTTTCGGGGAGTTACTGAAAAACTGGAGGTACCAAGAGCCCTTTCCCCCTCACAGGCCCGGTCCCCTGGACCTGGCAGAGCTGTGGAGCACAGGAAGGGGAAAGTGCAGCCCAACAGACCAGCTGTTTGTGAAGGATCAGAACGTTTTGCAATAGGAGGATTCCCGGGAAACAAATCTACTTTCTAGCCTGAGTCACAATTGCGTGATTATGGCAAGGATAACAACCTGCTTCTTATAATATATAAAAAAGGATTAAAATTGATTAACTGTTATATTCAAAGACTTTTCAGCATGTTCAAAGAAATCTGCTAATTACCTGGTCTTTATTCTAAGTAGTTTTTATTTATAATAGATTCATATTGCCCCTTTGCCACTCATAAATGCAGTTCGTGGTACCCTACAAAAAATCTGCAAACTGAGATTCTAAAAAATTGGGGTACTTTAACTGTTTTGGGATGAGGTGTGAGAACCTGTATTTTCCATTATCTTTTTACTGTTTAACTCACTAGGCAATAACCACTCTAATGCTATTTAAAAGCCAATGGTCTTCTATTTTTAGAATGATCTCTTAAAACTATCTCTTAAACTCGTTCTGGACAACACAGCCCCATGAACTGCAACTGAAAAGGAAAACAAGGCCTGTTTTGTCATTAATGGATGGCACTCTGCAAATTTGGCAAAGGCATGAACTGAAGTCTGTTGAACATATTCTACAGCTCTTGTGAAACACAAATATGAATCTGCAGATTTGCAAGAACATGGTAGGATTTTTGTCAGTTGCTTTTCAGTAGAGAAAGAGGAGGGAGGCAGAAGTACCTGCAGGTGAGTGATCTGAAATGTTACACAAAGCAGGTGTTACTTTCCAATAATCTTTATGAGTCCTTCCCTCTCTTTAAGACAACAAGGTCCCTCACAAGTGAATCTACTCGGCTAAAAGCTCCTTTGTTTGGGGTTTGGTTTGGCTGGTTGGTTTTTACCCCTCTCCCCTTCTCTTGTTCACTTAGAGGGCAGTTTTATTTTCAGATTAGTGAAATCATTCAAGCCAACTTGCAACCTAAAAAGTGAACACTTGTAATTGCCAGTCTTGTCCATATTATTTATTGATATCTCCAGTCTCTCATATCAAGATTTCCTGGAATAAATACTCTCAAATCTTTTAGGCAAATAATTTCAAAGCTAGATCTTAACGACTCTATTATAGTCAATCCCAAATTGCCAGCCTTTTCACGTGTCACTAGCATTAATTAAATCCAGCATCCACTGTCTCTAGAGAAGTGCACTAATTGGGGGGGGGTGGTTATTGGAATATTTTGGTGCTTTCCGTATCTGCAGAGAGAAGACAAGGCTGTTTGCAGCTCATATTTGAAGCTTTTTCATGTTGCCACTTTCTTGTGGTCTTCTCTGTAATATGTGAAACCGCACCTTTACGTGTAAGGTGCTTTTTCCTTAAAGTTAAAATGGCTTTGTGTGTCCTGTTTGGCATCTTTAATCAGGACAATTAAATACTTTGCAACCATAAACTTTAAAAACCCACCCACCGAGCCACAAACTGTGTAACAAAAAGAGCTGTACTAGGATTTATCCCTTAGCTTGGAGTGAGCTCCTTAAAGATCACTTGCACCAAAAACCATCGCCTGTCCACCTTTTCGACCCCCCCCCTCCTTTGGCCACCAAAGAGTAACAGATGAAGGATCACTCACCTTGGCAGAGAAAGCAAAGAGCAGCAGTCAGGAGGAGAGCGTGGATGCTCTCCATGGTGTTATGAATTACTGCCTGTCGGCAGAGGCTGCTGGAGATGAGCGTCGCTGCCAGGACTGTGTGAGCCCAGGGAGCAGGGAGAGCTCCGCTCCTCCGATGCGTGAAATGCCTGAAGCAGCAGCCGGCAGGACCCTGAACAGCTCTGCGCAGTGAGCTCCCATTAGGCTTGCTGTGCTGCCCCCTTCCTGGCTACCCGGGCTGTCAGAGCTTGGGAAATGGCAAACAAATTGCAGGCAAAACAGATGTTATTGCAGGCAAAGAGCAGCCTTCTGGCAAGGATAATGGGCAAGAGTCCTTAAAATGGTGCATAAATGAGCCTGGTAGTCTGACAGTGCTAAAGATTTTTCCTGTCAGCTGCTATGCAGGATCTTCCTCTACCAGAAGCTCATGAGAGTCTACTAAGGGAAGTTTAATTAATAAAAATCTCGTAATTGAATTGTGCTGAAATGAATATTAACATTAGGGATGCCTGATTTAGCAGTGAACTGAGACCTTGGGACCTGAATTTACAATTATGCTGTTAACATTGAGGCTTTTTTCCTGCCCGTGTCTCATCTCACAAGCGCATGTGCTGGGTGCTTGGCTGTATAAAAAGGATGTGCTATTCCCAGGAGTAATTAAAGGCATGTGCAACTGTTGACAGGATCTAAGCCCAGAGTGGTAAACATAGGAGCTGGGATCTGGCAAGAGCCAGGGCTTTGAATGGAGTACTACACTTGATCAAACCCATGAGAATCACTGTCTTTAGGCCATTCCTGCTTTTGTTGATTAGAAAGTTGAAATTTGAGAAGGGAATAAGAGCACAGGATCCCAGCTTGATGCCACAAAACCTTACTGTTCACGGGGAAGGACACTAGGAAGAATGGGGAGCTGTGTTTGAAGTTCAGTCATAAAATCAGGATTTACAAAGGGACTCATTCCCCAGATGCCCATCAGCTTCCTTGTTAACTTCTGTCGCCTTCTGTGTCCCCCCACCCCTTGGATGAGCAGAGGATGCAAGGCTTACACAGCTGCACTGATCTGTGTGGAGGGAGGGAGGGGGAGAGAAAAATGTGGGATTCCACCCTCATTTTTAGGACTGATGAGAGAAACACCCTGTGGGGCACGAGCTGCACCAAGAGGTGCTTCACCCCCTGCTCTTAGGGAGTGGTAAACAGTGACCCCTTTGCTCTGTGTTGAAAGGTAACACTGGGAGAAAGAGCACCAGGCTGGGCTCAGCTCCTGGGACGGAGCTTGTTTATCCAGTTAGCTCTATCTCTCAGAGCATCATTCACCCTGTCCCCAGACACATGCTCTTATGATAATTTCTGTAATTCTGTTAGCTTGGAGGAAATAGGCTTTACTGTCCATTTGATTTTATTTCTTTTTTTTTTTTTTTTTTTTCCTTTTTCCAGAGAACTCAGCTGCTTGGTCTTTTAACTTAACCCTTTGTGGATACTTTTGTCTTTGCCTTTCCAGGACATTGACACTAAATGCCTTCCCTTTCTGCTTTCTTGCTATAAGCAGCGTTATAACTGGGATTTCTGTTCTTTTTACTCCCAACTAGAAATGAGTTAAAGCTTCAAAGATAATATCATAAACTCGTGTTCCCCAAAAGTCAGTGCTTAACCTGGATAATTTGGAAACATTTGATCTGCATAGGAAGCAAAGAGCCATTGCATCAAGAGACACAGGTACTTCAGCTTAATTTGCCTCATGACTGGAATTTTCAGTGGTGTTTATATGGCACAGATGTTTTGTTTCCAACATCCCATGCTGGAGGTGCTGGTGATATCAGCTCAGGATTGTGGTAGGATTATTTTTATGGCTAAGGGAGAGTGATGTGATGAGAACACATTGCCACGACTGCATTGCAGAACTACACAGAAGAAGAATTTGTCTGGGTAGGGGGAAGCTGATCTACCCAAGATCTGCAGTAACCAACTATGCAGCCTTTGCTTTTTAATAAACATGCTCAGGTAGCAACTCAGGTAATGAAGGAAAGGATATTTTCTCCCCTTTGCTGGGGTATTGATGCTCCCTCTTTAGAAACCCAACACTGCTGTTGTTCCCAGTTTGCTGGGGCTGCAGGGGTGCAGAAACAGTCCCAAATAAATGCACCTGGATGCAGGTGGTACATGTGTGTGGTGGTGGTGGCAGCATTTCTACATGTTCTGATGGAAGGCAGGATTGGTCAGCATTAAAAAGTTTTGTAATTCATGTAAGAGTTGGACCTGATGATCCTCGTGGGTCCCTTCCAACTCAGAATGTTCTGTGAAATCTGTAATGGTAGGGAAAGAGGCAACAGAGGCTTTTCCTCACTGGTAGGGAAGCAGACTGGTTGCACACTGCTACTGGAAAACAATTTTAGTGTAAAATACATTTTGAATGTCTACTTTTCCTTTTTTAATGAAAAGTGTTATGGTAAACCCCCTGAAAAGTGGAAATGTTGAAGTTTATTTTGTTCGGTGAACTGGGATATTCATATTTGCCTGCAAGATGACATTTTTGATGCTTCCTTTTCTCTGGAAATCTTTTATTTTTGAGATTTTGCCAGGAAAAACCAAAGTGGAAAACCCTGTAATTCTTGGACAAGTTAAACTGGGAACAGTGCTACGTATTACGTAGGTGGAGCTGCTGAGGGTTAGGCAAAAATAGTATTTGCCACTTTGAAAGCGCAGTTTTTAGGAGGTCAGATTTTTCAGGATTTTAGGACTTGGGGTGAAATGTTTCATTCTGAAGTTTTCTGTGGGTTGAATTATTTCTGGGAGTGTTCTACCATACACTGGTGGTTTCCAAGAACGTACTTAGGAGAGGTTATACTGTTTCAGTCGTGATGAAAAAAGGAGTGCGTGGAAAGCAGCAGAGCCCATTTCCTGGATGAGGAGCTGTGTTCTGCAGCGATCTCCCTGGGGCCAGCCATGTGCCTTTGGAAAGCTTTTCCTGGGTTTGTCAGGTCTGAGGCCTTCATTTGCCTGCACTCTGTGCTAGCTGCTAGCTGAGCTGCCAAATCCTGTCTGAAACTTGGGTGTGTGCTGAGGATAATGCAGCTGAAGGCTGTGGTTACAGAGCCAAGTGCTATCAGTTTTCACTGCTCATGAGGATAGGCCAGCTCTGAGATGGGAGCACTGGGAGCCTCATCTCAGCTGCGCTCAGGCAGTGAGGGGGAGGATGAGGACGAGAAGGGACTGAGTGAAGTTTGGTAAGAGGGTGAGTGGGGGACAGAGCCAGCAGTGCTGGTGAATATGGCAGAGAGAGGGGCCTCTGCTCTGTACAGGCCTGGTGTCACCTGGGGGGACTGCAGGGGCTGGGGCAGACCTGGTGAGTCTTTGGGAGGGTGAGTGTCCTCCCCTTCTGCCCTGAAGGAATGTGCAGTGTCTCTCACAGCCGTTAAGTCTGCGCTGCGTCTTTCAGATTCACTGGTCAGGGTTATTTTGATATTAAAAGGGGCTTCACCTTTACAGTGTCTGCACAGTGCTGGCAGCTGCTCTGCCTTCCCTGTGGCTTCTCTGTCAGCAGAAGAAGCTGTTTAGCAGCTGGGGCAGAGTGTGCACCTGTGCTTGTGATATAACCTAACACAGAGGATTATGTATATATATATATATATATATATATAAAACCTGCCTTGGGAGGGTACCCCTCTGCTCCCAGGGGCTGCCTGTGCCCCATCTCATCTCACAGCTGTTGGTTCAGTTGCCTGCAGAGAAACAGCTCTGCTCTCTAGGTCTGAAAAGGAGAAGGAAGCATTTAAGGCAGGGAAAGCAGGTTTGACTTCACCCTACCCACCAGTCACACTGGCAGTGTCCAGAACAGTTAATGTTTGGGGAGGTGGCCGGGGCGTTGCACCCCGCTGTGAGAGCAGGATGGGGCAGCTTGGCTGATCTCGGGGTGTACCTGCACCAGGGGGGCTGTCCTACAGTTATCCACCACCTTCTGCCCTGTCTGTGGTGGACACAGTCACAGTGCTTACAGCAAGGGGATTGGAAGGGAGGGTGACAGTCTGACAACCCTTCCTTCTTCCAACATAGGACCTCAGGGAGCGTTACCCACCCCACTTGTGATACTTTTTCACCCCATCCTTCCCAGACTGCTGGGCCCCAGGACATGCTGAAGTGTTCGGGCCCTCAGGAGAGTCCTTCCAGGGCTCAGGCGTGAATGTGTGGGGTGAGGCTGCGTGTGCCAGTGGTGCAGGGGAGTTCAGCCATGGGCTGGGAAGGAGTGAATGTGGTCCTGCAGCTGCTCTGAGCAGTTGGAAAGGTGGATGGAGCTGTTTTGGCACGTCTAAATCTATGTAGTTACCCAGAGCTTCCTGGGAATGCTGATCTAAGGGGAGATGTAGCTCAGTTTTGATGAAAGCAGATAGATCTGGAACTGTTGTCATCTTGGATTTGTTGAAGAACACAGGTTTAGGTGTCAGCTGGTGTTCCCCTGGGACAGGTGAGCCTCAAATCCCCTTCACAAGTAGTCAAGTTCACAAGGATTTTACCAGTTTGTTCTCCAGTTGTTAGTTCTGATTATCAATGGTGGTACAATTGTTGTGTCCTGACAGCACCCCAAGGAAAAGCTGAGGTTAGCCAGGAGCCCACTTCTCTTCTTGCAGGTTCCCTGGAACAAACTGGGGTGGGATTGTCTTGTGATGGGAGTCTGGGGCCTCCGTCTGTCCTTTGCCCAAGCCTTTGAGACTCCACATGCCTTAAGTGCTTGCCTAGCTAATTTGTTGAGGATTAAACTTAAATCCACATTAAAATCTCCCCAGAAAAACACACAGGTCTGTGTGTTCTCCTGTGTCTTCTCATTCTTGTTGCCTTTCACAGTTGTCTTCTCCAGTTGCTTTCCTGTGCGCTCAGCCTGAGGTTCATTAAAGTGTGTATGAGCCCCAGAGACACGAGCTGTTAAAGCTGCAGGAACATTTGAGGACCAAATCTATATAAAGGAAAAATTTATGTTTTATTTGTATTTCATCAGTGAATAGAGTATTATCTCAGGGCTTGTTTATCATACATCAATTTGGCCGTTGTTGATCCATCAGCTGTCAGGGATGGCAAGGTGAGAACCCTTGCAGTGGTTACCTCAGAACTGTGTTTCTATTTCTAGGTTCAGGTTGAAGTATCAAACCCACCTGTAAAGTTCTTTATAAATCAGACACAAATTGTTTTGATGCTTTTGAAGGAAATAGATTTCATAGCAATACCTTCTTCGTAACAGGGAAATTGTAGTATTCTAAGGAAAGGAAAGATCCTTCCTAAGGCAATGTGTTTAAAATACAGTAATAATAACAATAATAATAATAAGCCAGGATGGCATGTTGTACAGTAAAAGCCTTTTTCTGTAATGTCCAGACCTCAAACAATTGAAAAAAGGGCCAAGATATCACCAGAAGTACTGGACTCACTGGAAAAAAAATTTAGTTTTCTCCTTGTTTGGGTTTTTTTTTCTTATCACAGTAAGTCAATTCTACTTTCCTTTTCCCCCCCTAAGGGATGTAAGTGCAACTCACTTGGCATCTCTGCGGGTTTAACAGAGGGGAACTGAGAGTAGAATGGGACCCAACATTTGTGTAAATATTGACAGTTTGAAGTGACAACTAAGGGTTCGTGGCAGCAGTGTGGTTTTGAAAAAGGGGTTGCAGAAATAATCCAACAGTCCCCAGGACACAAACAAGGACAAATATCCAGAGGAACAGCCTGTCCACTACCATGGCAACATACTTCCAATCTTCAATGACCTGGAAGAAAAAGCCAATTAAAGATATTAGCAATTTGTCTCCCTCTTGGTAATGCTGAGTTTCTGTTTATGAAAATAAAAGGAAACAGATCTCAAGGTTCAGGGAATAAACTGATTTTAGGCTTGGTAAGGGATTTTTCTCTTACAAGCATTCTGAGCAGTGGAGAAAAACACAGTGAATATTTCTTAGCTTTCTTGGATGAATCAGGTCCTGAGCATGGCTGCCTGGTGGAAGCCAATCCTGAAGGACCCACAGGATAATCCAATTAAGGATTTTTTTCCTTTCCTTTTCCTTTAATTTTGGTTTGCAGATGCTATTAATCTCAGTGGACAAAAATAGTGTTTACTGCTGCTAAACAAGGTTAGCTTCAGGATTCTTTTTTTATCAGCAGTCATCTTAATCAAGGGTTTTAATGTATATTAATACGGTCGCTTTTATTAAACCCCCTTTTTCCTTGCATGTGTTGTCTGTGAAAGCCACAGCCTTAGATTTTGTCTCAAACTGAGGTGACTGTCAGGCTGTTACTGTAAAAGGGGAATACCTCAACCTCCATTTATATCTCAGGGATGTTTTTTTCCTCTCTCATTGATTCCAGTTAAATGTGGGACATCCTCACATCGACGACTTTACTTGTCAATTGTCTCACATCTTCTATTAGAACATTACATATTCTTTCCTTCAGTGCACACTTTTAATTTCCACTGCTGCTAATGGAAATGGAACTCTTCTGAAATCAAACTATATGAATGGATGTGAGCAGTTGTTATCAGACCGTGGTGATGAAGGAAGGAAGCAGAGAAGAAAGTTATGAATCTGGAAAAACAATATGTAATGTTGGAGGATTGTGTGTGAAAAGCATTAAATGAATTTTTAATGTACAAAATACCTTTGAAAATTGTTCTTACTATCAGCTGCAAGCTTTGCAGATCCTTTAGTGTTCAACACATTCTTGCAAGAATTTCTGAGCTGTTGGAAGCCTTTTTTCTGCTCTGTGGAGTCTGCTGCTGCTCAGTCAGCTTCAGTGTTTACAAGCTCATGTCTAATGTTAACAGCTGAACTTCTTTATTTATATTGACAGTAATTTCAGTTAATAGAAAACATGAACTACTCAGCAGCATGCTCCTCAAGGGACTTCTGCAAGATCAGAAACCAGCCTTTATTTAATCTTCCTGTTTGAGGGAGGGGGGAGCACAACAGGAATAGAGAACCTGGAGTCTGACTGGGATCTGGGTCAGAGAGAGGACACCGGTAGGTACGAAGAGGGTTTTTCCCAACCATGGGTGCCTGTCTAAGCAAAACTGTGAGCCATCTGAGTTTTCCAAACGTTATTCCCAGTGTATTATCTCAGCTCTAGTGTTCCAGCTGGTGGCCTGCGAGCAGGGCAAGTGACCAGGGCAGCAGCAGCACTGCTTAAATGTGTCCTGGATAAAGTATTTCTCATAACCATTAATGAGTCTGATTTAACTCAAATGAAAGAAGTATCGGCCCTGCTGGCTTTAGGTTTTTAATCCTACCCATCGTGTTTGCCATCTCTAGGCAGGTGTCTTACCCAGAGAGGGTGTTTGCAAAGGCCTTTGCCAGTTCTACTCAATCCCGCTGTGCCCAGTCAGGGAAACAAACGCTGGAGCTGCAGGTCCAGTTTCTGGTTAACTTGGCCTGGCCGTGGGTTGAATCACAGCCTTACTGAATACAAGGGAGAAAAATAGTCTTTTTCTAACCTGGAACTGAACATTGGTTTCTTCCCCTGCCAAGCACTACTTGAATGTGACAACACAGCTTTTTCAAGGGTGGTTCAGGACTTTCTGAGCAATCAGCAAACTCTCTTTGTAGAAAGAGCCATGTTATTTATCAGGAGAGTATTTGCAGCTACCAAACTGCTTGCCATTAAGTACTTTAAGGGCAAGAATTATTTCCTCTCACAAGCTGTATCTAGAATCTCTCTAAAAACCTGAGAGTTCCAATACGCTTTCTGAGGAAGAGCATGTTACAGAGGAGGACAGGAGATGAAGCTTGGAAAGATGGGGATGATTTCTCATTTTTACTTACACTCTGGTCGTTGTCATCACTTTTCATGTGCTCTGCTATAAAACTGACTCCATCAATTGCTTCTTGGACTTCAGGAGAAAATTTCGTGCCCGTTCTTAACCTGAAATCTCGATGACTGCTGACACTGTCAAGTGTCTCAGAGACTTTCATATCATATTTTTTGGCAGGGGCTGTATTCAAAAAATAGGTAGAGTTCTTGTAGAAGTCAGCTGGCTCCACACAAGGGTGCTCTGCTTTTGTCTTTTTGCAGTTGCAGGGCTTTTGCCGTGGAGGATTATTTTCTGGGCGCTTCATGAACAGGTAGGCCGGGAGCTTTTCGAGGAAAACCACCTTTACCCAGGGGGGCATCGTGTGGGTGCTCGGAGATCTGTGGTGGACGTTGAGTACACAGACACTGGTAACTATTGAGAAGGTCACGAGCACCATCGTAAACATGAGATACTTCCCAATCAGCGGCACATCGAGGGATGTCGGAGGGACAATTTTGGAGATCAGCAGCAAGAACACAGTCAAGGCAAGCAACACAGAGATGCACAAGGTCATTTTTTCACCGCAGTCCGAAGGCAAATAGAATACCAGGATGGCCAAGGATGTGATTAGCACACAGGGAATGATGAGATTGATGGTGTAAAAAAGAGGTTTCCTTTTAATAATGAAGTCATATGTCACATCGACATAACTGGGGTCCAGAGGATTTACAGTCCTTCTTCCTGGCAGTGCTACAATGTCCCACTCTCCGCTCGGTGTGAAGTCGTCCATGCTTGCCATGGAAGTTTTAAGCACCATATCGATTTCCGTGTGGTCGTATGTCCAAGACCTGAACTTCAGGGTGCAGTTCTGTTGATCAAATGGGAAGTGCTTGACTTCAATCTTGCAGGCACTCTTGTAAATGGCTGGTGGCAGCCAGCGAATGCTCCCGTTGTTCTTCACAATGGCGTTTGTGTACAGCGAGACCTCGTACGTGCCGTCCGCGCTGAGGAGGGACAAAGGAGAGAGAGAGAGAATGAAGCACTCAGAGGAAAAACACAGCTCAGAACAGAAGAGCTCTCTATAAAATTATTATTAAATAATAAATAGACACCTCTATTTCTCCCCGGGGAAGTCAACGTACTTTGTAAATGTTTGTTAAAGTAACTACAGCTCCCTACGTCTCTGAAGGCTGAGCGAAAATGAGATCACCCCACGTGAAAATGGAGGTGCCTTTGATCTGGAACACAGCCACTGCTAAGAGCACAGAGCACACTCCTAAATGACTTGGACGAGGAAATAAGGATGAGCGGCATTAGTTAGAAAGGCAGGGAGAGTGTAGGCAGAGGAAATGTAATTATATGGTTTATAATTTAGGACGTCACTCCAGTTAATGTTTACTCATTACAAAACCAGAACAGACAAGCCACAGTGTTCTTAGTGCCCACAAATAATCTTGGCTTTGTGTCTCTTCCAGCTGCTGAACTTCCACCCGGGGAGTCTTCTATGTTATGAAGGGCCCTTTACTTCAGGGAGGAGATCATTATCACTCAGTGGTCAGTATCTTCTCCTACCCAGTGTTCCTGGGCAAACAACTTAGGGCTGTTGAACCTATTAAATATCCTGAGGTAGTATCCTTGTGTGCTGACAGGACATCATGGCAAATAGGGTTATTTCACTGCTAAGGCTGATTTTTTTCTCAGCAGGGAAGTGCTACAAGTATCCAAGGCTTGGCACATGTGGAGCTGTTCTCTGGATCAGTAAGGTTTGGCTCTGGGAAGGGCTCACCTTGGTGAGGTTCCGAGTGCCTGGCACTGAGCTGAGACCCCTGTAGATAATTCATGCAGGCAGTGGAATAACCAGATGCAGACGTGAGTGGCTGCAGCATAGGGGGGTTGTTACTTCACTGACAATGAAGAGCTGTTTTTTGATAAATCAATAGTATCTTAGTTCTCACATATCTGTGTCTTCCCAGCTTAGCTTTACTGTCAGACAGTGTGCTGGGCACACTCTTGAGCTGGGACTGTGTTGGTTTTTGTGCTGACTGCCCCATCTGAGCTGTGGGACAGAGGCTGGGCTGCTGCTGCTGCCACAGAGCCCTGTGCAGTGCTGTGCACGGACAGAGCTGTGGGCAGGAGGATGTGCTTTGTGTTTGCCTTGGGACTCACTGATGCCTGTGAAACTCTGCTCCAGCAGCGGTGAATTACAGGGGCTTGTCCTTTATCTACAATTTCATCTAAAATTTCAATTCAAAGCTTTGTACCCGTGCAAATACGCAATATGGGGAGGCTTGTTCCCCTACATTTAAGAGACCTTTTAAAACTGTTTCTTTCTATTCTTACAAATCATTAAATGGTATCACTTGGGGAGTAGCAGAAAGAAGCAGAGGGCAGGGGCACAATTTACCAGAGCAGGCTTTGAGCATGCAGTACATCCTAATCCACTGGCTGAATTATTTTGTGACTAATACACTAGTTTTAAGTGTTCATCAAATCTGATTTTCAGTAGTAGGATTCCAAGGACTTAAATATATATATATAAACTTCCTGGGTTTCCCATCTGTATATGTTCATAAATCATCATCTGTTTGTGAATTCATCGGTTTTCAAAGTATCATGAAAGTATAAATTTTGATTATTTTTCCCCCCAAAAAATTTGTGTCATCCACTTCAAGGCTTTGCTAGAGACTTAAACCAAGGCAAAACAGAATTGTCAGCTACTAAAATTATCTTTGAGGCCAGTACCCCAGTCAGGTAGAGCTGATACTATTAAATAGGTACAAAATTCAGTTCTGTAATTTTATCAGACCTACTTCGTTGTTTCTGATGCGTGTTTCTGGGTTCAAATTTTGTTCATTGCCTGCATAAACTGCAGAAGCTGTACTTACTTATTGTAAAGCACAATGTCTGGCAACCAGATGTGTTTGGCAGGTATTCTCAGCTTATTTATCCCTTCGTAGTCCGAGGGCTTCCAAGCCAGACGATAGTCAATCCACTCCTACGAGAAGAATTGTACAGTAGGGATGGGAGTTTCCAGACCAGCCCTAACAAAACAAGCATTTGATAGAGTGAAAGCATTTGTGGTTTGCAAGAACACATCTCTGTGGCTTTGGTTACCTGGTTCAGCCAGACATTCGTAGTCATGATCTGCTCCCGTTCATTCTGCAGAGAAAAGCAGAGACGAAAATTGGCCTCTGAAATATTTATTGCAGCAATAAGATTTATTCAGTGGGGTTTTGAGCACGTCTCCAACTGTGCAGCATGATTTTGCTCAGTGAATTACAAGACAGGCGTTTCTCTGCAGGCAAGATGGCCAGTCTTGTACACGTGCTGATGATCAATAGGTGCCCCACAAGTGTAGAGCTCCAAATGCCCTTTAACAAGAACAGTTATGGTAGGAGTGAGTGTGGCCATTTGGGAACAATCCCCACCACCCCACCCCACTTCCCCACCTTTGATTTACAGAACAGAAAGTACACTTGGCCACTGGGAGGGCCTCCACGAGGTTGTGTGAGGTTGATGTAAGGTTTGCCATTTAAGAACTCAGCTGGCAGGCTCTGTTCTGTGGAACTGCTGTCCCTCTGGAGAGCAGTCCAGAAGAGAAATCTCTCTACAGCAGATTTGTCAGAAGGATTTCTGCAGGAAAACAAGTCAATTCTCTGATCCTGAAGATGCTTCGGATTGTTAGAGCCTGTAAAATGCCTAATTTTGCGTTCTACTTGAAGAGTGAGGATAGAGAGGGATGGGGACTGAGCTGTGCTGTTCTCAATCCCTGCCCATTCATCTGCTCTGTTTAGGCTGTTGATCACCGGGGCCTCTGGACATCTTGCTTTTTATGCCCAGAATCTGAAATCTTGAGGACACTGTGCCAGTGGTGGTAATGCAGTCGGGAGGCATGTCTGTGTCCACGTGTTCTCCAGGACAGAGGGAGCACTCGTACCAGAGTCACCTGGTGTCTGTGGCATTATATCCTGTGGTTATATATACACACACACAGGCCGGATATTTATATACATATATCTATATAAAATATATTTTACCTATCTGTGTCATATCCAGCCTGTGTGTGTATATATATATATATATATATGTGCATAGACAGGCTAGATATTATATATATATATATCTCTCTAATATCCAGCCTGCACATGTGTATGAAACCTCAGCTGTCTGTACGGTTTCCCTGTTGTTCCATCTGTGTCTCTCTCGTTTCCTCTTGAATTTCAGACTGTAAATTCTCGAGGTCTGTCACAGTTTGCAGCAGTGCAGTCAGTAGCCCTTAGACAGATTCTGGCAGAGAGGCAGCCATCTCTGTCACCCAGGGAGAGAGCAGCACAGATAGGAGCCCTGATTCAGGAAATGATTCCCACTTCTGTGCTGGCTCTTGTTCCACTGCAGTAAATGCTAACCTCTCTTGGCAATGATGTGTTTGTACCTTGGAAGAACATGCTAACCTTGTGGGTGGAAATGTCTTCAGACGCACTGAAGTAATTTTTATTGAATATGAGGAGTTGCATACACGAGGATTGTTTTAACCACGTTAAGCTATTCCAGCCAGATCTAATGTGTCTTTTTCCTTACAACATTCCACCGTTCTCTGCTTATATGCGTGAGATTTTGATCTGGCTTTGTAGCTTGTTTTCAGGCCATTGAACCACTTCTTTAAACAAGCAGTAGAAGATGGTTTAGCATTGTGGGCACAGTCCAGGATGGATCCTGACCTGGGGTAACTTCCTGTAGCTGTACTGAAACCAATGGAATGATTTAGAATTGTAGATCCATGCAGTTTTATAGGATGAAGATCTGGCCACTGTCCTTCGTTGCTTAGGCATAGATTGATTTCCCTGTAGCAGCTGCATTCTGAGGTGTAAAACCAGTAAACTGCATGTATGGGCTCTGCCTATTAAATAGTGTTATATGAGAAAAGAGCAGGGACACTGTAATGCCAATATGACTATTAGAGTGCTGTGCAGGTAGTAACGAATTAAAAGGCATAGCCTAATTTGAACTTACCACGCTGATGAGCTGGGCCAGGGAAACCTGCAGTTCTATGGATACCAACTGGGAGGAGTTGACAGCCGGGCGAATTAACTTATTGTACCTGTCAGGGCTCAGTAGGTGGTTCATCAGCTTTTCTTCAGCGTCTGCTGCTGTGCTTCCTGTAAAGCATCAACAGGATTATAGAAGGGAGACCAAAGTGACATGATAGAGGGATCACAGAATCCCTGTGCATCAGATCATCTTCACGAAATAATGAGGGCTTTTGACTTTCCAAACACTTTAGGCTGGCGTGAGCAGAAGGATGTGGTGCTTGCACCAATATCTGCTCTGCTGAAGTCGACTGTGTTTTACAGAGCACAGATCAAAGCAGATCAACTGGAACCCTCTGGGTTTTTTCACAGTAAAACATGAAGCTCAAATTGATATATTCTTTGGGGATTACACTTAAAATGAGACACCACCCTCCTAATAGCAGAGGAAGAATTATTCTATGATCCAAAGGCAGGGGGTCCAGCTGTGACTTCTCTCTTTAGTGCTGTAGGAGACAAAGTTGCAGGTACACATATAAATTTAAAGACTGTGATTTAAATATGGAAAGCCAGGGGATAAGCTGAAAGATGCCTAAAGATTTTTTTAATGACTGGGGACCCTTTGGTAGCTAGTGATGAATCTGTTTCAGAATTTGAAAACCCAAGGCAGTATGTAAACCTTAGTTCGCGTGGAAGCAAAACCTGATTTGTGGAGTGGCACAAATACCATGTATCTTAGATTGCCAAAGCTGGAGTTTAATGATTACAAAATACAGTATCAAACAAGCCTGAACATTCTCCATGGAGCAGAACAGCCTCTGGCACAACCCCAGAGGGAGTTCTCATGTTCTTGAATGTGCTTTTTAAAGGCATTCTAATGGACTGTACAAACCACTATTGACCACATGGTAATACTGATGGCTGAGGTCCTGGTAACATCCTGCCACCAGAATTGACCCAGAGAGGCTGTGCTGTGTGTCGAGTTCTGCGATGATGATGGACATGGGTGTTACTGAAAGCAGGTTCTAATCCAACTGATACAGTGATTCTTCCCTAGGAAAGGTGACCTAATTCAACTGGAGGTATTGCAGAAACGAGGGTAGTGTCCCTACTGCATAGTTGCTTCGTTATTCCCCAGAGCAGTTCCAGCAGTAAAAACGACTGCCCATGCAAGCATTTTAAATTTGTGGTACATTAATTTGTTCTGGTTTTTTAAGCTGGAGCATATCCATGGGATCCAGAGAAAGGCAGACATCCAAAGGCCAGGATCAAACGAGCAGTCCAAGTTTGTGTGCATTTCTAGGAGGTGCCTAGTTTCCACCTGAACTGGGTTGGAAGTTGTTAGGGTGAGCAAGTCTCTTGAAACTTGGTTCTTCTGGATCCAACTCAGGTTAAAAAAATACCCCAAGAACTTCTTGTTTCTGATCCAGTAAAAGAGTGGAGAGATGTAAAAGGAAACATTATTGAACAGAGCTTTCACATCTAAGAACAGCTTTTGCTGCAGCTCTGTGGAAAGGCTGAGATGAAATACCAGTCCTGATTTCAATCCTTTAAGACCAGCATATGCTACAGCACTGGTAGCCCAAATTTTGTCACATATGCTGAACCAAAACACTGCTCTTTAGAATGGGCTCCCCAGGTACTTCCCAGGCCATTTGGGAAGACAAATTTGGATGAATGCATCTGTGTTGGTTGGGTCAGTTTGGTTTTTTGATTCACACTTGCTTTGTACCTCCCTGCGAGTCATTAAAAACACTCTTGTGCCATGTGATATTTTAATATTACAGTTATTCTCAATGTAAGCTGCCTAATCAAAAGCTTATCAAACTAGAGCTATGCTGATTCTTGCTTCAGATTCTAGGTTTTCTCATGCATTGCATTCAAGGAAGAGCTAAATTTGATATTGGAAAGAAAACGGGGCCACATTCTGTGTTTATAAGGATAGATGAGAAGTCTTGTGGTAGCTAAAGAGAGAATATTGGTTGAAGTTATTGTGTTGTGTTGTTTGCTGGGTTTATGTTGGTTTTGTTCGCTGGGTTTTTTTAACAAACATTCCCACTATTGCATGGGGAAGTGACATAAGCAGATGGCTATAATTCAGATATAAATCAATTGTCATTTGATCACTGAATGCTGCTAGCAAAGACAGTGAGTTCTTGTTTGAATTGTTAAATATGTTTTCACTGTATTTCTGCATTTGTCCGTAAATATTCTAGCCTAGAGTGTATTTGCTAAACAGAGAGTAAGAAGTAGAAAATGCAGAATATTTGCAGGAAGCTAATTCTGGATTTGTAATTAGTTTTTTCACTGAAACCTGCTTTTAGCAATCCCAGTTGTCTGGTCTGCAAATCAAACCAGGGTCGTCTGGTCTGCATGTCTGATGAGAACGGCTCAGATTTCGAGGTACTGGCTCTGTTAATAAACTTGATGCAGAATAATGACAAGCCACAACTTAATTCTAAAAAATTGCTTGTTCAACCACGAATCCGTTTAAGAAATCTTTTCTTAGTGAAGGAATCCCTATAAAATGGCATCCCATGCCAATATTTATAATTTAATAATCAGAAGTAAAGGTCAAAGGGGCTGCTCCTGACCTCCCTCAGCTGCCTGTGTCACACACCACTAGATGTCAGCCGTGCCCTGCCTCAGAGCTTGCCAAAGCCAGGGCAAAGGGAAATTAACTAAAAATGAGTGGATCCTGTGTAATTTTTATAATCTGTTTTCCATTAACAATCTGTATCTTAACCAGATGGCACCTAATGAAAACAAAATTACCAGGCATTCAGGTTCCTCTTTATGTGCATTTCATGGCAGTAGCCAGGCACTGGAAACTCCTCTTTCTCCTCTCAGAAGTGGAACAAATGAAGGTGCAGTTTCCCTCCACACTGTTTGGTTTTTTCCCCAAATAGCAGTGATCCCCGTAGATGCTGCAGAGGGAAGACTGATGCTTTTAGACAACTGATGGTAACAACAGGGAGGAAGGAGTCCTAATCTGGGGCTGGAGTATTTTTGTGCACTGAAAGCAGTAACAGAGAGAACACATTGGGGTGGATCCTGAGCTGGGGAAATGATTTCAGCTTCACTGAGCACGCCACACGTCTGCTCTGTGACAAGGGGAGCAGTTGCCACAGAACTTGCAGTAACATTCTTCAGTAAGTTTGTTTTCTCTGTGGGAGTATGACCATTAAAGAAAAATTGCTTCCAGTCTCGCAGCAAGAGAAACAAAACCACAGACTGTCATTCTGGGCAAACTTTCCCTTTTACATGGTCTAATTCAAATGCATGAGGTGAAGTAACTCGTCATCCCGTGTTATGTTGTTTGTTTTCAGTGTAATGACAAATTTCTGGGAGTGATTTCCACAGAAAAGAAGCAAATACAGAAATACAGGCAAGCCCACTGTTACCACTAAATTTCAAAATCTAACATGAGGCACATTTCCTGTGTTTCCCTGGCTTCACTTATTGTAACAAATGTTGAAATAGGATTTGTTTAGAAATAATATTGTAGCATGTGTTGTCATTTCAGTTCTTTACTCTCTCACACATAACTTATGTGGACAATAGTGACATACCAAATTCCCTTCTGTAATTAGCAAAAAGCAAGCAAGAAGCAGCAGTGAGACAGTTCCATTATCTTCTCTAAAATTACTTTGTGCTGCTGGTTCTTTTCAGCATACTCTTGAGCAAAAAGATTTTCATGACCTCTTAGAACAACACCTGCTAAATTGGAATGCTTATTGTTCCAATGGAAGTAGCAGTGAATTTACTGTATTTTAAAGATTTTTAATTTTTTATGTTGCAATTAATGCCAAAAAAAAGAGGAAATAATAAAGGGTTTTTATAAAGTAAGAATCTAAAGTGGGTCCTCACTCTTGTTTGGTTAGAAAGCAGATGTTTTATAAAGTTACCTTTCAGTGACTGAAGGAAAAAAACAGCTCTGGGATTAATAGGTAAAAATGGGAAATGTGTGATCTTTGTCTTGGTTTGATTTCAGCCACTTTCTCTGAGAACACTTCACTGGAGTCTCTCCATGGGAAGAAGCTCCCATGGTAAATGCACTATTTCCTGCTGCTGTCAGGCTGTTCATGTTGGCTAAAACACATGGAAGAAATCCTGACAGACTGAAGAAAATGTATGTTTGCTTTTTTTAGCATATATTTATATATTACAACTTAATTTAAACTATTTACGTGCCAGTAAAAATAATTAGGAAGGAAGAACTTTGCAAAATACAGGAACTTGAGCAAATAATTGTAGAGGGATGAGATCTGCCTTATTTATGGTTCATGGTTCATTTATTTTTTTCACCCTAAGCACAATATCTGCTTTTCCTATCACAGATGATCCTGGGAGCATCTAAAGGGATAACATTCAGTGATTATTATTGTCATCTCCTACCATTCTGTCATTTTACATCCGGCGTAACTCTCTGTCCATATCCATCGTAGTGCATTTGCAGATACCAAACAAGCCCAAAACAACACTAGAATCGTCAATTTTATGCGTCCTCTCCAAGTCTGCAAAACCTCCTGAGGTGGTGGTTACGAATTGTCTGTGAGCTTTTACAGCAGTCCTGCCTCCTGGCCCCCAAAGCTATCGCTGCTCTCAAACGGTATCCGAAAGAAAAGGTCACTTACCGTTAAAACAAAGGCAGCCCACTACAAAGAGCAAGAGGGTGTACATTTTCCTCATGGCACTGACAGGCAGAGGTGGATTACTGTCCCTCGGTCAAGCCAGCCGGCTCTGCTGCCAGGGATGCACAAGGAAGAGGTGGAAAAGCAGACCTGAATCTTGGAGGTATTAAATGCCTGGAAAGAGACAGACAGGAGGACCTGGCAGAAGCGTTCTGCAAAGTGGAGTTTTTCGTGAGCAGAGTGGTCCCTCCCCCTTTGCAGCTGTTTAAAGAGCTTTGTGAAGAGGGAAAGCACGTAAGGAGGGGGAACAATGTGATAATGTTGAAAAAGAGGAAATGAAAGAGCAAGCTAAAGGGACGTGACGTGCAAAACACAACTGCTTAATTCTTGCTGCCTGATAACATTTAGAAGGCTTTCTGGCTAGTAAGTGCAATGGGGGGGGAGGAATAGGTGGGTGGGAAAAGCTGGATACAACTTTGTGCCGTAAAACCTGCTAGTGAAAGACGTGTCATAAATTAAAGCCCCAGCAGAGGGTAATTTTCTGTGTCAGGAGAGAAAGTTTATTGCCTGCTGCCAAGCCTTTTCCACTCCAAGGCCCGCACATCTGATCTCTTTAAAACAGAGCTCCGGAAAGCTTTCTGGGAGCAGCAGGGGAGGAACAGAGAATTTGTCATTAGCATCTGATGGGATGTTTTGAAGAAACCTAAAGCAACCTGTTGTGAAGTAGCAATAGCAATAAAGACACTCTAGAGGAGCATTAGAGGCCCCATGGAATTCATCTTTTAAAGCTGAAGGGTTCAGCAGAGTGTAGAGTGTCATTTGTTTTGGGACTTGCACGTGGAAGGATTTGTGTAGAAGGAAGGGGCAAGAAAATGTTACGTGCCCTCTGCAAGCACTATTTTAGTGCAAGTATTTATCTTATATAGTCTCTGGATATTTTCTATCCAGCCTAAAGTCCTGTACAGAAAACAAAAAAAGGGTGTTAATCCTGTAAATACCGTTTTGTCTCCATATTGAGGCTCCTCTCTGCTTCAGCTGGCCACAGGATGCAGCTCTGCTCCTGTCCCGTCTCCCAAGAGACTATAACACCACTGGCTGGGACGGAGCCATTCCTGATTTATGAGCATAACACACCACACTTCTGCATCTGGCACAGTTGCCACCTGACTGGGGGTATTTGGGGAAGGTCACCTGCTGCTGTTTTTAGGCAAGCTGTCAGTATAGTGTGGAACAACTCACTGCCTTTACCTTAAAGGTTTTAGCCACCTCCTTTTCCCACTGAATAGGCCAGGATGTTATAACTGTGCTGTCCTTAAAGGAGGTAGCCCGATACAAAGGGACCCTACTGAAATTTTTGGTAACTGTACTGTACACAATTTGGTAACTGTACTGTATACAATCTATGGAACTTCTCTGAACAGACTGTTTATTATTACTGGCTCATTTCTTTGGGTTAGGAGGATGGATTCAGTGAGACAATGGAAAAGCACCGCATGGACTTCTGTTTGGATGAAACAAGTTGTCACATCAGCTTTGATGAAGTGGCTCATGCTGTTGCCTTCCCTTACTCTGAAAACTCAAGGTATGTCAACTGTGCCGTATCCTCCACTGAGGATTCCCAGCTGTTCTTTAACTAAAGTTCACAGCCTTCTACTGGCAGGATGGCTTCTATGTTCTCACCTTTCTTCACCTGCAATCTCAACCAATTTCTTTTTATATACCTTTAATAAAACACCCTCTCAGGTTTTATAGTGTTTTTAACTTAACACTCCCCCTCCCAACTTTCATCTCTTTTAACTTCTGAATGTTTATATATAGACATATACATGCAATGTTTAGAGGTGGATTTATTGTATCTAATGCTGTGCAAACATCTCAGATATAAAAGGTTTTGTGGACTGTGTAGGAATTGATGGTTGATGATTTCTGTATGCTCAAAAAATTGTTACTGCACACAGTTGCTGATTGTTAGCCATACCAACAGAAATGCTCTGGGTTTGTTGCTGATCTCAGTTATTAAGTTGAGCCTGGTCACCTATGCTAGCTCCTGCCTTTATTTTCAGTCATTTTTCTGCTTTCATCATTCCCTTTTCCCTCTTTTTCACTATCCCTTAGCTGGAATCGGTTTAAATTGGGGTTGTTTAGCCTGGAGAAGAGAAGGCTCTGTGGGGACCTTCGGGTGGTAACTGCTGTTTTAATAGGACAAGGAGCAAAGTTTTTAAACCAGAAGAGGTAGATCCAGACTAGATCTGGGGAAGGAATTTTTTACAGTGATGGTGTTGAAACACCAGAACTGGTTTCCCAGAGAGGTGGTGGATGCCCCATCCCAGGAAACATTCAGAGTCAGGTTGGACCGGACTCTGAGCAACCTGGTCTAGTGGAAAATGTCCCTGCTCATTTCAGGGATGGGTTGGACTAGGTGACCTTTAAAGGTCCCTTCCAGCCCAAATTATTCTATGATTCTCAATAATGTGGGATCTGAGGGGGAGGAGGATGTTTTCAGTGAGACAAACAGGACAAGTCATCTACTGGGATGAAAAAAGCCAGTGCAGTCCCAGCGGGTACCTGTGAACAGACGAACTGCATGAAAATATGACACTATTTCTGTGTCCTTCTCCAGTATTTAATTAACAGCACGTGGAAAAGGAGCCCTCAGAAAACTGCCCCCTTGCACCAGTCGCAGACCCTGCGAGGTGTGTCCCAAGCAGTGTTTACCCCCAGCCTTCCGCTCTTTGCTTCTCACTACAGGGCTTGTTCCTTGTCAGAGACTTGTAGGGTCAGAGACCTTGCTGCACCCCTGAGCCCGCTGGGCAGGCTTGTGTTTCATAACGTGCAGGGAACTGCTCTCCAGAGAGGAGCCTTCACGTACAGAGGGGATGTTTGAGCAAAGCACCAGCCCCTGCTGGGCAGGGAAGGCGCAGCTGTTTCTGCATTTTTACTTTCTGATGCCTGACCTGTTTCTCCCCAAAGGCAAATCTTCCATCTGCCAAGGCGGCCTCTGTGCTGTGCAGTGGTTACAGAACTAACAGATGTGTGGCCCCTGCAGTCATGCTGCTTGTGCCTTCTCTGCTGCTTGGTGCTTGCGAGTTGAACGGCAGCTCAAGTATAACAGAATAGGTTGGGATTGCTTCACTGGAGCCGTGGGTCATCAGAGGGTCACAGACCATGCACTGATTGCATTGGTTTGGCTGCTGGAGCCGAGGTGGACAGGCAGGATTACCACAGCTGGTTTTCTGGCCACGTTCCTTCCTTTGCCATCCACTTGTGTTCTTGCATTCTGACAGAGCACGCAAGGCCTTCCTTCCTTCATCGCTCATGCTCTGCAGTTGTTTTCCCCACAGTGACGCTGCAGGATTCTGTTTGTTCATTAAGCTCAGGTCCTGAAAAGTCTTTTTAATAGACATTAGCATACGTGATTTTCTGGGTTTGCATGTTAATGCACTGTGCAAGCATGGGAATAGCTGATGGCAGAGAGCCATCCACCCAACTGGCTGGGGGGTTGTTCCTGCTGCTGTAATGCTTTGCACGCCTTGGGGTATTAGAGCTCTTAGATGCATGAGGAATGCAAGATGTTGGAGTGCCCAGGAAAACCGGCAGTCCCCTTTTGTGGATTTATCATGCTGATTTCAAGCTGCTGCTTGCATTAAGAAAGAACCAGTCAGAAAAGCTGGAGCTTTTAGAGTGGAAGCAGCCTGGGGTGTAGCCAGCTTCCTTAATGGGACAAGTACAGGTGCAGGCAGTTTGCTGCAAAAATAAATGCTTCCAGGTGGAAAGGCACCATTAGTTTCCATTAATTGTGATGCTGAAATGAAGTTCAGGGCTGAGGTCACAACTAAACTGGATTGGTAAGAGGCTTCAAATCGGCTTGTTAAATAGTGGCCTTGCAGAACACACAGAACTGACTGACTGACTGCTGCACAAGCAGAACAGCTGTCACATTCTGCTTGAAAATTACTACAGGAAGTGTCAGCTAATGGCAGGTTTTTTTCCTATCACCTTACACCTGAGCGAACTTCATGGTACCTGCCAAAGTCCTGGCTCATGTCAGCAGCAGCAGCAGCAAGGCTTCCTTTGCTCTCTGTGGGCTGAGGAATGGAGCTTCTTACAGGTGACTTCTGCAAATATCCAGCAGGCTCTGCAGGTAAAATCCTGGTTTTCCCTACTCACCAGTATCTAGATGAGGTCTTTAGAACTGCTGTGCTGGAGCCAACATTCTGCATCCCTGGAATTTTTTTCCTTACAAATGCACTTACGGTCCTGTTAGAGAAGGTGCTGTCTCCATCATTCTGGTGCTAATGTTTTGGAGTTAAGTTGCAATGTTGTAGCTTCATTTAACAGTGCTCTGATGTAGCCCAATTTAAAATCTGCAAGGCAAAACAAAACCGTGGCCCTGTAGCTCCACTAATTGTCAGCTGGATGAGCCTAAGTGTATCCTCACAACTGTTAGCAGGAATCAGTGGGAAGGGCAAGGATATATGTAATACTTAGTCTGTTGTAATCTAAAGCTTTGGAATTTAGTAAGCTCTTTTCGGATTAGTAGATGCTTTATACTGGAGGACTAGTTTTCATCCAGACACTTACTCTACAGAGATGGACTATATCTGTGTGGTAGTTATGTCATGGAATCTGTCTCCTGTAGCACCTCCGTAGTTACCTTTGCCTTGCCAGATGGCTTCTAAGCAATTTGTTATAGGTATTTGTAATAAGCTGCCTTCAGGCACAGCACCAGCTGCCTTGATGGCATAACACCATCAAGCAGTGCAAAACAGAGCTGTGGATGCTGCCAAATTGTCAGGTAAATAACACTCTTTTAGGATTTCAAACAATAATGCTATATGGTATCCTATCAGAATCTGCTCCAAACCCACAAAATGTTCCAGAGAATTGCCACTGATAGCACTGGGACAATGTTAAGAACAGTAATGACTCTTTAGCAATGGATATAATTCCATTGCTCATGGTCAAAATATGAATTATTATGGACAAACGAAAAGCCACCTTTCTGCTCTGATGGCAGACAAAGCCACTCTTGGAAAAACAATGCTTTCCTTTTTTTGGTTAATTTTTGAAAGTTGTCACTGTGTGCTATGTGACCTGACAGGTGTGCTGTGTTCCTGGAGTATTTAGAGTGTAAGGAGGCCAGAGGGTTCCCCAAAGCAGCAGCTGGAGGATGCTATTTTGGAGCTGATGCTTTTGTTTTTACTGTTCTCTTTTGCTTCCTTTCACATGCTTTGAGATTTGTTGTAGGGCAGCCTGTTGACTGCCCAGTGTAGGACTGGCAAGCAGTCCTGCATTCTTTGGCCACACTGTAAATGAAGCTGTAGCCATTCCTGCAATGCCTGCATTTTGCATAAAGTTAGTCCAAAAAGGGGTTAAATACATGCACATCCTGACCAGAAGCAGTGTGTCCCTATGTGGAACACAGGCATTTTTGTGTGCTCTTACTTTTTGAAGTAAAACCTCTCAGTGTAAGTTCCAGGATTGGAAGCTCTGCTTGAGTTTATCTAGCTTGCTACATTATTCTGACTAAGAAACTGCTCCCTTGCCAGCCAGATCACTGTAATTGTTGCCCAGTTTCCAGTTTTGGTGTAACAGCAGAGTGTGTTATATCTCTTGGTGTGTTATATCTTTCAGTATTCACAATGTTTTCCAGATTCAGCAGAACTGACCCTTAATCCTCATCACTTTATTTGGTATCAAACCAAACCTAAGGGTCAGTTACTAAGGATTTGTTCCCAGCTTTTCAACATTTACACCTTTCTACTGAAATATAAGTCCTGTAGTGAAATCCTACAGCAAACAACTATTTACTGTGAGTGCCAGAAATTATAACGCATAGAACATTGCTGTGAAATAAAACAGAATTACCCTGAGAGGAAAGAGTAAGCAGCCTGTGCTATAAGGCAAATGCACAGTCAACTACATGGATTGAAATTTTAATGCCATTTACTACTCTCTTCTGCAGTAATTGGTGAGCTGCTGAGGAAAGCTCTACTGCCTACTAAAAGGAGATGCTGTGAATAAATCACAGTTGATATTTTTCAAGCTGTTGTCAAATTCCACGTTGCAGGGCCAAACCTGCAGATCTTGCACAGACTGTAAAGTCATGTGAGGTTTATCTGTGAGGTTGGCAAATTCTGTGCTGGACCGAAATGTATTAGAAGGATCACTTTTGGTTTTGGCAGTAAAATGTTTTTTTTTCTCAAGGTGCCTCTACATACTGCAGGATGCTCACAGCGGTAGATAAGTACATAGGGGGTCATCTGGAAAACCCAGCAGTGCTGTGGTGCAGGACACGGGTCACTGCAAGATTGTGATGAGTTTTACTGGGTTTCTAAGCCTCACTCTTCCCTGAAGCAGACCTGCACACTCCTTCCTTGCTGTCTGTCCTGCCAGGACAGTAATGGCTGTTTTGTAACCTGGGGCTTTTAGGATGAGACACTGGCATTTGTGGATTAATCCTCTGAGTCCCTTGTGTGCCAGAAATAAAACAAACGCGTAACTGCCCATGGCAGAGTCCGAAGGTTTCCTCTCTCACACCCATGATGGAGGGAACCGTGACTTCTGTATCTTCATGTCCCCCCAAGTGGAGGAGTAGAAGAGTGAAGGACAGTTGTACTGCTTGAGCTTTACCTTTTTATTTGGAACTGCTACATTCCAAAATGAGCAAATTCCAGAAGTGCAGAAAAAAGGAGGGCTTTAGGATACGAGGCAAGACTGAGAGCCAACAGATTCTCAGCTCTGCCGTGAGTCTTCAGGGCTGTGTTTAGCCGAGTACCGTCATTGCTCAGTGCTCCTTTCCCCCAGGTGTAAAGCAGCGATAAGGATTTGCAAAGAATTAACTGATTTGTAAAGGGCTTGGATGGCAAGGAATGAAAAAGAATCATGAAAACACGAGGGAGCCCTGTAGTACTTTGGCTTCCACATTTCTAGTACCAAATAAGCTTTTGTTTGTTAATTAACAAGCGAATGAAAAGAATGCTGGGTTTGTCTGCCGTGGAGTGAACCTGGCAGTGCTGCTGTGGCATCATTAACAGCCTTTTAACTTCACAATCCCTTCTAGCTTTCCTTCTCCTTAAAGGCTGAGGTCCAGATGTGGCTACGGTGGTGAATACATCTTGGCCAATAACCTGCGTCACCACTACCTCGGTGTGAGGACTGTTAAAAGCACGCTGGGGGTTGGCAGAAGCCCGTCAAGGTTCTAGTTTTCAGGCTTCTGCAGTTTCAAAGTACCCAGACTGGAGCCTGTTAGTGAGATTCCTTTTTATCTGAATTGCTTTGAAGAAGGACAGTGGAAAATAAAATCCTGTTTCAAGTATAACAGAGTTCAGCCCAGCAGGAAGCCCAGCTCTCCCATAAGACCCTCCTGTGTGGAGTTCTTTGGGTTCCTGCAACCTTCTGGTGGTTGCACAGGGCAGTGACAACAAACATGAAGCCTACACAGACTGACATGGGAGCAGAAATGGCTGTTGTTTCTGCTTCCTGGCAGCTGCTGAAACTGTGAAACTGCAGATGGTGGGTTAGTTCTGAAAAGAACTGAATGGGCAACCCCAAGTCAGGTGTCTGCAGAAGCATGGAAATTCAATATGCGAGCTCTTTGGCCCTATTTTTGGTGGAACAGAGCTGAATGCTCACAGTGATTTTGTTGTCAGAGGCCCTGACAAAGCTGACTTGTTCTTGGAAAGTATTTAATGTATAACATGGAAGTATTTGATCTCTCTGAAGTCTTCAAAAAGTAAAGTGCTAAATGTCAAGAAATGCAGGCAGGACAGATGTGCAGGGCACGTGGTGCTGTAAATATGGGAGTGCACGATGCAGGGAATCTTCAATATGAGGGACTTCCACTCGGAGGTGTTTGGGTAAAGTCAGATCTGTTCCTGCTGCGATGCAGGGAGGGTTGGAAGTGGAAACACAGGTGGAGATGCAGGCACAGCCTTAATTTTTGCCCAGTGAGGGGCTCCAAACTTAATTGTTTTAATTTGGGGCTTTTATACCTGCTGAGCTTGGGAAGTAGCAGTCACTGGGAGCAGACTTGTAGCCCGGGGGTCTGATCCCAGAGCAGATAACTGGGATACGGAACACCGTGTTGGACGGGAGTGGGGTGGTAACGGTGCCGGGGCTGAAGTGGAAGTCTGAGCAGGATCTTTTTCCAGCTGTGCCTGTGCTCTCCGCATGACCAGCCGGACCGCAGGCTGTGTGTGAGAGCAGCAGCTGTGGCTGCTTTTAACAGCTCTTTGAGACTCCTTGTCATGACCTGACGAGAGTGGAGACGTGTAAAAGCAGGAACAGCAGATGGCAACCAAGAGCTTGGCTGCTGGTGCACGCAGGGCCATCGTGGAAATTGTGCAGGATAACGAAGCAATTACCAGGTCTTGGATTTGTAAATTAAGTATTTGTATACCGAATAACAAAACACTTTATAAAGCCACGTGTCTGACAACCTGTTGGGGTTTTTTTCTGCTTATACCACTTGATGTAGTAAAATGTCCCACTCTCACCTGCAGACTTTGAGTTGCACAAAACTTGTGAACCTCCCTCAAATATGTAACCAGTAACATTTCCTCTGCCCTTCTTCAACTTGGGCCTTCTAGGAAAAACTAGAAGAATAGGAAACCATTTAGAAAAACACCCTAAATGACACTGGATATTCATTATTTTTCCAAGCCGAAAATAGGGGTCCCTAGTTTGCTACACAATAGGCTAATGCCTGAGCATTACACATCAGAGATATGAGCATCTCAGCAGAGACATGAGCATCTAAACACAGGCACTTCTGTCATTTGGGGTTTTTTGGTAATTCGGGGCAAGAATCTGAATTTCAATTTTTTAAGCATGTCAAGCTTTTGAAGCTGCACCGGTGTCCCAGATTAAGTATTTTTCTTTTGCCTTACCCAGCACCCCACAGCAGAATTTATTTCCGAGTCAAGGGAAGCAGTTCCTCCTGTCTCTTCAGATTTGGGTTTGGTAAGTCTCTTTAATGGCTCTGGTTCTCTCGTCTGCGCTGTGTGGAAAGCAGTAATTTGTGCTGACATCATCTAACTGCCCCGCAGAAAAAATATGTTGCATATCACCAAAGAAAGGGAGAAATTTATCTATAATTCAGGGCAGTAATGGGGCTTAATTCACAAAGTCTCATAGCCTCTCACATACTGACAGATTCTACTATCATTAGCGACGTCTTGGGATTCTGCTGCGTGGGTATAATCAGTTATGACTGAGAGGAAATCATTGGGAGGGCCTCAGTTCTGTAACCCCTTCTGGGCTTTACGATCCTTTGTGGCAGTCGTGCTTGTGAGGGCTCGGGAGTCGTTTCTTTTTCCAAGCAAGGAAACCCACCGGAATTACTGATGTTTTGGGGGGCAGGGGTCGGCTGTGGTGAGGTGCTGGTGCTGAATAACAGGCTGGGTCCTCCTCCCCAGCAAACTGCTGTGACAGCCCAGACTGATCCCGTCGACATTGGGTGGTTATTGGCAGTTCCTGCACCTGCCAGGGCTGTGCTGCTGGCCGTGTTTTCAGCACTGCACCCCTGCACAGGGCTGCAATGCCCAGGGGACACACAATCATTCTCCATCTTCAGGCCCCTGTAACGTCCTTACTGTAGCTGTGTTTTTTCCCCCTGGATGGAAGTCCTATTATATGACATTTAAAGCAATATGTTGCCTCTAGTTTAAAAAACTATGTTTGTATTTGAGGAGAGGATGTATCTGGCTGAGTAGATAAAACATTTGATTCAGAAGGTAGTAGATCTGACTCACTGGGTAATTTATTTGTTTTCTAAGTAGTACATATAAGGTAATTAACAAACCATCTGGCTTACTTCATGATCTGGGTTTTCTTTTTATCCTGTATAATTAAGCTGGGTATGTGTGTGAGATTCCTCTCTAGCTGTCCATAAAATCTCTGTCAGGTTAGGTTTGTGACATGTCTGTCCCAGTGTGTGGTCAAAAACACTGTGTTGTCATATAAAATTTAACAGCACCCACTCTGAATGTGGACAGGAGCTAAATATAAGCATGGGAGACGTTTGCTTGTCAGTAAAGGTGGTGTATTTTTAGAATTCGGCTGGAACCTTACGATTTCTGATCCGTCTCCACAGACTATCTGTGTGTCTTGCATAGCCAAAGACTTATTTTGAGTTATTTCCAGTGCAATCTCTGTTCCATCTGCTCCTAATCTGTGGCAGTCTGAAGCATGCCAACATGCAAAGGAACAAAAGCCATCCTATTTTGACTAGGATACAACTGTGTCTGTGATAATCTTGGTACAGTCCCATTTGAGGCAGTAGGAGTAATTGATTTAGTGGGATTGGCACAAAACCAGGCAGGTCAGGCCAGATCAACACTGAACTAATTTCTCGAGGGTTTTTCTTGCTGAATTTTTTTCTTTTTGTCAATATGTTGTCATCGTTCCGGCCAAAATGCTTTGATTTTGAGCAAGTTGTAAACATTGCGGTCACTGAACTGGAGATATCCTGAGGTGAAATGCTTGCAGTCTCTCATTTCCTTTCCCAGAGTTTTTGAAATACTCGCATTCCTCTCTTTCTAGTTCTTTTAGTTTAAGTGGCCGCTTTCCATGTGCCTTTGAAACTCAGAGCTAGGCTGGCTATTTCTGCCTGCCCCTACCTTGTGACTGACGGACGTGCCCAGGCTTGTTACGCTTTAGGTGACTGGTTTTTCTGCCTAAATGCCATTTTGTGGAGGTTTCCGTTACTTCTGAGTGCACTTAATGTTTGTAACAACTGTCAGGGAGAAGTTACTGTTCACCTGCAGAACAGCTGCTGAATATGAGCGCCTGAGGGAAAGGGGAGTCCTTTGTCATTAGAGCTGGGAGGTTTGATCCAGGTGCCACCACACTCATCCTCCCAGCCCTCCTGGTGGTGACCGGAGTCCTTTTAGACCTCGCCCTTTGAGAAGATGATGTTCTTCAGGCTGCTGTCATTGATACACAGAGCTAAGGCAGCCTTAGAATGTGAGATGAAAGGGGTTGGAAATCAATGTGCTGGAAAAGTTTCTCCAGGGATCAGTTCCAGTGGCTGAGAAAAGAGGAGAAGGTGCCCAGGGAGCTTTCAGTGCTTGATGTCTTTATAAAGGCTAAATGTGTCAGGGCAAAGAATTTAAAATTGCTGTTTGATAAAGATTTATCATCAGCCTTCAATTTAAGATGTGAGAACAGCAAATAAAGAGGCCAAAGGCCTTTCATAGTGTCTCTAGCAATGTCAAGGGAAGCTAGCCTTTATAAAGTGTATCATTTCAAGATTCAAAACCCTCTCTTTCAGATTGATCCCTCGTGTTTTGCTTAATTCTCACAAGAAAAAGCCCTTTCTTAATATGCAAAATTTATAATCCATTTATAATCAAACTGTCTTGTGTTTCTCTGAGCCTAGTGATTCTTTCTGGCTTTGGGCTACCAACACTGGCACCAGGGGAGGCTGTGGAAAGTGAGTGACTGGCACAGGAGAGCAGGATTAAAAAGATACAAATATCTGTGCTGGGAATGAAATTAGATTTCAAGCTAACAGAATTATCCCCCCACTCTCAAAGCACATCTATAGGCCTTTGTCAGCTGGAACTGAGGAGGACAGAGAGAGGCAGAGGGAGGAGCTGTTTGTTGGTGCCCAAAGGCTTCCAAGAGGTGGCTTTGGGGAAACTCCTGTTGTGTGGAACAGCTCTCTGCTTACAGAGGAATTGTTCCAGCCTTTCTGTGACTGAGTGGGTCCGTTGGTAAAACAGAGAACTTCAGAGAAGGGTGGTCACAAGGGAGCACAGAATGTTTGCATGTGATGTGGCGGCTTTGCCCCCCTTACCTTCCTCTCTGGCTGTCTGACAGAAATCAATTGCTGTGTGGTGGGTAGGAGGAGATATCACATTCCTCAGCTTTCCCAAGTTCTGTCTCTGCCAACTTGTATGCAGAGGACTCTCTGATGTCTTCCTGCCCACTCCCCATCCCATGCCTGCATCGCTTTGCCAGGGACACCTCCAAAGCTGCAGAACTGATCTGAGCACACACACACCATTAGCATGATGTGCTGTTTCCTGCTCAACCAGGAGCCATGCTGGTTATATCCCAGTTTTACTCTCCAAAGCACAGCAGAATGGGAAATGTCAGCCCAACCCGTTTGTCCTGGCCCTTGTACTTTGTCTGAGCACAGGGTTGTGAGCCCATAGGGAACTGCAGATCCCACAGGTCTTTTTTTTTTATCTTATTCTCTGCCAAGCAATTATAATCATGACTCTGAGGTTTACGTTGGCTTCAGTGCTTTTTTAAAAAATTATCTTTAGGGTGTTCCTTGTTACCTTATTGTATGCATGTGGAAAATAGTTCAATTAAAGCAGATGAGTGTTTTAATAACATGATTCGTATCCAGGTTGTTTTGAGGCAGCTGCAATAAAAAGAGAAGGAATCTCATAGAAAGTGGTACAGAGGATAGATGACTCCCAGTTGGAAAGGTTATGCCTGATACTTCACTCTGTATTGCAAAAGATAGCTTTGAACTAACTAGGAGGCACAACGTAAAGCACAATGTGGAAATCCTCTGGAGTGGTGCTAATCCGTGGGAATGTCTGGGAAGTGCTGGAAATGCTGCGGTGCTTTCAAGTACATTCTAGGGGCTGGTGCAACCACCTGCTCACAGCTACGCTGCCGGCAGGAGCAGTTTACAAGGTGGGGATTTAAACGTGGTGCACCGAGGATTTGGCGGTTGTGCTTTTCAGCTCTGCGGTGCCTACAAGTCAGACAGGAGTCTGAGGAGACAGGCTCCACAGAACCGTGGGCAGCCACCTTGACAAGGCATAAGAAAGGCACTTCTGTAGGTAAGAGCCTTAAGCACTGAGCTGAGTGCCAGAGTGCCTGGGGGGATGTGGTGTCTGTGCCTGGGAGAGGAGTGGGAGAACCCTTTGTCCCTTGTCTGTCGACTCTTCAAAGTATCTGAAAACTTACAGGCTGCTTTGCCCGAGGTTATGCAATGAATCAAGGCCAGGCTCTCATCCTGGTAGGTGGTGGGTTTTTTATAGAGAGTAAGCCGAAGTATTGTATTTGGGGTTAGCACCCAGCTACATACAATGTGAATTTGTGCCATAATTTAAGCAGCTACTACTGCCAAAAAAACATCAACAAACCCCAGAAACTCAGGTACCCAGTCTGATTCTCTGTAGTTGCTTGGGTCATTCAATAAGTAGGTCAGAACAGGCTGAAAATAGTCTGGTTTGCAAGGCTGTGTCTGGTACAGGCTGCCTGATGCTTAATCAAGGTGATCATACTGGGATTTCTCTCCTCTGGTGGTTGCCTGTCTGCAGAGGTATTGAAGTGGTTAAAAGCCTTGCCCTTCTGGTGAGCACAGGTTTAACCAGCTGCGAAGTTTCAAAGGTATTGGGGGCCAAGTGGACAGGAATGTGACATGAATGAGAAGTCTTGTTTTATCAGGAAACAAGGCTAGGAATATAAAGCATAAAATTACTACCCACAGTTGTTAAGGAGATGAGCTTTTCCTCGTTGTATTTGCTTTTTACTCATAGGGTATGCTTTTTAACATTTAGGATGGTGCTTACATTGAATCTTATTTTCCCAACTCTTCCTGTTTTGCACCTTTACATCTTTCACCATTGGTTAATCCCAATGTCTTTGTGAATTAACTGTCCACAAGACCCTTTCACTGTTGAGTTTACAGAGACATCCCTTCCTTCTCTAACTGTACTCTTTACACTTGCTAACTCCTTCCTTGCTTTTACCCACCTCCTCCTCTTTTGCTTAACACTTCAACTGTTTCTGCTTCCAATTTTATCACACCAGTGGCACCAGCAAATTGCCAAATGCATGAATCCAGTGATGGCTCTTGCTGTGTTTGCCAGGAGCCAGCTGGAGAACTAAATGCTGGTAAGCCAGATACAGTCTAGTTTCACTGAACTTCATATTACTATGAGATCCAAACCACCCACCCCTTTCTGTGTGTTCAGTTCTGCTGAGTTCTCCCAGAGCAGCGTGAGAGCTGGTTCTGTGCACACTGGACAGACAAGAGGTGTCAGGCTTGGGAGCTAAGTGTGGTCAGATGTCATGGTCTTCAGTCCAGCAGAAGTCCAGAGCATGAGTTTAGGAGCAGACTGGGAGAGGGCACGTGGGTCTCTGTGAGCCCACAGCTGAGGAGCTGTCAGCTGTGGGTTGGGCCCATGGCACGTGCAGGACTGATTACCTGTGTGTTCTTTATTATGTTTTATGGCAGCAGTGCTGGGCACTGCAACCTTTGGCTCCCCCTGTACATGTGTGTTACACAGAGGCAGAATAGTGTCTAATACTGCAGGAGCTGATAACCCGTACAACAAGAGCAGGGGGACTGAGAGATATGGCTGGTGAGTGTGACTAAAGCCATCCTTCAGGCACCACAGATAGAGAGGGGTGTTCTGTGGGAGCTCTTCACTTTCATTACCTGTAGGTTCACAAGTGCTCTAAGGAAGAGACTGAGTTCAGAAAGCAGCAGATGCTGAAGCAGGAGCTTAAACATCATTGATTTCTTCCCCTTCTGAGGTCAGTTATGCCAATTCTGCAAACCCAAATCCTAACTTGTGTGCAATCTCCTTATGCCAGGGTCACCTTAATCAGGTAGGTGGGATGAAAAGTGTGTGCTCCAAGTCTGGCAATAAGACATTAGAATTCCTGGTTACTGGCTCACTATTTATTGCAAGCATTTTTGGTTTAAATAATTAAAAAAAAAAAAAAAAGAAGTCATGTGCTTTATTTTTCCTTCTATTACCACTTAGAGAACCATTTGGGCCCGGCACCAGATTGCTGAAGGGGGAATTTTCTGGTGACATAGAAAGAGTGGATTACTTTTGTGAGGCAAAAGACAAATAGCCCAACTCCTGAGACGTGGCTTTGGGGCCAGCTGTGTAATCCTGCAGAGAAATTGCTGTTGCTGTACAGCTCACAGGGGACATGGTATTGAACCAGCTTCTGGTGCTTGCATTATAACTGGCTCCTTGAGTTATGTGCTTCTGGGGGAGTTTATCATGTGCTGCTCCTGTTTGGCTCGTGAGGGTGCGCTTCAATTTTGGGATTTTTTTTTTTTAAATCTTGGAGCAATTTAAAAAATCAGAGTAATCTACCATTAGAAATGATTAGCTGGCTGGGTTTATTTCTGATAATTTACTTAAGAAGTCATCTAAATAACAGCAAGATGGTAACAGCCAAAATGTGAGACAATTCTTGTTGATTTTGCTCTGTATCCAGCCCCTTAGCTGCTCTCTGTTTCCTCAGTGGCCAGCTGAGAGGGCAAGTGAACTATAAATCTGGAAACTGTTAAATGCTGTGTTAGTAGGGCTCCTGAACTGTGTGCATTACATTATTCATGCATCATATGCATGTGTTAATGTGAATTTTACCTGTTCAGCTTGATTCAGGAGCTTTACTCACCCAGGATATTCAGTTGCTTTAGAGGTATTTCTGAAAATTGCTCTAGTGGTGCCTGCTTTAGGTTAGGTTTATGCAAAGAATACTTTCTTAAGCCCCCAAAAAGCTATTTACAGCAGCTTAAATATCAAGCCAATGAGGTAAAAACTAAGATGTTTTGTATTTAAGGAGAATAGAAATTCCAACTCCCAGTCCCACTGGGTTTATTGACAGAAGGTTTTATCATCCTTTTTTGAATCCATTCTGTCAAAGTGTGATTGTTTTCTGATTTTTTAACAGAAGAATTCACAAATATAGGCAGTGGAACAGAATAAAAAGTCTAAATGCTGCACAGTCTACCTTTCAATGATATTTCTGGATGCCTGCTCTGGTAGAGGCCAATTATTTTGCTCTATGAGATTGAGTTAAACTGACAGAAAAGGGAGATCGTTAATTCCAGTAAGGTGAAAATACCCAGAGAGTTACAGTGTGCAGACCATGCAAAGTGCAGTTCCTGAGTCTGTCTTCATGCACTCAGCCTCTTAGTAGGTCAAGCAGCACCTTGCTGTGTTTGGGCCACAATAATCAACTGGCCACTGCAGAAATTCCGGCTGAGATTCACTTCATCTCTCCATCAGGCATTTGTGAGTTTGTTTATTACCAGCAGCACGGAGCAGTCGAGGTCACCCTGAACATCATGGCCTAGATGCAAACATTTTGGCAAAGAGTTGTTGATTTCAGACCTGGGGAAGGGGAGGGCGTTTTAGACTCCCCTCTTTGGCCTCTGTGTAGCTGGTACAGCAGGGACTGTGCTCCTGCTGAGACCCTCCAGAGTCTGCACGGGCAGCAGGCAGTGCCCTGAGTTCCAGGCTGTCTCCTTTGGAGGTAGAGCTGCACAGGAAATGTGGGCAGGACCATCATTTGCTTTGTCTCGATCACTAGAGTGATGTTTTGAAGCCTCCCTTGATGGGTTTGCCATCACACAGTGTCTTTATTTTTAGGGTCTGAGAGAGATGGAGAGTAAGAGAAGTATTTTGGCTTGTTTAACTGCCAGTCAGGTCGTTTTGGGGAATTCAGAGAAGTACCTGATATTGCTGTGTGCATGGGAGAGTGAGGTGGCTGGGGAAGTCATCTTGGTTTTAGTGAGGCAGGTTTTGGGAAGGGCTAGGTAAGCATGAGTTACAGCTGAAAATTACTACTCCAGCCAAGCTTCTAGGGAAGGGTGGTTTGGTTTTATTTACTTCAGTGCTTTCCATGTTCTAACAGCACAAAGTCAGGGAAGCCTTTCTGGGCTTGTATATGCTCCAAACACCACTCCTATTTCTCCTGCCAACTGGCAGAGCCTTAAGTCATCTCCCTGCTATGCTTTGGGCAGAATTATCCATGTTAGTCTCACTGAGGTCAATGGAAAGATGAGACTGGATTTCTGGAAATGTTTTCTGTCTGGACTGTATTCGTTTCTTCCTCTTGCCTTTGTCCATGATCCCACTCAAAAATAGTGTGGGGAAGTTGGGAGTATTCCAGGACACTGGATTTGTGCAGCAGATGCCATGGAAGGCACATAATGCTGGATGGATTGTTTTCCCTCATGAGTGTGCACATTAAGTACTGGGCTAAATCCTTTCGGCTTAGATAAGTGAGAGGAAAAGAGACTATTTCTAGAGGGCATTTTCTTTCCATGCCCCTGATTTCTGTGTATTTATGATTTTGTTCTGAACTGGAATCAGCACGTTTGGCACATTTGACCTTTTCAATCTATTCCGGTTATTAAGATTGGAAGTAGCATCCCAAAATAAAGTGCTGATTCCTTGAGGATGACTGAGCAGTCAGCGCAGCACTTCAGCACTTTGTCACAGCTCTGCTTGCCAGCATGCTACACGCTATTTATATCTCCTCTTATCTTTCCCACGTCCTGGCTGGAGAAGAAGTACAGCAGGCTGAGATCTGCAGACAGACCTCACGAGAGCCCTGGTGTTCCCGTTCGCACGTGGTGTCTGTAACAGCAACGACGTCTTTCACACAAATGCTCAGACATTCCTAAAACCAGCCATCTGGAATGCTCAGGCCTTACTCCCTTGGGTTAATAATGGTCTAAATGCCTTCTCTGGTCCAGATATTTATTGATGGTTTGTTTTACTTTGTGCTCTACGCGAGCTCTTGAGCATTCGAATCTTACATCAGTCTGAGAATAACAGATTGAAGCTACACTAGCCTGAAGTGTGAAGTGAGGGAGCGAGGCCCAGAAAATTCCAGGGACTCTTCCCTTCGGATCTGGTGTTTCAAGTACAAGAAGCCTGAGAATGCAGTAGCTGAAAATGCATAGCCTGTATGTGCTGTGTCTTGGGTGGCTTTGTGTGGGGAATGGAACAGTCTTAAATTGGGTAAGAGACAAGTGGGTGCACAGCAAGAGAGCAGCGAAGCTGGAGGAGATGGGAATTGGGGCTGAAGGTAGGGAAGTTAGAAATCAGCCTGGCAGGGTGTGCAGGGGTGCTGTTGAGAGGTAGCTGTGAGAAGAAGGCACCATGAGGGCAGGATCAGAGGACAGACTAGGTCTGCTGTGGGAAGAGAAAGGTGAGGCCAGCGAGGCAGCTGTGAGATGGCAGGTGGGGCTGAGCTCACATGAGGGGAAGAAGGACATTCACAAGCACATGTGGTAGGGAAGATCTGGGGATAAAATGACTGAAAACAATGTTGTGACTGTGGAGAGTGGGATTATCCCACAGGTATGGGTTAGAAGCTGGATATGTGGAAAAAGACTTAATTTTACCTCTAAGAATCCCCTGTCTGAGCAGAATTAATAAGAAAGGAGATGGGATCAGCTGCGTGTGACCTGAGACTGTGAAGCTGAGAGAGGTTGATCCTGAGGGGCAGATACTCTGTGACACTGGGAAGAAGAAAATGTGGACAGGGCAGGGTCAAGGCCACAGGGACTTGGAAAAGGAGGGATTGAAGTTTGGAGTAGAGGTGTATCTCCCAGTCTAGAGGAAACAGCATTTGACCCTTGTAAGTGGTGAGTGACCAGTTAACAGGGGTGAAATGGCCTTTGTAAGTCAATGAGTACCTTCCCAGTGGTTTTCATAACAAGGAGAACCTTTGTAGAAATGCCTTGAGACTATTTCAGTTCCCCTGTTTCTTCCAGCTTTCCATTATTCTTACCCTGACTTGCAGCTGCAGCTGAACAAGCTCTAAACGTGAGTGCCTAAGCTGACTGACAAAATACCTGCTAGACTGACTCAGCTGGGATTCTGCCTTTCCCTTCAGGGAACAGCTTGGTCTTTTGAAAGAAGTAAGGACATATCAGAGCTCCAGATGTGCACTGGGGCTCCAGGCCAGTTCTGCTTTTGCAAAAAAAAGAGTTTATTGTAGAATGTAGGGTCAGTCACTGACTAACAGGGATTAAGGAGTATTGTGGCAAAGTCTCTTCTGTTACCTTTTGACACATCAATAAAATACTAGAACTACAACTATTGCTACACACTTTAAATTACTTATTTTTAACAGAAAGAAGTACTGTTAGTGAGTATTAGGTGGTACAGGCTCGTGAGTTTACTTTGTTAGGGTATTTAGCTCTCCATTTCTCCTCCTTTTATAGGCAGCTCTGACATAGTTGGACTTGTTAACAGGGACTTAGCTGAGATGTGTGCGCTGTACATCCCCCTGCACTAGCTGCAGGATCAGGAGCGAGTCTGTCCTCTCAGCTTCAGTTCAGCTGAGGCTGGCAGCACTGTAACAGCAACATCCTTGCCCTCCGAGAGGACGGGAGGTCCGGTTTGGATCACGCTTCACCGCTTGCTGTCAGCTGGGGCACAGCCTGACTCTCGTTTCGCAGCTGCGGGGCGGGTGTAGGAACAGCAGCCCTTCGTGAAAGAGCGCAGAAACATGGAAGGTGAGGTTGTGTGCAAAGGCATGGATGGAAATCTCCAGAGAACATCATCCGTGTCTGGTCCTTACCCCACACTCTCAAACGCACACACGTGAGCACGTGCGCTGCCCGGGAGCTCCGGTGCACCAACAAAAATCAATATGCTGCTCACATTAGGAGGATAATGGTGGGTTATACCTGTGGTGCTGGGGTCAGCTCTCTAGTGTGTAGTGAGCAGAGTTGTTTCTGATGCTTTAGAGCAGTATATGAATATTTAAATATATATGCCTTCTCTGATCCACTTTTCCTGACGGCATGCTGTTATAGATCATGCTATTCCAGAAACAAGTAAGAAAATGGACTCACTGAGTGTTATGTTGGCTTTTTTTTTTTTTTTAATTCAGTTTCTTTTGCTCTTTCCTATCCCCAAATTGCTGGTAGAACTGTCATGCTGTCCTTGTAAAAATTCTGACATGGAAGAACTGACATGAAGAAAAAGAATTTATATCAGATAATGCCATCTCTGACTTTTGCCTGCTTTCCAGAGCTCCCTGCTGTCTGGATTGGAGAGTTCATTTCTGCAGAGCAAATTCAGAATCAAAGCAAAGGGGTCTGGAAAGTACGTTCTCACATCTTTGGGCTCCTGGCTTGCTCTAACAATAGAGTTCTTTAAGAAGTCACTGCTGCTTTCAGGATGTTTAGGACTTGCAGGACACTGAATGAAAAGTCAAGGAGTAATGGGAATAGTAAAACTTGCTCTACAAATGCATTTTAGTTAATAGGACACTGTCTTACTTTAAGGCAGTGGAATGTGTTGCAAAAATGGAAGGTGTCTGGTCCCTGCAGAGCTGTGTGCACCAGGCTATAGGTTAATCAGTGCAGCCCATTCATTTATAACCCTCACTATGAAAATGTTGCTAAAAAGTTCTCTCATGGTTAATGTGCGCTTTTTGCTCCCAGTGATATGCAGCAGTGCTCTCATAATGTAGGGCACTGCCTATATTATATAGATCTCACTGCCTTTCCTAAATACAGGAACTGATGAAGGAACTCCAGTGACTCCCCTTGAACTCTCTGGAATGTGCAGATTCCAGTGGTGAATTCATATATGAAGGGTCGATAACTGGTGCTTAGGAGAAAGCACGTTAGTTTTAGGACCTGTGAGATGGAACACCAGAGGTGGTGAAGGAACTTGGCAGAGTTTCTCTGTCAGCTCTCAAGGCAGAGCAGGGCACGAACAGCAGGAGCAGATGAGTCACTTTGCACAGGGAAGGCTTTGTATGGACTTTTCATGTGTGGAAGCCATAAGCAGTTGTGTCTCCAAGGACGGTGGTTGAAGTCACTATGTTTAAGACCTGGCAGCAGAAATCACCATAAAGATTTTACTTGTCTTGTTGTTTCCTCTCGTGCAGCACCAGTAAACTGAAGTGCTGCATTCCTGTGTAGTTGCAGGGGCTCCTGGGTGCCCTTCTGTGTCTGAAACCCTTTTCAACTGGTGCCAGGCAGTGAGTGAGGGCTGAGGCACTACCCTTGACTCTCCTTGTCCATATGTGAGTCCCCAGGGGGATGGTGTGACTGCTTTGCTGCCTCCTCGTGCCACCTCTGTGTAGTCACACTGTGACTGTGTTCCAGGGGTGCAGCAGCTGGGAGGGAGTGCTTAGCACACACTGCTTACTCTGCTGCTGTACCTGTGCAGGGAAACTAATTTGCTTCCTCCTGAATCGAATTCTTTGGCTCTTTATACAATAATTGATGATGCTCCTCGAATCGGTTCCTAAACTTTGGGATTACAGACAACTTCTCAAGTGCCAGACTTGTGGATACTGAAAGGCAAAGTCAGGTTTCGTTACTTATGAATTCTTTGTCTTCTGACAGTCTGGGAGGTGTTCTCTCTGAACCAGCATTAGTCCCACTGGAGCACAGCTTTGTCCTGCAGACACATTTGGCCAGCAGAGCATTTGATGTGCTCTGCAGACGGGCCAGGGCAGGGTGGCGGGAGGTCGGCGGAGCTGCGGGAGAGCTGAGTGTGGGCTCAACGTGACACTGCGAGTGGCAGTGCTGGAGAACGGGCCTTTTGTGAGAAACAGAGACAACTGCACGGTAATTTATTGCCATCTGTGTGCACAGATTTAGAAAGAAACAAGCAATCACTTGTATCTCTTTTAAACATAACCACGCTGAAAGTGCGGGTTTGGAAAGGCGACTGGTAATCAGCACGTGGGTGCAAACAGTCCTGCTGGAGCCAACACGGGTCCTGGCATTCAAATACCTGATCTCTGCTGGTGGTTTGGTAATACATGAGATGCTTAGAAAAGAATAAAAGAAACATATTAGTGCTCAAAATGCAGGTGCATGGGATTTCTGCAAAGAAAAACTCATGTTTTCTGTTTGGCTTCATTTTTTATTTAGTAATTGCAAACATATCTGCCGTTGGAGTCTCTTAGTCCCATTCATGATGACTCTCCTGTTACTTTATTCAGGGATAGTAAGCAATCTATTGATAAGTATATTTAATTAGCACTGTTTCAGCCTTGTGTGCGTTACTGTGTTTGAAGAATGTTGAATCTGAATACTGATTCAGCATTGTGAGATAATGCTGTCACTCCTTGCAGTCACATTTCGATTTAATTACCTGAAATAACCTTGTATCTTTACCAAAGCAATCAAACGAGTTTCTTATTCAAGTGACTTCATTGTGTGAGGCAGTTTAGCTTTGAGAGAGACACTTGGAATGGGAGTACTTTGAATATAAATGCAGATTTTAATTCTGCTAATGATGGTATAGCTTTTCCAGATTTAAATGTTTAAATAAAATGAGCAAGACTGAAGTCCAGGATTTTTAAAACTATAATTACAGCTGTGGGTAAGGGGTAGAGTAGCCACCTGTGTGCACAGGGACCACACAGTCTGCTCAGACTCTCCACTTCTGTTCTCGTTAGTTAATGCAGTTCTTGCATTTAGAGATGAATGCATATTTCCCCTGGAGACTAGGAAGCAATGCTGAAGACACATTTATTTCAGATGCTTTAAGGACGGAAATTAAAGTAATTGCTTTTTGCATCCATAACTTCAGATGGCTGTAGTTCAATATGCTGAAGTAATCTAAATATTGTGTCTGATTGCAGTAGTGAGAGGGAATTTGGTAATAGTTGATAATATAGTTGCTCTGTAAGTATTTGCACTGGTAAAATTTATTTAAAAAAAAAAAAGAAAAATAGCAGTGCTGGAAGAAGAATCACAAATGGACCTCACAGGGTGAACCTGGTATCTGCTTGAAAGTAGTTTTTAATTCTTTATGAATTTTAAAGAATAGAAAAGGCTCGCTTAAATCATAAAGAAAGAAGTCTCCTCTCCATAAAGATGAAATAAAATGTGAGTAATAAAGCATTAATAATATCAGTTTCCTTACGGACTGTCGCCTTGAAATGGTTTCAGTAAAGTACAGGAGTTGGATGAAAAAGGCAAACTCTTTGGAGGATGAATTTCTTTAAAGGAAACTAGGGCTCTTCCTGGAGAAAATAACTGATTTAAAATCAAGAAAAATTGAATGGAAAAGATGCCCCTCGTGGTTTGTAGCCAGCTGTGGGTGCTGCAGGATGCATGGAATGTGTACCATAGGAGCAGCCATCCATCAAGCCACTCTGTTTCGCATGAAAGAATTCACTTTTACCCCAAACACTTGGATACAAAGTACTTACCCTTGCCTGAATGAAACCTCTGAGTGTTGAAGAGCTCCTGTTGATAAAAACCTGCTTTGTTTTTCCCTGGCAGGGCTGGCTGAGAGCTGCAGGACATGAGTTTGTGCCACTGTGTGAGATCTTTGAAGCTGAAATTTGCCCACAGTAGCTCTGGGGTTTCTTTTTGCATTGCTCGGGGGTATTTTTAATGAATTGCTAGGATGCATTCCTCTAACCAGGGGGCTGCTCTTTTGTACCTGTAACCTGTATGATCACAACTGCAGCTTTACCAAACAAACTTCCAGATTCTTCTAGAATATTTGGAAATGTCTCACAGCCAGGCCTGGCTAAGCTGATGCTCTCTTGTTATAAATTCATCTGCTGACTCTAGATCCTCTTCTAGTTCTCTTTGGATTTGGGAATAGATGGCTGATATTTATAGGCACACGTGGTGTGGTGGAGCTTCCCAGCCCATGTGTCTCAACACAGGTACTGTCCCTCCGTGCTGAGCAGCACAAGAACAGAGAATGGAGTGAGTTTGTGACCTGGACAAAACTAGGAAGGATTGCTTAAGACCATCAAGTTCTTGCTCACTTGATGTGAGAACAAATCCACTTTCTAAGATATGAAGTTAATTCTCTAAGTCACTGTCTCTGCTTTGTCCTTTTCAATTATTTCATTTGAAAGTCAGTGACTATATTAAATAAACTCCTATCAAAGGGGTTTGGAATATCTCCTTTCTAGCACATCCCCAGGGGAAACTATTTAAATTATTTGAGAGAAATGGAGAGAAGAAGACTTGGCAGCACTTATTCACAATTAGCTACCAATTATATTTGTGGATGGTCAATATCATACCAGAAATAATGCAGAGTGACTTAGTTATCTGCTTCATGATGCTGGCCTGCTTCCCTTTCTGCTCAGCCCACTTAAAAGCAAGTAAAAGCAGAGAAGAAGATCATTTATGGTTTTGGTTTTATTTTTTACCTTTCAATGCTTTACTTTACGAACTGGGACTTGATTTTGCCTCTCGGGTGTGGGGTGAATGACAGGCATTGCCTATCCAGAGCCCTCCTGACCTGCACGAGGCAGGTTTGTTTTCCCCAGCCTGGTTTGTAGGTGGTGCTTTTAGCAGTGACAGCAGAGGATGACAGCGAGCCAAAGAGACCTCATTGCTGTCTATCCACAGCGACCCCACCTGAACTGTGCCCTGCTCCTGCATGGCCTGTTTGCCTGGAGAAAGCCATGATTTAGTAGTCAGTGTAAATAAGAACAGGATTAAATCATCACTGTGACGCGGCACTGGCCACAGGTCGTTTCAGGGCAGAGTCAGTCAGGCTTGGTGTCAGCTAACTCTGGGCTGACAAGCACTTAGCACTGCATGAAGTTGGAAGGGATAAACCGGGTATGAGCCTTGGCACTGCTTCTCCTCATGCCAGACAGCTCAGTGGGCCACAAATCAGCACCAGACAGCTGTAATCTCAGCCTGGACGACGGGTGGGAGTCAAAATTGCACGTGGTTTGCCTTGAAGTGCAAGGCTGAAGAGGGCATTGGTTTGGGAGTTGGGCTTGTGTGAGGTCTCCGAGGGGAGGGTCGGCCCCTGCGAGGGGAGAGCAGGCAGCAGGGAAGGGAAAGGTCTCAGGAGGGGCAGTTTAATCCACTGCCAGTTGCCTGTCATTCTATATGGCAGGACAGGGAGTTTCAGTAGGAAAATCAGAGGTCTCTTCCTCATGGGTTTCCATTGTGTTTCTTAACTGAGAATAAAAACGTGCTTCTTCCCTTCCATGGAGGAGCTGAGGGTTTTCAGCTGGCTGTGGTTCAAGAACATTTAACTCATATAATCTTTTACATGAGCGCTCGTCCTGGTATCCAGAGCTATGCTCTGTGGAGCTGTTGCCCACAGGATTAAAATGACTGCTTTGCTGTTTGTAACTCTGCCCATAAATATGGAAGAGCTGTCTTATTCAATTACTGTATTCGTACCACAGTGACTCTGTTCATTTTCCTTTTTCCCAGATGTGAAAAGAGCAACCCCCCTGATTTTTACATGTGTGATAAGAAGCAGTGAGAAATGCAATAATGTTCCTTTTTGCATTATTATTATTGGTCTTAATGTTGGCCATCTGCCCAGTAGCTTTTCATGCAACTACTTATTTATTAGTCTGATTCCTTGCAGTTTCTTTGTATATACCATAAAGAGAGTTACTTGAGACATGCACGACAGTAGAACGTAAGGTAATTTCAGGTAGTTCAGCAGTTCCCTATTCCTGGTAACTTTATCATTTCACAGCTAAAGGATTTTAGCTTTTACTATTTTTTTCTTTGTACTATATGTGTGTTCTAAAAAAAAAAAAAGTCATAGAAATAGTAGAGAAAATAAATAGACACGTAAAAACTTAAAGCTTACTGATGATAGAAAGCTGTGTAATAGGTTAAGAGTGGTGAATTTTTTACAGGAGCACATACAAGATTTCCAGGTATATTTGGAGGATATCAGTTATACGGAAAAAAACCCCCCACCTTTTAATTCAGAAATTTCTTGTGAGGTGTTTAGTTGAATCCACACGTGACCAGCTGAAGGCAGATTATGAAGTGAGTAATGGCCTTTCAGGCAAAGGCTCAGAGTCAGGACATCTTTTGTAGATTTGGCTCAGCTCTGCACCATGATTTTGGGCACCCCAGCAGCTTTCATCTCCCCTCTGACCTTGGCTATATCTTTTCTATTTAGGATGTAGAACTGTTATAAGTCAGATTCCCTTTGATGAAGTGTTTTGCTATGTAGTCATAGTCTCTGCTTCTGAAGTAATATTTCATTAAATCTGCCTGGGTGAGGGGCCTCTCTCAGACTTCTAATTAAGGAGCCATTTGAGACAAGCAGAGCCTCTTTTTTTTCAGTGTCAATGATTTTTGATTGGAGCTGAATTTCCAATGCAATCAGAGTTATATTTTAATTTGCTTTGCAGTGTTATCTCCTTCTTATGGTGTGTTAACAGTGCTGGAGTAACTACTCTTCAAACACATTTTCCAGCCAGGAGCTCTGCACACTCCTCTAGCCCCTGTTATGATGATGAGAGTATGAGGAAGCTCCTGAGCTTCAAGCTGGGGGCAGACTGGTGGTGTTGTGGACTTTGGAGTTCCTGCTACCCAATGAAATCCTGAAGGGGCAGTGAAAAGGATTATCAGCCGTGGTGGGAAGACGTGTCTGCTGTCCTGGCTGGGTCAGGGGCTGTCAGAAGGCAAGGGGCTTGCTAATGAGCAGTGAGAGGAGAAGCAAACACAGGGTGCACTCTCCATTCTTAAAACTAGGTCAGTCCTCATTAGGCAGCATTTTCATATGTCACAGAACAGAAAAACCCCAGAGTGCAACACTTCTTTTCTGAATATAAATGGACTCGTCTTAGTTCTGTGACGTGAGAACCTACATTGCACTGTGCTCTTATTTTAGCATTAATGTTTGCCCAGCTCCTGCAGAATGCTGGATGTTAACTCGTTGGAGAAGTTTATGACTTGTCTCCGAGTTACTGCCCCGAGCCCTGCAATCCTGATTAGGTTTTACAACAAGCATGTGCAAATTATGCTGCCAGTGTCTCAAATGCCATTTTTGTGGTCGTAGCTCTTGGCTGCTGATCAAGGTGCAGAAATGCTCTAACATTTAAATGGCTCTAGAAACTCCACCAGAATTACTTGCTAAGAGCAAACTGCAACATTAAAGCTTCATTTCACTGAAGCTGCAGGCTTTCACATGCCCATTCGGCTTTGGCATGAACCCTCCAGAGCTGAAGTTGCACCTGCTCCCAAAATGCAGACTCTTCATCATGTGCTAGTTTTGTTTTGTAGGGCACTCAAGAGTAAACCCCTGGAGTGATCTTGAGGAGTAAAATGTCAGTAAGGCTGGGAATCCTTATGCTTTTAAGCCAGTAGCAGTAGAGCTGGCATCTAATGTGTTCCTCTTCCTGTGTGCTTGGTTTGTTGTGTTTATTTTAATGGTTTCAAAGACAAAGAAACCTACTTGCAAAAGTCCTGCTAGTGTTTGTGCAGATCTCAATTTGTGCTTTCCTGACTTGTGACCCCTGGGCCGGTGACTGCAGCTTCTCCAGGTTTGCCCCATGTGAAATGGGGGGAGTACTTCTACCACACTTGAAAATGGCCAGTTGGAAAGAGCTTTGGTAACACAAATTTTGCCTTTAGGTGAGAGAAGAAACACGTGTAGGAACTATTCCCTCTTCAATTTTCTGTTTATTTGCACGTTCTATTTAAAAATGTAAATCTGTGAGGGCATTTAACAAGTCAGTCATCCCAATCCATGTATAGACTAAGCTTGTTAATAAAGCTGTAACCAATATTCCAGAGCTTGACAGGACAGTGCTTATAGCACCCCTGAATTAGATCCCCATGTTCTGCACGTGGATCTTGTGTAACTGAGTTTTTGAGGTTTTGCCCTGTGCTAACTCTGTGTGTGCCTTGTTTCTGTGCTCATTTCACATGTGACATGGAATTCAGCTTCGTTGCTCCTGGTTTCTGCCACCAAAGCTCTCAGAGAGGCAGCTGTTTGAATCAAAGTAAGAAAGTGAGCAGAAGGGTATCTACAAAAGGTGTCCTAGACCAGGTGAGGCGTTTCCTGAGAAGCCACAGTCCCTCGGTCCAGCCCCCTGGGAGACCCTTGGTGAAGCTCTATCACCTGTGGAAGAGAAATCTGGTTCAGACGAGTTTTAGGAGAAACAGTTGTCATTCCTGTTTCTCAGGAAATTCACAATCATAGAAATACACCAGAAAAACAGGCAATGCTTTCACAGTCTCCTTCCTGCTGGAGTTTCAGAGTATTTTGCAGTCTGCCCTCGGTGAGCTCTGAATCCACATGATGAGGTGATTTATGGGAATTATTTTTCTCTCCTTTTTTTTTGTTTTAAACAATTGGTAAAAATGAGGTCCCCATTACGCTCTGGGAGGCTTTGAATCTCATCTGCTGGCCCTTTTGATCACATTTGATTGCCTACTAAAGGGAAAGTATGTCTTTGAAAAGAAAAATTTCCGCTCACAGATTCAAATATTTCCTTAATGTCAAAACCCCAAATTAAAAAACCTCAGAACCCAAATATAGGGGTTTGATAAAATTTCCAGTTTCAAAATAACCTGCAGCTCTACACCGGCTTCTCACAGACCTGCCCAGAAAAGACCACAAATAATTGGGTAGTAAATACATCTGGATTGGCTACTGACATTAAAATATCAGGCCATTGTTAACAACTACCTTCGGTGTATGGTCAGTCCTCAGCAGCTTGACAGCATGAGTTACAGTGCTGTGATTTGTGCCAGCTTTTCTTCTGGGGCCGTGGTTGAGAGGGAACTGTACTAGCCGTGAGTTATCGTTCTGTCATTCATTCCTTGCAATGTCCTACTGCAATATTTTATGTGGATATATTTACCAAGGCACCGTGTCTCAGGACAGCCACCTGAAAATAAGTGATTCATCAAGCAGGGGAACACAGAAGCAGAAAGGAGTCCTCTCTCAACAGCCCAGGGCTGAAAACCTCTGAGCACAGGCAGGAGTGTTGTCCTCTGCACTGTTTGTAGTTGCCCCAGCTGAGACTGTAATGCCCCCGTGCCAAACTGGACTCACACAGGGACAAAGCTCTCCTTGCTCACAGTTTGTGGTGCTGCCTCAGTGTTTGTCTCCCACCAGGTCCTCAGGCACGGGGAAGGCAGAAAGGGGCACAGAAGCCCAGGCAGGTCCCTGGTGACTGATTTGCTGCTGTGGTTGTTACTGCATTTGGTTTGTCAAGCACCAGCAGGTATGCTGTGCCGTAGGGAGGTGGATGTTTCTTGTTGTCCTGAGTGTCAAATCTTAGTGCCACCTCTGTGAGCTGTACAGCCTTCGCTGATGCTTTCAGTTCCTTTTTGTAGTCACTCTGACAGCAAACACCATCAGCATCTGGTCCTTGCTAAGCGCTGGGATACTAATGCTTTGGAAGACTCTGAGGAAAAGATAACTTATGGGCATGATATCAGTTTGCTTTTTTACTTGGGGCTGATCTGAAAGTGTTTGCCTGGGAGGTATCTGGTGGATTTGAAGGAAGAGAGGGTGGTAATGCTGGATTTGAGCAAAGAGGTGAGACCTGGTACGTGGAGGGTGGAAGGAAGTGAAGGATAAGAGGACAGCTTGGGAGGAAAGACTGCTCAGAGAAGGGGCTCAGAGGAGAGGCTTTTGCAGAAGAAAGGGGGTCACAATTAACATATGACCTATAGGCTGGCTCACAAAAGAAACAAACGTGGAGAATTAGAATTGTTAAAGGAGGGAGCTGAGCCTTTATGCTTCTTTGTGCCTTTGAAAAATATCCTGTTTCATGAGTACCGGATTCTGGTCAGCAAGAACGGCTCTGTTACCGCCTAAAAGCCTTGCTGTGCCTGCCCTGCAGTGGAGTGGGAGGCCATGGCCAGCCCCCCGTGTCTCCAAAAGACAAGCTCTGCAGCAGCAGTTCTCTTGCGTTAGTCTTTGCCTCCAATATGCTTCCTTTTGGCTCTGGGGCATTCCCAGCAGCACTGTAAATAATGCATCAGGACTGTCCATCTCCATCAGAGCAGACACAGCAGAAAGATACTTGGAGACTGGAAACTTGCAGGTTTTTACTCTGGATCTCCCCAAATGCTTCTGAGACTCACAGGAATGTGTATTTTTTTTAACATGTATGCAGTCATTAAGGTGGGATGTCGTATTCACCAGGACTTTGGAAGGTGGGGAATGGAGCTGATTATGTTTCAGCCTTCTCAGGACAGGTGTCATCTGACTTCACCCACATGCTCTTACTGCTGCTGTGCAGTTCTGTAAGGTGAAAACGGGATAAGCAAAGGATGGTGTTAAATCATCTGTAAGGATCTTTGCCGGGCTTTTAAGAGCTTGGAAAGACACTTTCTGCAGTGTAATTCAACTGAATTTTACACAATAGATTAGCAAAGAATTTACCCCTTTGTGATTCCAGAACTTGTAAATCACATCCTCGGGTCCTGCTCCAGTACATGTGGATCTGCAATTATTCCAGGGAGGACAGTTCAGACCTGCAGAAGGCTTATCGACAAAATTAAAAACAAAACCAAACCAACCAAACAAAAAACCCTCAACAACAAGGAAAAGATTCCATACCTTTCTTTCTTTTTGAGTCAATTGCAGAATTTCTTTTCAATTGCAGAATTTTAACTTTTTGAATATAATAAGGAATTGATGTGGTAACTTGCTTATTAGGTCTCTGGGATTTAGAACTGGTACAGTTTTGCCTCTCTTACCTGTATTTTAGACTGAGTTTAGGAGGAGAAAATAAGCTTTCTAGATTTTTCAATTCCTACTTGGTTTTAAAGTTTAATGAATCATATAAAATAAAATAACGAGAAAAACAAAACATTTTTACGCACCTGCAGGAAAAACTGCAGTTGTGCAGATATCAGCTCGGCAGGTCAGTATGAATGTGTTCAGCCTGCAGCCTCCCTCACTTGAACACTCAGTCAGTTCAAAACTTTTGGAATAAAGACGCACTGCTTGAACGTTTGCTGTGCATGTAGTTCTAGCTCTTTAAAAGAAGATATAGTGTTCTGAGCCCTTAATGTCTAAGTTTCTCGAATTAAATTTTATGTACTACTACTTGCCGAAAAATCAGGAAATTAAATGCTTTGTATTATCATGTAGTATTCTCACTGGTTTTTATAGTATCCCTCACTTGAGTGCCAGTTGAACGTGCTTTATTTGAGGAGTAATATAAACCCAGATGCAGGGTACGATATTCATTATACACGTAGGGAGGACTTGAAAAACTTAGGGATGGGGGCCCTGCCCTGTGACAGCACAGGGTCTGTTCAGCTGTGGATGAGCCAGAAGCTCTGGATGCTGCCTGAGTGTAATCCTTGTTGTGCAGTGACCTCTACAGCTGGAGGGGAGACAGAGGCTGTTTGAAGCTGCTCTGTGACTGGCATCTGCAAGTGCTGCCCACATGTCAAAAGCAGTCGGGCTGACTGGTGCCCGGAGACCCGGGGGCTTCCAGATAAAGTTAAACTTGTGACAACCTGTCCCCCTTTAGTTATGGTGAGACAGCTCCCATGTGCCAGTGACATCAGCGTGGTAAAAATACCGCAGACACATTCTTGATAAAACCTGACAAAGGAAACCTAAAAATGTACAGTGATGGCAAACTTCTGCATGTGCAATGTAGGATTCCAGGCACAGTTATTCTAGAAATATAGCTGTGGGTTGTTCTACCTCTACTTATTTCTACAATTATTTCTACTTATTGTTCCATTTTCTTTATTATGCCTTCTTTTACTTCCTGTGCAAAGGTTCTAGTCACGTCTTCTGGTGGAGATTAGCGGTGCTGATAAGCAGAGATTTGTCAGATAGAAAATCCAGCTGTGCAGAGGTGATTGTTGTTATATAGACAATGGCACAGTGTTGGGAATGGGTTAAAATCAGAGCCCTGCTGCTCTGAGTGCTGCTGTGTACTTTGGGACATCATCCCTGCTCCAAGGAGTGTCCATTTGTACTGTCCCACATGGATCATCTCCAGATGGTGAGGACAAGAGTGTTCCTTTCTCTCTGCAAGATGGGCAGGGAGCAGCTTGGCCAGATCATGCAGGAAGTCTGGGGCCAATGCAGTTTTTGATTGAGCTGTTGATCTGCATCAGAGCTGGTAACCTCAGCACTGTCCTCTCTCTCAAACATCAGATTTGAGACTCTCCATAGTTACAAGGTTGTTATAAATTAAGCCAGTGAAGACTAACAACATCCTCAAAGGTTTCAGCAGGATTTCCAGTGTATCTGAGGGAGGTGTAATTATGTTATGCTTGTGGAATAAGCTTCTCTGTTCCAGGCTAACATGGTCACAGGGGGTTACAGGAAGAAGAGTCTAAGGAGTGTTAAAAGCAATCTTTGCACCAATGTATGTATACATTATATATAAAATCATATATATAATGTGTGTATATCTGTCTATCTATCTATCCAGTTCAGATCCAGCAGGTACTGGAATCCCAGGCATGTGCAGGCCTGGCCTGCAGCAATGCTACCAGGGCACACACACACAGAGGGTGGCGCAGGGCTCTCTGCTGGGGCTGCTTACACCTGGCTCAGGCTGATTCTCAGACACTTGTGCCTGTCAGACAACATTAGCTGTGAGCAGCTGCTTCCCAACATCTTTCAAATCCCTTTGGAACAAAGCCTGGAAGTTCGGGAACAGAGAGACAAATGGCTCTTCGAATGGCACTCCTGCTGTTCTGTATTTCTCTCTGAATGACTAAACCCCAATCTCGGTGTGCTGTTATTTAGCAGGAAAAAGGAAATTGGCCTCCCCAGGGAGACATTTATTCATCAGGTGAAATTGTGTCACCTCATTTTGCAGATAAAGCCTGTGCAGTGTGGCAGGGCCTGTCCTCTGGATGGTGTACAATCCATGGGCACCACAGAGTGCTGGGTGGACTCCGCCAAAAGGCTCCAGACTGCTGGGATTCTTCCCAAGATCAGCCTTGTTAGTCTACCGATACACACAGATTTCCAGGATGGTAGGAAGTGAGCCTGGTTCTTGTCTTTCCAAAAGCAGAACAATTCCTCTTTCAACATAAACACTGCTTTCTGCTTCCAACAAAATTTGCTTAAAAACATGTAAAACCCCAAAGCAGGAGCAAAACAGTGGAAACCAAAGTTGTTACCCGGTGTGTAGGAAATGTTACCTGCTTCTGCAGGGCCCCAGGCATGCTCAGCCCCTCTCAGTTTCAGGTTTCAATTTTTCACTCCCCAGAAGGAAAAGAGCACGTTTTTCACAGAGCAAATATAGCAAGTAAGCAAGGAGAGGGTCTGGTGAAGCAAATGCTTGATGTAGTCAAGGGCTCAATTATGCATCAGTGGATTCAATTTATAGAGCAGAGAGCATCAGTTTTGGACCAAGTCAGTCTCCCACACAGAGCACTAAAGCACAGGCTGACAGAATGAATTAGGTAGAGTGCTAGCCAGAAGTCACTTTTCCAAAAGGTAATTTGATTCAGTCCTACAGAAATTAGACTCCAGAAGTGGAATATTTACATCACTTGCTTGAAATCAGTTGGAACGTGGAGAAAAGAAGTGCATGTTTATTACTGGCTGGCTTGTTTTGTGGTGAAAGCTCCAGAAGTAACTCAGGGAGGAGACACCCCTGTGCATTCGGTTTACAGAGTATCAGTATATTGAACTGTCACACTGATAATTTTTCCCCAGGTGTGTTTTGATACAAGGGAGCAGTTTGTGTGACGTGTGGATAATGCAGGTGGTACATGAGACTAAAGAGCATCACAAGTCACCTTTATCTGCTGCTGTTTGTTACAGGACCAACAAAATCTTATTTAAGAGAAGGTGAAGGAGTTTATCCTTGTGCTCTTGGTACTGTATGCACTGTTTAATGCACAGAGTCTCAAGGACCATAAAGTATAAAAAACAGTGTTGAGGATTCAGAATGAGGCCGGTTGCATTTCTCTTTGCCTTTGTGTGACAGTAAAAGCTTTTGTATGGCTGTGATCTGCCTACATGTGACCCTAGGAAGCCAATGAGCTTTATCCTCTGGTTGCAGATAACCAAATCTTGGCTTTCAAGTATTCCTGTGTGAGCTTGTACATCTGAACTGGTTAGGTTTGTCCCCGTTACTCCTGTTGGAGGGAGGGTTGTCTTTCAGAACCACCTGTCAGATTTGGAGACTTTTGGTTTTTATTAGAAGCAGAATTTTTATAGAAGCAGAATGCACCAAGCAGCCAAAGCTAGAAGATTTTTGCTTCAAATGCAGAGGAGTAGAGATTTGCCATCAAGCTGTCTTAGCCCTGCAGTCTAACTGAGGCCTTGAGGTCCCATCTCAGATCCTGGATAATGAAAGTGCTTTTCTGCCAAAAGAGGGGGAACAATGTGCATTTACCTCCCCCTCCCGTGTGTTCTGCTGGAAAAGCTGCTGTCAGCTGCCATAGAGGTGAGCGGTCACAGAGTGAGTTGTGGTGAAGGACTCCGTGTTCTGTGGCCTTTCACAGGCCTCACCCACCCATATATAAAAGGCTTGGAGATGGTTTGGATCTCCTCCAAAACACAGTGCCTCAGCTTCTTCTTCCCTCCAGAATGAGTTAGCAGCTCCACCTGAGGTCGGTAAAAATGTGTTGACATCAGACATTATTTTTCTGTGGCCTGAGCAATCTGCTTGGCACATCATCTGAGGGTCAGGCTATTGCAGTGAGGTGTACAGTGTGTTTTGCAGATATTTTTCACTCCGTTGTTGGCAGGGCCCCAGGCTACTGCGGCTCACTCCATTGACTCCTGCACTTGCATTTCCAATTTTCTTTGCATGAGAGCTCAATCTATCACAGGCAACGTTTCCACTGGCCATTAATTCTCACTGGCTGGCTGATTGACTGGGCTCCCATGCTGCATCACTTTGAAAGTTAATAGGATTACTAGTAATGCAAGAAACATCTCACATGGTGACTGTAAAAAAAGAAAAAAAAGGAAGGAGGTGATGGCCAATTTGTCAGGATTCATACAGTGAGTGAGTTCACCTCCTCTGAGTTACCCAAAATTGCATGTGACTGGTGGCAGCCGTAGTGGGCCAACTGTCATTTTGATTGACAAATCTACAGCAGAGTATAAATTAAATGAAGATGCAATGACAGTGGTGGCTCAGGGCTGTCAGCAAGGTACATCCAAACTGCAGGGCAAGGGTGGGCTCAAGGCTGGGCTCAAGCCCAGCCCTGCCAACAATTCCTCGCTGCCCACACCCAGTGCTGTGGTGAGACAGACCCCAGGTCTCTCCAGGGGCACCATGGGCTGAAGTGTCTCCCTGCAGTGCTGGCCAGGATGGGTGTGCCATGCCAGGTGTGCTGAGCACCCTGCATTTGGTGTGCTCTGCAAACAGCACAACACCTCTGTAGATGCTGAAACCACAGGAGCAGGAAGGCAACCTGAGCCCGTCTGCTCGCAGAACCCAGCCCGAGGCACAGCCTTGTGCTGAACACAGAAGCACGATGACAGACAAGGGTCTGCTGTGATATAGGCCACCTTTTAGTCTGCCCAGCGGTCTGGAGCACTTCTGTGCTGTGTTATTGTTGCCGTGACATCAGAGAACTTAAAAGGTGTGTAAAGGGCAGGTGTGTTTCCTGTCGCTTTTCTGTTCTGATTGACAATTGCAGAATTGTGGTTTGCATCCATTTCTTTTACTGGATACTGAGAAAAACTGAGGAGCAGAGAAGGTTTATGTATCTTTTACACTGGGTTGAAAAGAAACTTAATTCCTGTTTCTCCTTCCCCCAGTGTCCTGTTTCTTCTTTTCCTTTCCTGTGAAGAGCAGGCTTGGGTACTGGGACAGATCTGATTCTCTCTACCTGGTTCATTCTGTTATGAGCCTAGAGAAGGTGAGAAGTGGGGAGATGATCTCCAGGGAGGGAATATATGAAGCAGTTACAGAGTGGAGATGCTACAAAATAACTGTTCCTGCAGGTCTGAGGAGAGCAACGGTGCCTCCAAATACAGCAATTTGACTTCCATGAGATTATTCCCAATGTTTCAGGTCTTCAAGATATTCAAATGTTTCTGCTTTCTTTTTCTAACTCTGCGTGCTGTAATTCTCTCTCAAGGCAAGAAGTTCTTCAGAGTCTGTTCTTCAAATGCTGGATTGGTGTTGGCTTGTTTATCTTTACATGGGTTATAATCTAGTTGGAAGTGCCTGTGGGGCTCAGTGTTGCCCGACCATGATTTGGGTGGGGTGCACAGCCCACATCAAATTCTTCCCTGTGGGTGTTTGTGTCCCTTTGGCAACACTGGCATTAAGGCCAAAGAGTAAAGCTGAAAGACAGGATTGCTCACAGGCCAAGGTGGGGGGTTACGTCTGTGTTGGGAGGTCCAAGGGGAGTGATTCAGGCAAGGGAAGCAGCATCTTGTTGCCCTCTGTTGGGAACAAACAGAGGAAGAGTTTCTACTGCCTCCTTGTCCTCACAAAAACACTCAGCAGTTTAATTTTTGATGGAGGGAAGAAAAGATTGATTATTTCTTTCTGAGCCTTTGCTTTCAAGTGAAGTGTTCTCTCAAGTCAGCACTGCTTCCCTCCCTGCACCTGGAGGACATGTCACCATCAGCTTTTATATCAGTAAGGCTGCTCTACTTCTTTCCTCCTGATTTTATGAAAACAGTTACGTGTGATCCCTATGCTGGAACTTGTGCAACTTGAAAGGTAGCAGTTTGTGTGAGATTCCTGTGGCCACAGGAACAGGACTGTTTCCAGGTCTGTCTATTCCTGTAACACCATATGCCAATCCCGGGGTGACTGTGAGCTGCTGAAGTTGTGTATCCTCACATGTAAGGAGAAAAGTCTTCATGAGGATGACAGGTGCAATTTGAAAATGTGGATAGGCAAAAATTCCAAGCCTGATAGTGGCAGGGGATAATTTGGGAACTGAATAGACTGTTCCTCTCAGAACAGCACTTACTGCGGGAGAAAAAACGTTGGTTTATATTTTTTCAAATACATTTGTCTGATAAACTGATAGTTCTGCAAATCATAATTAGCCTAATTAAAATAGAATCAGATTGCCACTTATCAAATTGGTTTCCCTGTGCAAGAATAGGCTTTTCTGATTTAATCCTGTGCATACACTTCAGGAACAGTTACCTGTGTATCAACAAGATAGCTAAAATGCCGAAGCTCCTATGTGTGAAAAACATTCACACTCCACTCTCAAGGTTCTTCTTTCATGTTTAAAGCAGTGTTGGTAATCAGGTAGTTCATCCCCACAGCCTTTCTTTTCCTCTCAGGTTTGTTATCTAAAGGCACTGAGGTACAAACAAGAAAAAACCCAAACAAACCAGCTCATCTGCTGAAATAGAAGTCAGAAAACTGTCCTCTTTTACAATGCACAGCTCTCACAGGATCCCTGTTCTTTTATGAAGAGGCAGAAAAGGATGGGTTTAGAAAAAATATGTCAGCTGTCAAACACAGATGGTGAACTGAGCTTCATTAATATTTTTATCAGGGTAAAGAGGCTGCATGGAAAAGTTGATGTAGTTTCAGGGCAAAATGAGGTTTATCCGGCTTCCTTTTACACAGAACAAAAAGAGTAAGCTTTTGGTCTTGCTAAGTTAACAGTAAAGGCAAAGGAAAAGCTACATCTCCAGGGAGGCATCTAGTGTGTGTTCACTGTCTGCAGATACGTGCGTGGGGCTGAACAGGTCTCAGAGCCACAATTCAGAGGAGAAGGGCTGCCACAGCTCTGCAGGTTGTGTGGGGTGATGCCTTCCCTTCACACACTGATTTCTCCCAGCTGCCTTTGAGGGGAAGGAAGATCCATGTGGGCACAGTGAACTTCAGAAGGAAGGAACTGAGTGACCCTTCCAAACTGCAGTTATGTTCTCAAAGCAAGAGGAACCAGTCCAAGCCAAGCTGCGTGCGAGATTCAGAGACAGCCTGGAATGTGCATCTCTGCTGTGCACCAGAGCTGAGCAGTGAGTGTGGGCACAGTGCAGGCACGATGCTGGGCAGGATGTGTCTCCCTCTCAGTCCCAGCTGTGTCTGCAGTGCAGCAAAGACCTTGAATGAGCTGGCAGGGAGCGGTGCTGGTGGTGCCAACAGCCTGGCACAGCCCCTCACATGTGCTCAGCTCCAGGCAGGGCTGTAATTGCTCTGTGGATACTCTAAACCAGCAACTGCAACCTGCACAGTGCAAACCCTCTTGTCAGTTGAACAGCATTTCCTTCCACTGATTTTTGTGTTCCACTGCTTTCATTTGTATTCAATTTATACTGTCCTTAAGGACTAATTGCACTGCCGTGTCCGTGGAACCTTCTTTCAGAGCAGTCAGAAACAAAGGCACATTAAGGAAACCTCTAGTAGAAAAACACGTATTTAACCAGTGTGTCCAACCACTGCACCATCTTGAAGTGGATCACATTTTGATTTCTGTGTCCAGAAAATGGATGGGGTTTTATTTGGTGTCCTGGATTTTTGTTTCCTTGGACCCTTATAACCCAGAAACAAGAGCAGTTCACCTTTTTTTCCCGGTAAACAGAAGGAGGGGAGCTGAGTGTGTTATGCCTGAATATGCAAGGCTTGCAGATTTTGTATTTTATGGTTTTCTTTTTGCCTTGTTGGCCCTATGAAATGTATGTCAACAGTGTAAGAGGATTTTAAAAGGGTACGAACTGCTTATTAAAGATCTCCAAAGACTGATAGGGAAACACTTTGCCTTGCCAGTGAAAGCTGCTTCTACCAAGATAAATTTATTTGCTTTTAGAGCTGTCAGGGTGATTTCTTGGTGTCTGGTTTATGGTGATGAATTGTACTTTAGGTTGCTCTATGTCTGTATACCCCTGTGGGGTTTTTTTATAAGAATCTTGAAACTTTTCTAAAATGGAAGGAGAGTTATGTTGGGAAGGGAATTTGTGTGCTTTACTTCTTTGGGGGGAAAAAAGTATCCTGGATAAATCTGTTTCCTGTCAAATACCAAGATTTTCCAAGATCCCCCAAAAGCGCTGCTCTCTTGAAAATAGAGCAACAGTGAAGAATCTCACATTTAAAAAATGGCACAGGAACAGGAGGTTTTCAGCTATGACACATGCTAATAATATCTTGTATGGTTTTGAGCAATTCCTCAGGAGGTCCTGAATCATGTTATAAAACCATCCACCCGCAAGAATAATACTAAAGGTCTGAAGAGTTTATGAGCCATCTAAAAACCCGTGTCCAGTTCTGTACCCAGTCTAACTGAGCCTCAGGGAGTGCTGGAAGGTTTTAACTCAGTATATGACAAGTCCTAGGAAGGTTTCCTAGCACATTTGGAAGAGAAACTGTTGGAGACCAAAAAGCACTGAAGGTCCCAGATGGGCCAGGAGTGACTGGAATGGTTCCTTATTAGCCCATCTAGTGGAAACAGTTGTTCTCAGGCAGATTATGCTGTTCCTGCTACTGGTTTAAATCCAAAACTTCACTCGAACGGAAAGAGCCGGTGAGATGAAAATGAGGCCTCGTGGATTCACCCTACAACAGCTGTCTCTCTCTCTCTGGCAAGGTCTTAAAGCTCAGGGCTTGGGAACAGCCTGCAGACTGCAGTGTTGGTGCTGAATTCCCCCCAGCTGGAATGGTGGGTCTGCAGTGGGAGCTCTTGTCCTCCCTGTGGCCCTTTTGGGTGTTGCCACATCTGCCTCGGCAACACCTTTCCCGCTGGCATTTCTGATCTTGATTCACACCGGGCCAGTCCTAGCTGGAAGTTCATTGGGACTGTGCTCAGGGCTGTCCTTGTGAGCAAGATCTGACACTGCCTGTAGTTCCTTCTAGTTCAGCAAGCCTTGGAGAGCAGCTGCCACCAGTTCACTGGCATCCAGCTGCTCCTGGAAGAGGGGAAAGCGTAGCAGAGCAGCTCAAGTCACTCTAAGATAAAATTGTCCCAGGAGATACTACTTTTCAAACACTTTGGAGTAGCAAGCAGCTACACCTGTCTCCTGGGAAATGCAGTTTCTGCTCTTTTTATGTGATTGGGACAGGACAGGGAAGAATCTATCACTTCTTCGAGGTCATTTCCTTCTGTCACTGTTTCCTTGCCCTGTACTTCTAAATCTGCCTGTTGTTCCCACAGCAGCTCAGATTAGCAGTGTCTTCTTTTAGGGAGCTTTTTTATTCCAAAGATTCTCTGTTTTGCTGTTTTTGCTAAGCAGAAGATGATGGGGTTTGCATGTCTGGAGTGAGACTTCACTTAAAAATTTTATTTAGTTACCCAAAGAAAATCCTGGATTGAGTTTTTGCCTGCCCAACTAAGGAAGTGCCTTTGTTAATTCCAGTGATTATTGCATATTTTATTAGTCTGTCAGCTGCATCTAATGTAGTCTTTCCTGTTTTGTTCCATGAGCTCTATACTGGGTAGAAAAAGGGCCATGGATAAGTCTTGTGCTTGAGTGGAAATTTTGCAATGTGTGCATGATCTCCCTCCCACCTGATCCCCCCCTTGTCTTTATCTGAACTGGAGTGTGACGATCCCACTTCGACCCACGTCAACAAAAATGCTCCTGTCGGCCTCCCTGTGCACACAGGGCAGGAATGGTCTCTGTAATCTCTTTCTTCCACCATCTCTCTTGTTCTATTGTATCAAAATCTCCCTTTGGCCATAACCTTCGGGGAAAACTGCACTGACAGCGTTTTCATGGGGGTGATCTGTGGCCACGTCAGGCTGGTGTGTCCTCATGTGCTTCTCTGTGGCCCCAGCAACTCTTACAACTCCCTTTCCTCCTTGTCCCACTTTCCCTCCCTTTCTCACGTCAAAATGAGAATCTCCAAAGCACTTAAACTGTGCCTTCCATGTATTAAGGAAAGGGTCAGGTATTTTTACAGACCCGTTAGGTCCAAAAGCAGGGAGTCCTGTACGAGGGAGAGGAGTTTGCTGGGACACCTGCAGTGCATTAACCGGGCCATGGTGTGACACCCCCAGGCTGTGCCGTGCAGGGGAAGGAGGGGGATGCTGCCAGCTGCTGTTGTTCCTCGTGTGACCCCCATGTCAGGCCTCTGCCATCAGAGGGATTCTTGTCCTCAGCTCCTCCGACTGCCTGCACAGTTCCCAGGCGGGAGCCGAGTGCCATGTGGGGCCTGAAGGGAGGGCTGCAGCCTCCCCTTGGCTGGGACCAGGCTTCTGTGACACTTCCCTCACAAGTTTCCATTCCTGAAAGCACATTTGGTCTGTTCTGAACACGCCACTCTGCCACACTGCATTGACTTCACTGAGGTGGTTCCTGACTGCCACCCCTTGAGAGGAGTGAGCTCAGCGGCACCCGCGGAGCTCAGTGAAGTCATGGTGTTTGCTCCAGGATTCTGAGGACAGGACAACATGACCAGAACTCCTCCAGACTGTAATGACACTTATCTGCTGCTTTCTGTACCTGCTGTGTCACTGCACTTCTTTCTCACATGCAGACTCGGTCCTGAGTCAAGATTTTGCTTTTGGCAGCTGCCATAACCTGAGTCTCCAGAACGGCTAAACGACCTTGCCCCTGTTTTGCTCCTCCTCATATCCTGCTATTTCCTGTTCTTTTCTGACCTGTATTGTTGTCATCCTCTCTGCTTATATTCTGAATAATCTGATAGAAGTTAAAGAAGGTGGTTTTTCATTCTTATGTTTTTATGTAGCAGTTCCAGCTGGTGTACAAGAGCACTTGTGCATCACAGACAGGCAGGAGTATGAGCAATAAATAGCGTTTCTCATTAGTGCTATGTGTTTTCCTACCATGTGAATTTTCTTTTTCCTAATTATTTTTCCCTCTTTGAAGTCAATTACTTGAATGTGGTGACAAGATTACACGATGGTGCTGCCAAGCCAGACGTGTCTCAATCTCCGTGAATTCCCAGCATGACTTTTTGTTATGCACTGAGGAGGGACAGATGTGTGACACTGGAAACATGATTCAAATGGGGGGGGGGGTTTGTATGCAAATACCTTGGGCTAGAATCAGTTAAAAAAACCCCATGGTTTACCAATAACAGTACAATAACTCATCCTTTGGTGCTGCTGAGATTCCTGTGTGCTCTGGGGTGTGGATGCAAACAGGTCTGTTGAACTTGCCTGGCCTGGTCACGGAGATAAGGACAAACATGGGAATAAATCATGCAGGATGGGACCTTAAACCTGAGTGGAACATGAGGTTACAGCAACTGTAACCCAGTCTGATCTTGAGTACAGGGTGCTTTAGAGGAAATTATGATGCATCCATGATGCTCCTTGTAGCTCCAAACCATCTGGAGACATTTCTGTAATTGAAGAATAGTTTTCTAACCTTCTTCTGGCCTGGGTTCTGGTGATCAGGATCTGAGACTGAGGATGAGGGTTTGAAAAGAAGTACTCTGCAGATTGCTAGACCTGTGACACTGATAGGTATTATTATTATTATTTTATTTTGGGTGTGCTGCAGTGTCAGCACTTCCCATAACACGGATTTTTGTCTGGTGACCAAGATATGCAGTGCCAGCTGAAACTTTTGGCAGCTGAATGGGGCGCATTTGTGATTTTTGTCTCTTGTATGCTGATTTGGGGCTGGGTTTCAGCATTCCAGCTGACCATCTCAGTAAAATGTTCAGCTGTGAAATGATTTGCAATTTTAATCTTTAGATTAGGGCTTTTTTTTTGAATGAATGAAACAGTGACCGCTCGGGAAGCTCATAGCTGGTGTCTGAAGCTATCTGGGATATCTGGAAGGTGGCACTGGATGTGATGACTTGCAGGATTTGTGACAAAGGGCTGTGCTTGAGTAACCTTATCAAGCAGGGAGTGCAGTATTTAGTCATCTGTGTTAGCTCTGCAGCCACCTATGCACAAAGCTGGGGACTTGCTGTGCCCCAAATGCTCCTCTGGCCTTGCTGGTGACCCACTGTGCCCACCTGCCTCGTACAAGCACCTTGCCTCGGTGAAATTCTCTCCTGTGGAAGGGTACAGGTCCCACCCTGACTTCAGTGCTTTGGTTTCCTGCTTTCAGGCCACCAGTGGTAGCATAGGGCCCTTTTTATGTATCACCAAGTCACAGGTGTGTAAATACCTGTTTCCTTCCAAATAATTTTAAGGGATTTCTCGACAAGCCCCGATGCAGTAAGTTGTTGCAGTCTGTGGTCTGTTTGAGAAGCATCTCTCTGGATCCTCATAGGAAGCTCAACTCATTCTTGCAGACCTTATTGGGTGTATATATAGAGTGTATATATTATATTCATAGAGCAATTTCCCTCAGAAATCATTTGGAAGAGCAAATCATGGTTCTGGAATAATCATTCAAGCTTCAGTTGTGCTTTCTCTTTATATACCTGCTGCAGATGTTTTCTCTGAAAATGCACAAAGCATTTTTTTAGCAACACTCACGGTGCTGTCCTCTCAGACCTTTGCTGATGTTCTTTATCTTTATTGGTAGTGTTGCATCTGGGCATAAGCTGCTTTTTGTGGTTGGATGGAAGATTTTTATCTGGCCATTTCAAACAAATCTCTCTCTCTGTAATCAGTGGAGTGAATGTGGCTTTTATGGTTTTACTGCTCTGTGCTACCAACTCCACCCCTTTTTAGCATTTTAAATAACAGCTCTCCCAATTCTGCTCTGTTTTGGGCCAGTGGAGGGTCCTGATGCATTAATTGAAGGCTGGATTGAGACCAAAAAGAGAGATAAGAATTAGCTTTGTTTTGAGCTCTGTGCATCTAACCCTGCCCTCAGCACTGGCAGTATCCAGGCTTCTGCATGGGTTTGTTTTTTTAAAAAAAAAGATACAACCCACAATATATAAACAACAGATATAGAGTGTGCTTTGTCATGTAATCATTTTAGAGGATCCTAGCACTGAGGAGGAGAGTGGATTACTTGAAGGGTTAGTCAAAGGATGAAGATTAAGCTAGTGGAAAACTAGGATGAATATGGGGGAAAAATAATCTTGCTCCTGCAGTCCAGTGGGACAGAGAGGAAATGGAAGGACTATCGACTGGATCATTTCAAAAGGGCTAAGAAACATATATTTCCTCAAGAACAATCTTCCCTTGGTTAAATCACCCACACATTATTTGCTCACTCAGATTGAAGTAATATGTCAACATAGCACTTATTCCTCCTGTGTTGGGACCCGGTACAAATGTACCGGAAACAAAAAGTACTGAAATCTGGGCACATGCTTCAAACCAACCGTGCGTTTAGGAGGTCTGTTGAACTGGGGGCTAAGCCTTTAGGTGCCTTGCAGGGCATCCTCTCACACAGGTGCTCGGCTCTGGCAGCCACAGGCTGCTGGCACTCTGCAGTGTGTCTGTGCTGCACCCCTGGGGGGCTGCCCTGCAGGGCCACTCCACGGGCACTTCAGCCCCACCCACGTGTTCCCCTCACACGAGTGGGATGTGCTTTGCTCGGGTGACACCAGCCACTGCATGACAGACACTGAAATGGCAACGCTGGGCGGGCCAAAAGCCATCAAATGCAGAAGTAATGGGCTATAATACAGTATTAATTTAAATTACAGTCTTTAATTCCTTCTGTTATTTTGAAAAGCCGTAGGAGCTGTGTTAAAACTGTCCAATTTTCTTTGTGACTTTATCTTCAGAGGAAGCTTGTTATCATTTCGTGATGAGAGATCATCAGTGGGTCTCTGCTGCATTGCACTAAAGTTGTTTTCCATTGTAATTTTATATTATAATGGGATCATAATGACTTTGCTAATAGACATCCAGGATGCAAATTGTTTGTTTCTCAGATTTACAATGTTTTTTCAGTGAAGGAGCAGCATAATGGAATCATCAAGAGGGTTTTGGAAAGTTCCCTGTTTCCCTCTGGTAATGTGGTGTCTGCGTGCTTGTACTTACAACATGAGATCACTGAGACATTCCTAGGAATGATTTAGTGTCACTCCACAAAAGTGTATTTGTTAGGCAGGGTGATTTGTGGAACAGTGCTCTAATCCTAAATGGAAATCCAAATGGTCCGATGGCCACTCTTGCACTTTCAAGATTCTACCCTTGATGATGATGGAGTTTAATTTTATCCTCTGTGCTCCGTGGCTGAAGCTGCGGGATTTAATGCTGCAAAGCATTAAAATTGGATGACAGACATTTTCCCACGGGGAAGATCTGTCTCTCATAGTGACCAGTCATCCAGATTTGGCCCTACCTTGGTGTTTGTAGGGCAAGTACAAGGGTGAGGGGTTGGAGGTAAGTATAGGCAGGAGAATTTTTAGGAGAGTGACACGAGGAATGACCAGTGTGAGTGTGCTAAGCTACAGGTTTTAGAATATCAATGCTGGATTAGTCTGTCATAAATGTAGGTAAAAATGGTGGGTTTCTGGCATATATAGGGGCCAGTTACTCCTACATACTGTGAGGTGGGTAATTCTCTAGTCTAGTTTATGCTTTCCCTGATTCATCATTTCTGTAAGGAGCTCTCACTCACATCACACTTAATGTGATTAAAGAAACATATGATTAAAGTATCATGTGACCCCAATGTGTTAGAGAATCACCTTAATTTTTAAAGAAAATTACCTTAAACTCTTAACCTTCAGTTTCAGAAGAAATGCCCTATAGCCATTTCTGTGTGAAAGCTGTGCATTCCTTCTCCCTGGAAGCCCAGTGCTGTGAAGTTTGGGGGGTTTTTTCCCCTCTTTTCTGCTTCTGTTTATCCAGCTTTGACTTCCAGTGGCTGAGAATAGCAAGTGCTAATGCTCTCTGTTTTTGGAAGGCTATTCAGGTAGAAAAGAAATGGTGCTTTCTTTAGTTCCAGCGTCGTTTGACTTTCCCACAGTTAGAAGGATTTCCAGGGGATTTGTTTCTTCTCCTTCTCCCTATGCCAAGGACTTTAGAGGTGATATTTTTATCTTGGCTCAAATCTTTCTATTTATTGTGTGCTTAAAACTCATGAGAGAATTGCTGGTTCTTCCTTCTGTCTCCAGTGCTGTTGGCCCCGTGCCTGAGGCCTGCTGAAGCCTGGCTAGTAAAACTTTGCTGTTAAATGCACATCTCTCAGGCTGTCAGCTCTTCAAGATGTAGAATTACAACTCCCATTTTCTTGGCAAGATGTCACAGCCCTTTCTTTATGCTTCATACATCTATTTTCTGTACTGCTGTGCAGAGCCTTTGCATTTTCACCGTCGCCTCTGCCCTAGCAAGCTCCTCTGATCCCAAATGCTGCTGTGTTCTGAGTCACCGGGCCAAGCTCCAGTTTTTTAGGTAGCTTTTACCCAAATTCCAATTTGGGACGTGGTGAGAAGGTATAGGTATTAAAAAGGACTGAACAAGGGCTCTGAGTCTGGAAATTAGACTTACAATAATACCACTTCTGGGCACTTGTGTGAGTGGCCCAATAAACTTTTGACCCTGCTTTGGCCAGGCTTGCCTCTTCCCCAGCTTTTCTGCCCTGCAGTCTGTGTTCCTGTGGTCCTTATGTCTTCCTTTTCGTTCCGTCTCCGTACTGTGCCAGCGTCCTACAGGCTTGAATAATACTCACAGCTAATACTTCTGAGGTGCATTTTATTAAAAACAAACAAACAAACAAACAAACCCAAAACCCACCAAAACCAATCCAAGCCACATCCACCTGTGCACCGTGCATATGCCAGCCTGGCTGCATTCTCTGCTTGTTTTAAGCCTGACTTAGGAAAGAACAAAGAGCACGTTCAGCAAGAAATCAGGAGAGACTGTTTCACCTGTGACCTCTACTTCCACTTGTGAAGATACAAAATTGCAACCATCCTTGCTGCTAAACTGCAGTGACTCTGGCAACACGTGGGCTCTGCAGGATATCTGTGCTTGTGTCTTGACCTTTCCGCAAAGGGCTCAACCTGAAAACCATTTTTGTCTCAACCCATCCTGTATTAACCTGCCAATAAACTCGGGGGAAACCGTTTTGTCAGGCACAGTTTAGGCCTGCAGCTCCAGCTACTGAGCCATTTAGCTGCTTGCAAATGTCAGCACTTCCAGCTTTTCTATTACAATGCTTCACTGAATTTCTAACCGCTGTCATGAAGGATGAAAAGATGAATTTCTTTCCCGTGTGCAGTAGGCCATCTGTGCATTGTTCAGTGCAGTACTATCTTCTCACTCTTTAGGTTGCTTAAATAGTGTCACAGATGAGCCATAAAAGTGAGTTGGTTCACGCACTCAAATTATATAAAGTGTGTTAGTATTCATGGTTTCCTTTCACATTCCTGCAGCCTTAAAAAACGGAGCTGCATGAATTTCAATTCAGCTGTCAGTCAGGCAAATGCTGGCGTGCTGATGCAATGATCTATTCCCGTCAGATCTCAGAACATGGAATGCTATTTCAGAAAGTCTGCTGAGTTCGTTTCTTGCTCAGTGCTGGAGAGGCTGAGTGACCGTGTCTGTGCATGAGATCCCCTGGAGATTGCAGGTACAGCTGTGTTGGTGCTGCAGCCTGTTACGAGGGCTGCACGAGAGCGGGGAGATGGCTCGGCAAGACATGGAGAGAGAGGGGGCTCTCCTCAGGGAAACATCCAACCAGGCATGGGTGTTGAACGGGAGGTGACAAAGGGAGCAGCCAGCAGGAACAGCACTGAATGGGGCAGCTCTGGGAGCACTTTCTGAGGAATCAAAGAGGCAGCAGAAACGGCTGAGAAGCCAAGTTTCAGTGTGGGTACGGCCAAACTTCCGTGCGCTCTTCCATCTGTAAGAATTAACAGTGAGCTGATCCGGGGCAGTCCTCTGAGAGCAGGCAGGTGCATGTAAAAAGCTGTGAATAAGCATAAAGATGATGAGTATTGTCACTCTGCTGTTCCTGACGAGATGATGTGGAATAAAAAGTGCAGTGTGAATCTTGCTGGATTTAACGTGAAGCTCGTTCACGGCTCTGCAGATGCAGCTCTGTTTGAGCCTTTTGTGGCAGGGTGTTTTCTTTTTGCATTCAGATCTTGCATTTATCACAAATATTCAGTGCCATGAGATTCATGCCTCCCTTTCAAGTACTTTAGTGTTTTCCTCTTGTTCACTCCGTTTAGTCTTCTCCCACCTTTTGTTGTGCCAAAGATATCTACGTATCTGTTTTCTACAGCATAGGTCGTAGCTGATATTTTTGCATGTGGAACAAGGTGGTGTATTTTTGGATGCAAGACAATAAAGCTTTTCATGTTCATGGTTTAAATTAAAAAAGCTGTGGCTGCCCCATCCCTTGCAGCGTCCAAGGCCAGGTTGGACGGGGCTTGGAGCAACCTGGGACAGTGGAAGTTGTCCCTGGCCATGGCAGGGGGTTGGATCTGGATGATCTTTAAGGTCCCTTCCAACCCAAACTGTCCTCTGAATGTATGATTCTGTCCTCTGTATACTTATACTTAAAAGTTGGGTAAAATCTTGAGATTTTACCTTGCTCAAGCTGGACTCCATTGGTTGGGAGGTGTCATTCCCCCTCCACCCAGAGGGAAACAGAACCAAACAAGGTTTCATGTACTCTAACTGCACAAAGCCTTTGTGTTCATTTAGCCTGAGGACAATTCAGGCTTAATCTCTTACTGTGTAAGCTGAAAATAAAAATAAAAATAACAGTTCTAAATACCAGAGCTCCTTCTGCAAAGTCGCTGAGCGAAAAGCTGTCACGTTGCATTAAGAGCACGATCACTGCTACTGATCACTTCAGAAGGGATATTTGCCAGCCTGTCTCCTGTGTAATCATGAGGAATGGATTGATTTGAGAATAGCTGCACGTAAAGAAGTAGTGAAAAAGTCTGGGAGACAACAGGAAGTTCCTGTCACGGTCGGTAGTGGGGAGAAATACGGCAAAGCTCTCAGCCAAATGCTGCCTTTTCAGAATGTATTCCAAAAGATACAGGCCGGCACCCCAAAAATTCTTTAAAATGTTTGGGTAACAAGCTGGCACGTGTAGTAACATTTGTTAGTGCTTAAACTGGGATTAACAGACTTAGTCCAGGCAAACACCAACCTGTCTGAAGTGCATTGCTGTGTTTTGTTGTAGAAATGAGTTGAGGAAATAGCTGTTGAGGCTTGTTGTGGTTGTGGAATACTGAGTATTTCCATGTTTGCCTTTTTTGAGACAACTCTTCCAAAGTCATAATCTGCAAAGTATGTGTTCCCTGGTGCTCATGCAGACTCCAGGACTTTGGTTTTGTCCACTGCACTCACTGTCGCTTTGCTCTGCCCTGGCTGGATAAAACCCACCCAGTAAAAGCTTTCCAGCTTGAGCAATTTGGAATTGGTCCAGGAGAAAGAGAAACAGCTACTTTGCTTGTAAACATAAATCAGTGCCAAGGTGCTCAGTCTCATAGATGTCCCTTTGAAACCTGGTGGATGACACTAGATTTCCTATAGCATTTTACCTTAAAAATTCTTCCAATTTCTTTCTCTCTGCCATAATTAATTTTCTGTCTTCTCTTTAACTCACCAAGTCTTCTCAATGCCAAAAATTTCGGGTTTATTTGTCTCTCTCTTTTGTCACCTGTTTGCATTTCCACGTGTTACAGATTTTTAAGAAGAGTTGTTTTAGCAAAGATTAGTTTTGCCGAAGACCTATTTAACTTTAAAAAAAAAAAAATCTTTCTATGAATTCAGTTACATTTCTGTCAAAAATGGAAAACACTCTGAAATCTCATATTTACAGTTTTGCCTTAAGCAACTCTGGTTTGCAATGAAAACTCAAAACATTTCGCAGGAAACCTTGTCTGTGTTTGGAAAACATTTAACAGATGTTTTTCTCCAGCTGCCTTTCATTTTGATTACTTCTAAATCCCTTCCACCTTGCACAGCTTCTTAAGCTGTCACTGTAAATATTCTGTGTGCACCTTCCCTCCAGAAATGCAGAATGGGGACACAAGAGGGTTTTTAGGATTTCCCTGAAGGAAGATCGTGGTGCAGGAGCACTGTTGTGTCACAGTTGCTCTTGGATCAGTACAGAGGATGTTTTGTATTTGTTCCACATTAGCTGTGATGCAGAAGTTACCGTTTAATGACCTGGTGGTTTGACCTTGTGGTTGCCTGTCTGCTGGGCTGTGACCATCATCTACCTCACAGCAACAATGCACCTTACAGAGCTCGTCTCCAGAGCAGCCTGCTTGTTGGAACTCCTGTTCTGGAGCAGGTGAAGCAGAGTTGCAGAGATATGCTGAGTTTCTGTCCTGTATCCTGTGGTAGGTCATTGGCAGGTGAGGCAACAAGAATCAGTATCTTATCTGGTCTAGTCGCACGGGGGAGGTTCTCAACAGGGAAAAGAGAGTGAGGGTTATTGCAACACGTGGATAAACTGTGGGATTGCTGCTGTAGGATTGCAGATGCCAAAGACTTCCATAAGCAAGTTGGTGGAAGAGACATTCATACTGTCAAGGACAACTAGATACCTCCAAGTCTCTGAGCTGGGATCAGTAGGAGGCTATTTGGGACTGGAATTTCCCCTCTTGCTTTCTTCCCTGTGCATCTAGCTGGATACTGGGAAAGCCAGGATACTGGGGCCAGAGGGATACTTAGTCCAGCTCTGTATGGCTCAGCTAGAAGGTGAGAAATGAATTAGTTTGTAAATGTACCTGACTGACCTCCAAAGACTGCCCCTTGGAAAACAGATCATCAGGTCAGTGTCACACCACACAGTCTCCTGGTGCTGGGGTGGTTCCTGCTCTACAGGCAAACATCAGGCTGCAGTTCTGAGTGCTGGCACTTTGGCACCTTTTGTGAACACCAGATTAATTTTTCAAATGAAAAGGAGATGAACCACTGCCAGGAAGTTATAAGGCTGGTGAAGGTACATGAGACTTGGGGAGGAGGTTGCACTAAAGGAGCATTAAGTGAGAGATTCTTCCAGAGAAGATCCATGCTCTGAACTGGAACATGTTAACTGATGGATGGAAGATGTGGGCTGTCTCCAAGCAGCACGGGAACCCCAGAGACTGGTAAATAATGAATACAGTTCTTCTGCTCTTAGTGCTGTGACTCATCACTTGCTGCCAGCTTTAAGCACCTGCTGCAGGGGTTGGAGGAGGACTGGGCAGTCTCTTAAACCTGGTTTGCAAATTAAAAGCAGGTTCTGAGCTCTCCCTGCTGCTGGGTCATTCCTTAACCACCTGGATATAAAAGATACCAGCAGCAATTAGGGATGGAGGCAGCTTGGACAAGGTGGACAAATTCTTTCTTTCTGTCTGGTTTGGCTACAGATCTTGACCCACGAGCGATTTGTCTTCCTTGGCTCTCCTGGAAACCAGGGAAGCAGGAAGGTGACAGTTGATAAAAAGCTCTCCAGACCTGTCCCAAGGGCTTCCCTGTGCACAGAAGCTCAGCAGAGGGGTGGGACAGAGCCATTCTGCCAAGGAAAAGCCCGGGAATCACTGACCCAGGCACCCAGCTGCTCCGTGCGGATTGGTAGCGGCACTGGCAGAAACCTGGTGCTTTGTCCCATCATCTGTCCTTTTGGCCAGGCCCAGAACTGTCAAATGTGATGTCCTCGCTTTTTGTCTCCAGCACAGAGATGTAGAAAACCAGGAGCTGTTTCTAGCTGACATTTCCTCAGGTACTGTCACTGTCAGAGCTTGTGGCAGTTCCCCTGTCCAGTGTCAGCTCAGGACTTCCTGGCAGTGCCTATAAAACCAAATCCTGTTGTAGCAATAGAGTGGTGTTTCAGGATGACGAGACCAAGGAACAGCCCACAGTGGTCCCTCTTTCGTGCACCAATGTCCTTTGCTTGCCTGTTGCTGGGTGTCTGTCTTTGCTCACAAATCAGCAACATTGCAGAAAGTGAGTGGAACTGGGCAACCTCTCCTCAGACTTGTCTGGAGCCCAGAGGAGGGTAGAAAAATGACCCCTGTCCCTCTCTGTTTGGATGCCATTCTCTCCCACGAGTAGGGCACTGTAAATTGTGGAAAACAGCTTAGCAGACTATGCTTTATCTTCTTAGAAGGACAGGAGAACTAAGGCAGTACTTTGCCAACAGCTTTACCTGTGTTTGGCCTTCCAAAGACAGATGTGGGCACAACCCATTGACCTGGTTGTCATAGCTGTGTTTTCACCTGTAATGAATTTGATCCCCTGCTAATCACATAACCCTGAAAGCAAGATCTGACCTACTGCCTGAAATTCTTGATGAGATGGTAAACAAGACCTGGTAAGATGCTGGGAGAACATAACTGTGCTGCCTACTGTTTTCTTGTAGTAGGGAAGTTTCCTTAAAAACAAAGGGATCAGCTTCAGTGGTGCTATGAACTTTCCTTCTGAGAGTGTTCCTTCAGGCATTCAGCCAGAAGTTGTTCTGGATTAACTGATTTGTTAATCCAGTGATGTGAGATAAAAGTACAGGAAGATGAGTCTGTCTGATGTTTGGCACCAAGAGATCACACTTACAGCACTCAAATGGAAGGAAGCCCAAGAGCTGCGTGATTCAATTTCTTGTGGAGATGCTTTGGCCTTTTTCTTGCTCATTGAAGTTGCTGTTTAAATAACTCTCAGAGTTCATTCTGTAGATAAAACTGCAGAGAGCATCAGGTCCAGGACATGGCCTGTTCTCTTACTGTGTGATAGAAAAGCAGTATTTAGGAGCATGTGGCAGTTCATCAGACTGTGCAGTGAGGGTAGGGTTAGTTACATGAATGATTTTTGAGTCATTGACATACATTGATTAAGATACTTTTAAAGCTTTCAAAGTGGAAGAAAATTTCTGGAAGTCCAAAGCCAGTAACTGGCAGGTACAGCTGTAGCAGCTGATTCTTAATTGCTGAGATGCACCAAATCCTCCTTTTCCTAATCAAACTCCTCTAAACTTAGGTCACCTCCTCACCCTGTGTGGCTGCTTTGGCTGTTTTACTGGTGGAGAACGTGTCAGCTGATGAAGGACAAGCCACAGTTTCATGATTTTTTTAACTGAGATGGTCAGTTAAAACATTTGTTAAACCTACTGAACCCTGACCTTTCCTGGCCAGCCTAAGGTCTGCTGCCCCACTGTCTTCTCCAGCCCAGGGCCAGCCTTATGTTCAGCTTTAACTTTCTTTTCTGGTGATGAGTTCCTGCCTGTCCAAGGCTGTTACTAATCGGTTGCTCATGTGAGATTTGGGACATATTTGTATCTGTCTGTTTTGGGATCAGATTCTTGATCATATTTTCTAGTAGTGGTGTCTACAACCTATAAAAGCTTTAAGTTTTTTGTAGTGTTGTTTGTTTGGGGGTTTTTTTAAGTGCTGTTCTCTGTTGCCCTATTTTGCTTTTTTTTAAATCCAGAAACTATTGCCTTTTTGCCAGTAGGAATGCCACCACTTTGCACAACATCCTGCCTCTGTTTTCACATCCCAGACTCATTTATAACTCATCACAATATGTATTTTTCTCTGACATAGATCTGCTTAACCAAGGCCATTGATAAGATACCTCCCTGTTTAATCCTCCTTTCTTCTGTAAGAAAACTTTCTTCCTTCTCTTTTAAGAATTTCAGAACAAAATCCCTTGTAGGTCATTGAGAAACTTTGAACAGACGCCAATATTTATTAGTTAGATCATTTCAGTGACTACACTGTCTGTTCTTTATCCACAACAGAGCATGTATCATGTTAGTTGTCTGCCTCTTAAGTGAATTTAATGACTGTGGTGTGCACACTCATCTGCTTTTAGACATTCAGATAAACAATCTGATTCATTGTGAGTTCTGCCCTTCTGCCTTCTGACAGCATTTCCTGGGCCTCACCAGCCCAGTGCCGTGGCCAGTCTTGCAGAATAACTCAGCTCTGCTTTTGTGCTCACTGTTGGGTTGCAGTTGTGTCCAAAAACCGCACCTGTGATCGTGAATGTGTCTGTTGCAAGAAGAACCCTTGTTGTGCAGAGCTCGGAGCCTGAAGAGCTGAGACAGATGACAGGTGGGAACGCAGCAGAGGCACCAGCGGGCTCTGACTTGCTTGACCTCCTGTGGCACTTGTGAGGTCCCACGTGCAGGGCCTGTGACAAGGCAGGGCAGTGATCCCGCTGTCTGGGTCCTGCCACTTTGGCACATCCTGCCTCCAGACCAGGCATCTCCCAGAGTATCAGGTAGTCAGACCTCACAAAGAGTCTGACAGTGCAGTGTGGCCGTAAATCAAAACAGTGCAACTGTTTATCAGCCCATGAAAAATTATCAGGAATAAGGGTATAATCTGTAGAGCCTTTGTGTCTGAAATGGGGTTGCTGAGGATTTATAGTGGCTTCTTTAAAGGATAGCCGGGACTGAGAAATTGTGGAAATACCAGAAGTGATGCATCTACTTCTATAAAGTACAAGATTATTCCCAGAGGGAGTAGATTCTGGGAAGGCAGCAGTGATGTTCCAGAAAGATGCCTGTGGCAGTGAAATAGCCTGTCTGATATCAGCTCCTGTTAATTCACAGGGTCTCAGCAGGAATGTTCTTTGACCAAAGTAGGAAGCACTCAGGTCAACATTCTGTTCAGGTTCCCAACTCTGTACCCAGCTATGCAGGGCAAGCACAGGAGAGAACAAGCCCAGCTGGGAAAGTCCAAATGCACAAAAAAATGGAACAGCTCCTTTAAGAAAGGGGAACCCAAGGAGATTTCTCTTTCCATCAGCTTTCCCTTTGCCCAGTTTACACACAAGCCTCCAAGTCTTGGGTTTGTGACACTTCTCGTAATATCGAATGTACAGTTCAGATATCGTATTATTTCTCTTCCCTGACATTCCTACCCCTACAGACCTGCTCGGGGATTATCTGATGAGAAGTTTAATTTACAAAAAACTTTTTTTTCAATGCTGACAAAAACGTAGCCAGTACCTGGTATGGAAATGTGGGTTAAAGTACTAGGGTGGTTATTCCTTTCTTGTCAGCATGATAGGGAAAAAGGTAGTGTGGCAAGGAAAGCTAAGAAAGCTGGCCAGAAAGAAACACAACATTGCTTTGCACGCTGTTTTTCTAGCAGTGTTGTGCTAACACACAATACATGTCTTAAATCTAGTTAGAAGGCATTTTGTTACCATCCCATTGATTTGGGATGCTATAAACCAGATTTTAAATCAAACCAAGCATTTGCAGATAATTCCTTAGCAGAGCCTGTGCTAAAAGCAGCTGGTACAAGGCAACTCAGGGTTTAAGGTATTGTTACCTTGATGCTGCAGTAAGAGGGGATGTGCCCAGTTCAAGTGCAAGGATGCACTCTTGTGGCAAAGAACTGGAGTTGAAATCACCTTCTGCTTGTCAGGAAGTTGAAGGCTTTCCCAGTCAAATAAACTGAAGAGATTATCAGCTATACTAGAGAATTTTCACTGCAGCCTCAATAGGTTGTGTTAGTTCTGCTGGAGGGTGCGTTCGTACTTCTCTTTTCCTGAACTTCTGATGGGCTATTCAGCTGCCTCAGTGTTTGCTCCCCTGGCCAAATATTCCGAGGTGCCTCCCAGCCAGCTGTTTCTCTGTGGGAACTCAGGGCAGAGGAGCTGTCGAAGGGCAGGAAGCAGAGCAGACACAGGCAGCTGTCACCCACGTGCCTTAGTGAGCCTGGCACACCGCACAGCTCTGGCCCTGCTGCCCTGTCCCTGTGAAGGATTGATGTCAACCAGCAGCAGCAGCAGAGCTGTGAAAAACCTGATGACTGAGAGCTAGCCAAGAAGAACCACAGGTTGATTGTGGTGAGCCACTGCAAGACTGAGGCTGTGTTTTAAAGGTGCCCAGGAGCCTGCTGATGTGGGTAGAGTTCTGAACTTCCCCAGAGAAGCCAGCCTGGAGACTATGTTCAGTCTTTCCTCTTGGTCTCTGTTCCTTCTCTGTGGCTCAGAGCTGATACCTGCTTTTTCCTCCCGCTGGTTACACACCTTGTGTGTTCAGAGAGGTTCTTTTTTAAATATTCACTGGGGCGTGGCTGAAAAGTCTTTAGCCCGAGTCTCCCATCTCCGCCTTCATCATTTAGGGGCCCGGCTCTACAAATACACGTGTTACAAGGGTATCCTTGTAGCAGGGAACTGGGGATATTTGCAGACTGTTTATGTCAGGCAGTATTGACAAAACCCACTTGCAATGGTAAGTAGTGGTGTCATTGGCAGGGTGTTTTCCCAACGTTTCTTACCATGTTCTGCATAAGAAGCCACAGCCAATCGACAGCTAAATCAGGAAAGCCAAAGACTAAGATCAAGGCAGTGTGAAGAGCATTGTAGCAGCCTGCCAAGCAGTGGCCTTCACCGTGAGAGTGGCAGATGGATCCCAGATACCGAAGCCAACAGCGGATGTACGGAGGAAAACACAGTCTGTGACACTGCCTGACGTGCCACATAATCTCCTCCTGAAGAGAAGTGGGTCTGCTGAGTTTCCAGGAGACCCAAAAGCTACCCTTGCAAAGTTAGTCAGAGCAGGACTTTCCAGGACATGCAATCAGGAAGCATCATCCCAAAGTGTCAGATGGGTTAAGAATGATCCAGTGCAGCCAGTGCTGAGCAGGGAGCGGTTGTTGGACTTGTTCCTCCGTGGAACTGGGGACCCTTTGCCCTGTGTGGCCCCTGGAGTTCATGTGCCCAGCTGAGTGATGGTGAGCACAGGGGTCTGGGCTGTGACTAACACTGAGGCCACTTGGATCTCTAGGGATGGATAAAGGGCCCAGAAAGAGCTGAAGTGGACTTTGGGTAACCCACTGAATCCTGAAAAGCTCTTCTTGTTTTGAGCATTTATTAGCACATGTAAGATAGAAACATAGGGTTCATCAGGACAGCTTTGAACAGTGTCCAGTATTCTAGTTGAAAATGGGTTGGGAAAAGTGAAATAAATGGAATATGAAAAAGGGAAAGAACTGCTTCTCCAAACTTTTTCCCCTGTAAAAACATGGCAGTTTAATAAAATGGAATAGATCCAGTTTGGAACATTAACATGAACATATCATCCTTTTACACCACTAAGTTGTAACCAGTGCCAGTGGCTGTTCTGGAAGCTGTACATCAGGCTGTCCTGTGCTGCACTCAGATGGTAAAACTCCATCACAACTCTGTCTGGCTATCACGGAGTTAATTCCCTGCTGGACGTCAGTTTGAGCCAAAGCAAATATTGGCAAACAGGTGAAGGCTGTATGAGCCTCAGAAAAATAGATTTCTAGATACTTTCTCAGAACATAAAACACGTTGCAGATTTTCAAGTAGAGTGAAATTATCAGAAACTTTTAATCCCATACTGGCAATACCATGTGGTTTTCTCAAGATGTTTGAATAGGAAAATTAGTGTGATCTAAATTAATAGGAGCAGTTGTCTAGAAATAGTACTCTTTGCTTGAACTTAAGAGCTGAATTTAATTCAGGATATATCATCTGAACTAGCACTTTCAGCTTGGTAGGAGAAGAAAATAACCATGGCAACACATAAGGAATTACCTTTGAAGGCCCAGGTTTTTGGTCTCCTTTGGGTAAATACTGACCCATAGTAGTTGTAGTGATTTAATTTAAGTGCTTCAGGTTTACCTTATTGTCAGTGGCTTCCTGTGAAGGAATACCTGCCAAAGATTGTAGTGTTTGCACAGCCTTCGGAGAACCAACCATGAGATCTTAAGGCTATTAAGAATTATTGACTCCCCTCCTGCCCCAAAAGATTCGCAGATGTTACTTCCTTTTTGTTCTCAAGTCTTACAGGTTTTTGGAACATGCCAGATTTCCAGAGCAAGAACACAAGTTTGGAGAACACAAATATCCCTTGGGCTAACCAGCTACGTGACTATCCGTGCATGTGTCCCGTTGGATGGGACTGGCATGTCCCCTCTCCCAGGGCCAGCTCCGAGGGGCTGGGACACCCTGCGGGTGGCTGATGGCTGCAGGCAGCGGGTCACAGCGCTTCGTGTGCTTTGAAAACTGTTCCTCTCTCGCCATCTTCTGGTCAGCTCTCTGGCATTAACGAGACTGGGCTTTGAGGCCCTCCTCCTAACCCTTCCCTGGGCTGCTGCCCACAGAAGATGAATCCAGGTGAGGGTAGTACCATCCTCTTTCCCTCTTGTTCCTGTTGCTTTCCCTGGCTTACGAAGAAGAGCAAATGTGTGGTGTGGATGGCACTTGCCTGGGAGTGTGTGAGAGATGCTGTTTGTGTCAAACATCGAGTCTGCTCTCAGACATAAAAGTCACAGCTTCATCCCCATCTAGACGGTAGCTCTGCGCCTGCTGGCTGGTCTTTCTTGGAGCAGCTCTTCTGTGAGTGGTGCCAAATATTAGCACCGAGGAGTTTAACATGGGAACTTCTCTGTAACTGCTCACATGAGGTGCTGGGGAGCTTCCTGTGCCTCGGGTGCAGCCCCTTGGCCCGGACTGGTGTCTAGAGGAGCACCTTGAGCTGCTGGGAGACAAAAGCTGAAAGAAATGCCCCTCTCTGCATGGGTGCAGATCTTACCCTTGGGGACTGAAGCCCACAACTGATTCAACCAACAGAGGTAAAACTAAAAAGCTGTAAATAATAGAACTAGTTATCAATTACTGTGGACAAAAAAAAAATTCAGATGTTCTGGCTTTTCTGTCTTGATAACTACATACTTTTTTTTCCATCCTAAAAAGACTAACACCTTTCTGTTTCTAAAACTGTAAGTACAAGGTAGAAATGTTGATCCCTGACTTCTTGGGCTCATTTAACCGATGCAGCCATATATCGCTTAATCAGTAGAGATGAAACTGTGTTTCTTCATCTGATTTTGAAATTGCCAAAGATGATGACGGGCTGACAACTTGTGCTCTTGACTTTTGTTACAGAAAGAGACTGCCTTGTGCAGCTAAACAGTAAATTTGAAATGCATTTACTTTTTTAATAAGTTCTTGGTACTGCACACCCCCCTGCTGGCTGCTTTAAGTGGATTATAATCACAGTTTCCCTTTTTTTTTAATGTTTTTCTCTTCCGTGTTGTGTGTGAAAAGCCCACACAAACAACAGGGAAAACTGACTGACAGCCTTGGGGAAACAGTGAAACTCTGCAAAATGCTGCCAGGCACACAGAGCAAACCGAGACAACAGGAAACAAGCAATTATTTTTAGTCAATATATGTTTTAATAAGAGCCAAAAGGATCCTGACAGATGTGGGATTTTTGAAATGAGATGGTGTCCCAGCCACAGTTCTTGATAAAAGGTTGAGTTTAGATGCCACTTTTCACTTCTTAGTGACTGATGTGGTCCACTGGAAATTTCAAAACATCAGAGGGTGGTGCAGCCTCCACAAAGTCTTTATTTGGAAGAGGCAGCTGTCCTTGGCTCACTTCCCTGGATGGGAGCTGTAAGGCAGAGTTCTACAACCGAAGCAAGGAGGAATTCACCGCCTCTTGCCACACCACCCTTTCAAAGAGGCCTTCTCGTGGACCACAAAGCCTTTGTAAACAACCTCCAAAGGGATTTAAAATGGAACCAGCTAACACAGCCTGGTGCTGAGCACCTGGGCCAGCTGAGGGCTGGGGCTGTCGTAGCTGCAGGGCCCCTCGGAGCTTCACCAGGACCTACGGGAAGGGTGGAGTGCTGAAGGGCCAGAGGCATCAGCGAGCCAGAGACAGCCTGTGCTGCATCCCTGTCACCAGCTGCTCCCCTGGGGCTGTACCTGGCACTGAGGAGCTGCTGCAGGAACAATCTGTCTGGGACCACTGGGGTCTGGGTCTGGGTGACCCTCCTTCTCTGAAGAAGGCAGAGAGGAGACGTAAGGCCTGAGCTGCAGTTCAGCAGCTAGAGAATTATGTTATGCAGGTACCATCCTGGTATCCTGGTGTGAAGAAAACTTCAGAAGCCCAGCTTCAGGATATGTGTTCTCAGCTAAACCCCATCTGAGCTGTGTGAGCTGCAAAAAAACAAATTAGAAATTCAGACAGATGGAAACCTCTCAAAAATGTGTGCTATTTTGTTTCCTAAAAGGATTTTGACAGGTTATTTAAAGCTCTACATCCTTCTACCATCTCTGCCTGGTCTTTGAGGCACAATTGAAAATGAATTCCTTAAAGGTTTGTGTTTCAGCATGGGAAATGCGGAGCGGGCATTTTGCATTTCTGTCAGCAACATCAGCAGCAGACAGCAACAAGCAGGTGTTTGGGTCAAGAAGAAATCACTGCCTGCCCCCACAGTTGTCTCTATGGATGTGATGGCCACTTTTAAGTGGGGGAAAAAAATATCTCTTTGTGGCTCCTCCAATGCATGTACAGCACCCAGCATTATTGCTGGGTACGTGGCTGCCTGCTGGGAACTTTGAGAGGAGACTGGGCAGTTGCATTTCCCACCGTGGAGTTCTCATGGAATGCTGCAGGCATCGGGGAGGAGGGAGTGCTTCTGCTCCAGTATCTGCAGCTGCTGAAAAACCTTTTTCTCCAGAACGTGGCAAGTACATGAAACGGAAGTATTTGATTCGAAAAGGAGATTTGTGGATGAGTAAGTCTGAAGTTCAAACATTTGCCTCACAGAAGGTTTAACAAAGCTTTCCAGTTTTAGTTGGGGTTTTTAATTGCAGCCACCGACAAAAGCTCCAAACCCCCTGACAAATGTGTGCAGGCTTGTCTTGCCTCGAAGCAGGGCAGGGAGAGGCTGACCTGAGGGGTTTGTTTCTTCTTCTGCAGTAAAGCTGGGCATTTAGAGAGATTTTCTGTGGCTCCTGACAATGTTTCTAACCCATCCCAGAAAGTCAGGGCAGGAACCTGATGACTGTACCTACAGCCACACCCTTTGCCCAGGAATTCAGATGTCAGCTGCCCTGGGAGCTGCCGTCGGTACCTGCAGCACGGCGAGTGGGGACAGTGGCACCACAGAGGGACAGGGAGCCCCAGTCTGTGTGAAATGCTGGCCTGCAGCTTAGCGTGGTGGCAAAACAGGCCCTTTTGCTCACGTTTCTGGGGCTATTCTGGGAGATGCTCTTCTGGCTGCTGCCGAATGGGAGTTGGAGCTTGCTGTCTTGGGCTACCACTGTCCTGCCCCTCACGGTACGCTGTGCTCTGCCAGTGGAACTGCACATACAGTCACTCCCTAACCCAGTTCTGTCACAGTGATGCAGGTTTGGTTAGGTATTTTTTTAATATGGGAAAAGTAGCCTCCAGGCCAGGTTCCCTTGCTCAGCTTCCATTACAAATAATAGCAGGCGACATTCGTTTTATGCTCTGCTCGAGTGTGTGTGATCAGCTCGTGATTGGACTTAATGCCTCTGTAAATAAAACAAAAAAACCCCACAGAACAAAAAGCATGATAGTCCCTCAGAAATCTGGCTGATTCCTGGAAGAGTTAACTCATTTAGGAACCTTTTAGTGGGCCATATTAATTACGTGGATGTGTTCAGAGCAGCTGTGGATATTGCAGTAACAATGAACTGAGGCGGTTTATCAGCACATCAATTATTTTACTGGTATAAAAAGGAGCTTTAATTGTACTAATGATGATGGGCTCAATCTTATGTTGAAGCTATCTGGCTATCACAAAATTATCTCTCAATGAGCTCATCTGTTTTGTAAGCAAGAAACTCATAATCTCATAGAATGGAAGATGTTCTGGCTATTTATAGTCCCTGATTTTATTTGTAGGGAATATCATGACTTCACAAGTGCAGTGGCACTAATCTCCCTGGCAAAGCATTTATCCTAATCTAAAGGGAGCTGTTTGCTGCAGAGCCAGCCACGTATTTAAAAGGGCCATTGAACCAAATTTGCAACACTGGCTCTCCTTTGCCTGTGAAAGCAGCAGGTGAATGAATCGGTGTGTCCTGAATGCACAGCAGCCCCGAGCCAGGCTGAAAATTAGACGGGCCATTTCTGAAATGAGACAGGGAGACAGAGAAGAAGATATTCCTACCCAAAATGGCTGCAACCAGCCGAGATGAATGTGGGCAACAGCACGTGAGCAGCTGAGAATGTGCAGCAGCCTTCTGGCTGCTGGAGGTCTGCAAGGATGGGGTTTTAATCATTCTCAGTTAAAAAGCAGAATGCTCTGCTCACACCCTGGACAGTGAGAGAGTTTGGTTTTTCATGGGTTTTTCCGACCCTGTTCCAAACTAGCTAGTCTGGACTAGCTTTTAGTCCTGAGTCGTATGGAATTGCTTTTGGCATCTGCTCCCAAGGGAAGAAAATACCTTTCTGATTATGTTTGCAGAGATCACTGAGGACCACGGAGCTGGATGGAGTGTATCTCCTGGAGATCAAACATGTTCCCAGCTGAGCCAAATGGAGAATGAGTTAATCAGAAAGCAAGGGTGGAGTGGAGTTTCTGCAGTGTTCAGGTCTGAGAGGAGCAGGGAACAAGCAGAGTTCACTGCTGGGATGGAAAAGGAACCTGTGGAGGTGGGACCTGCTTGAACCAGAGTTTAACTGGCAATTCCACAGGTGCTCCAGTCCTCCACAGGATGTGGAACCCACCCCATGGGACAGGTTGTGGGTGCAGGGAACTGTGCCAGGGCTGTGAGGGCTCTGATGGGAAGGAGTGTGGGTTCACTACTACTTTACTTTCTACCTGACATTTGTTTTCTTGCCTTGCTGCTGCAGTCCCCCTCAGCTACTGGAGCAGGCTGCTGGGCTGCAGCTATGCCTGAAAGGATAGTGCAGCCCTGAGTCTGAATTCAGTGTTTCTCCTTGAAATCAGCAGGTGTAGAGAGTGGAGCAGTGTTCTTCTCTTGCATTCCACCTGGTCCTGGGCTCAGTGGCTCCACAAAGACAAGCAGATTTGTACACGAGGTATGTACGGGATAAACTGGGAGCGTCAGTTGAAAAGGCCAGATGTAATAGTGTTCCTTTAAGTCATAATCCTTCATGTAATATCATACTTAGTTGTCATAGAAACCACGGCATCACTGAGACTTACAGCTCTTGATCCAGCAAAACAGTTGAGCATTTGCTTTTAATATAAAGTATGTGCTTAAATTCCAACTCTTTCTGTGGCACTGCTTGTATGCCTGGAACTGAGTTTGCACGTCAGTTTTTTCCTCTGTGAGGGTGATGTGGCCCAGTAAAACCTTTAGTTGCTTTGGTTAAGCCAAACCAGGGTGCATGTTTCACAACCAGAAAAATTCCTGGCACAGGAACGGCCTAAAGAGAGTCCAAGCAGAAGTTTTTAAAAGGATATGTTGGCAATCGAATGCTTGATTAGATCCCATCACTGTCTCTGCTTCTGCAACCAGAAAAAGCACTAGAATAATGCTTTTCATAGTTTGTTCCAGTACTTAGGGCACTGGACAGCTCTTAATTCTCTTGATTGTATGAGAAGAATAATTCTTTTCTGATTCTAGAAAATATAGAATTTTGATCATAATTTCTAACAGAAACATTCATGCTCCCGAATTAAATAAACAACTTAATATAATTCTTCAGAAGGCATTTTGTATTTTTCTCACTTTCTGGATTAAGTATTTAAGAACTTCTGTTTTAATGTTAAGGTATGTCTCAGCACCCAAAGTGCTAAGAAAAGTGTGAAAATATCCTTATTAAAAGTGTGAAATTATCCTTAAGAAAACAAAAAAACCCAACCCTGGTGACAAATTAAGAAACACCACATGTATTTTAGTTTGAAGATCTGGGGGTTTTAAAACTTCTTTTAGCTGAGTCCATGATCTGCGAAATTTGAACAGGTGTCAGTGTTGAATATTCAATTCCTGTTGCAAATGCATTTGAAAGATAATGTGATGATTTACGTGTTGGCCTCGTCCAAGGCTTGCTGGACTCCATGGGTGGGTTTCCACTGGAGGTCAGTGGGCTGTTTATCAGAATTAGGTGTTTTAGCCTATATATTCCCAGTTTATAATTCATATTTGGTGCCACCAGAGATGTGGGTAAATGCTTTGACTAATTTCAGCAGTCGATAAGTGGTTACACATCTGTTATAGCTGTTCTAGAAGGTTATACTTTTGCATCTATTCAGTATTTGTGCTGAGGAGACCTGTAAGTTCCATGGAACTTCAATAGGTGGAGGTGGCAGCAACTCCATGGTGAACTCAGTGCATCTGTAATGCTTTCTGCCAGCAGAGGGGGGAAAATAAGATCCCAAACACAGAAGCTGTTGTGAAAATTAAAGCAGAAGGTTAATAAAGGTGGCCAAGTCACAATTCCAATTCAGAGAATGCTTGTGAACAAGTCTTCCTGCTGTTTACTGAGCTCCACCAGCTGGTAAATGACTGTGTGTTTCTAAAAGCCCTCCTTGTAAGAAGTTAAAATTTTATGAAAGGAAAAATGATTTTAAAACATTCCTGGCAAATTTCCTTAGCTGGAGAGGAAGGCATAAGCCTTTGTACAACTTCAAAGATAAATTGATTTATCTTTAAGTTTGCTGATTGATTTTGCTGATTTCAGAGTACCTGGCCAAAAAGACAGAATCTCATCCCCAAAAACATTTTATTAAATAGTGTGATTGACACGAAGAAAGAATAAGAATTTATGGTCAGCTGTACATGTGGCAGCAGCCGCCTGGAGGGATATTCCCCGTATTAGCTGTTAATATTTCTGTATAACTGTAATTAATTTCGGCGGGGAACAGGTAGGGATGGGGATGGTGAATTCCCGTTGTCCTGCAGGGCGTGCTCCTGGCGCCGGAGGGCGCTGTGCGCTCAGGAGCCACCGGGCAGGTACGGACACAGCTGGGGCAGGTACGGACACAGCTGGGGCAGGTACGGACACACCTGGGGCACCTGCGGCGGGACCGTCTCGGGCACACTGGGGCAGGTCCGGCCCACAAACAGCCTCTGATCAACATTTCTTCCCCTCCAGGTCTCCTCATCCAGCCATGCCACCCTGGAATCACAGCCTTTCCCCTTGGCCTTCCCCACCTTGGGCCGCCCTTGTCCCTGCTCGGTGGCCACTCTTGGCAGCTCTTCTGGGCTATGGCACTGCTTCCTCAGGGATTCCTAGAGACTCTTCTGTCACAGTGGGTCATTATTCAGGTTATGTTTTCCTCTTCATGGCTTAATTTCATTTTTCTTGCTTGGTCTCTGTGTCAGTGCTAAATAATCATAGAATCAGCCAGATTAGAAAAGACCTCTGAGATCATCAAGTCCAACCCTCAATCCAACCCCTCTGTGGTTCCCAGACCTTGGCACTGATACCACATCCAGTCTCACCTTAAACACCTCCAGGGATGGTGAATCCACCCCCTCCCTGGGCAGCCCATTCCAATGGCTGAGCACTCTCTCTGGAAAGGGTTTCTTCTAATATTCAACCTAAACCTCCGCTGGCACAGCTGGAGACCAAGCCCTCTTGTCCTGCTGCTGATTGCCTGGGAGAAGAGACCAACCCTCATCTGGCTCCAACCTCCTGTCAGGGAGTTGTAGAGAGCGATGAGGTCTCCCCTGAGCCTTCTCTTCTCCAGACTGAACATCCCCAGCTCCCTCAGCCTCTCCTCACAGCACTTGTGCTCCAGTCCCTTCCCCAGCCTGGTTGTTCTTCTCTGGACCTGCTCCAGCCCCTCAATGTCTTTCCTGACCTGAGGGGCCCAGAACTGAACACAGCACTCAAGGTGTGGCCTCCCCAGTGCTGAGTACAGGGGAAGGATCACTTCCCTGCTCCTGCTGCCACCCTGTTCCTGATCCAGGCCAGGATCCATTGGCCTTCTTGGCCACCTGGGCACACTCTGGTTCATGTTCAGCCTCCTATCAATCAGCACCCCCAGGTCCCTTTCTGCCTGATGCCTTTGCAGGTTGATTGCAGGACCTGTAAGACTGATTTCTTCCTTCAGTGTAAAGCACTCAAATTTTGGACAACAGATAAGATAATCTAGGCAAGAAACCTTCAGCCAGCATGACGAACAACTTACCCCAAAAATTTATTGGGTCCTTATCCTGGAAGATGCATTTGTACACTGTTGTTTTAGATTACATGAATGCTATAGACAAGGAAAGAAAATTAACTTTTCTGCATTGCTGGTACTATTTTTGCTTTTAACATCAGTGCTATCCTTGCCCTTTCACACACAGCTCCAAGTGCCCTGTTGCTGGGAAGGAATGTCCTGTCAAATTGTCTTACCATCGTGGTGGTACCACTGCTGACGTTCTTGGACCTGTTTCTAAGCCTGCATAAGGATTATGGACGCAAATTAATCTCCACAGTTTGTTAATATTAAATCATTTACTTTCATTAAAGGCTGAAAATAATTACCTTCTCACAGTGTACACATTGCTTACTTTCTAGGTGCCTAGCCTGAATCCCCCGTGGGTGGGGTTCATTTTACCTGATTCTAAACATCTTTTAGACATAGAGCTTGAACTATTTTCATCAACTTCCTTCAGAATCACAAAGAAAGAAACAATTAACCCAGTTAATTCTAAGATTCTATGATTCTACTCTACAGACAAAAAATATAGTTTGAGGAGATTTAATTGAAATTTTTAGAATTGCAAAGCAAACTTAAAGCTAATCACAATGGGGTTGGATCAAGGGTTGGACTTGATGATCTTGGAGGTCTCTTCCAACCCAGTTAATTCTATAATTCTATGATTTTCACAAGGTGTTTCAGCTACCCCATCTTAGGCTTTTTTTTTAGGAGGAGATAAATTATTTTCTGGCGGGACACAGTCAGGGACACTTTTCTGCAAAAAAGGCAACTGCACAGTGAACAATTATGGGAAAAAACCCAGTGTTCTATGAGCATTGCTCATTTGAAAGAACAAACAATGTGCAAATACAAGACTGTTACAATACAAATGTTCTGACACTAAATATGTCATATAGCTCTTTGAAATGTTAACAATGGCCTCCCCTACCCCCCAAAAAAGATATAATCTCTGAGCACATCCACAGTATTGTGCAAGCAACTTCTTTCGAGAATCACCTCTTCATAAGGATGATCCAGAACACAGGAACAGAATGATTCTGGGGGGAAATTCTTAAGCATTCGCCTTTACAGCAGATTACTCAGCCACTTCAAAATGAAATCTGCTGAAATGGGCCTGTTTCACAGCAAAAATCGGAACTCTTTGCCTATGAAGTAAATGTCAGAGATATGTTTGAGGTTGGGGTTTTTTGGGGTTTTAAAAAGTAATTCTTATATTGGGCAAGACTTGTTCCCAGATTTTCCCAAGACAAATGAATAATGCCTTCTTAAAACATCACCACATCCTGTATGGTATTGTAAAACCTAACTTCTGAGTTGTCATTGATTTATTTAATGAAATAAGTATAGAAAGTTAATTTTTTGTTTATTCCACAAATAATTTAGCCTTTTGAAATAGTCTAAATCTAAAGAGTACATGTACAAAGATTACAGATTTCATAGCAAATGGTGAAGTTACTGTCACCTTTCCAGTATTGGAATGAAACTATGCTAAACCAAAAATATTCACTCGCTTTCTTCTTTTTCATTACAAATTCAACGGAAAATTTTAATACAAGTCAAAATTACAAAATAATGGATGGGATTCATTATCTTCCAATGCATTATTTTATTCAGTGTGCAAACGACACAGTTACCTAGGTATTTCTAACATAATTTACCCTGCTATAAAAAAAACCCTTCGGGCTAAAGGAGGTATTTTGACACCCAGAACAACAAAACATCAAGAAGCTCTACTTCCTTTCCACATTGCTGTAAGTAACAATATTTTTCCAGCATTTTCAATGTATTTGCCCTATTTCCATGTTTTAATGTAAATATTTTACTCTCTGGAAATAGTGATCAACATGACAGTTCATCTTCATTTTATGTTAGCAGGGACCTCAGATCTTATCCAGGCGTACACCAATACATCATACAGCCATATATGTACACCAGTCCAATTTAAATGTACTTTTACTGACCTGCTGAGCTAAGTTGCTTACAAATCATCATTACTACAGGTGTTTCATGCCCCAAGACATGTAAGAATCAAAACATTTCATATAAAACAGCTTTTCCGACAAAAATCACACTCAAGACTGAAACCAAATGTTAGCCAATAAAATCAGTAAGTAAATAAAACTGTTTTCATGAAATCTTAGGACTTGAAAGTCAAGACTTCATCTAGACCACTGTCTGCCCCAAGAGAGTATCAAGTGTAGATAAGAAATTGCTGGAAATGTCAAGAATTATGGATATTCCAATATCTTAGGAAATGTATTCAATTTCCCTTTATCTTAATTTACCAAGTATCTAGTTTAATTTAGCTGCATTTACGCATCTTATTCAAAGAGACATAAATCTATTTTGGTTTTGCAGCAGCCTTTTGTCTATCAAAGGACTGAGATGAACGTTTCAGTGAAGAATGCCCAATTCCACTTGTCTTTCCTTTCAGTCACATTCCCTAAACACTTCATAATTCTGATTCTTCACCTTGGTGAAGAATTCTCTTCAGCTGGTTCACATCTTCCCCTAAATGTGACAACCAAGCCTGATCATACCAGACCAGACCAGACTGACTTCACAGGTCACACAGACCATCACCCTCATTACACACCCTGTCAGGTCACCCCCTTTCCTACAACTTCGCTGCACTGTCAAGTCACGTTGAATCTTAGTGTAACACCAAGAAATTTTTCTACAGAGCTGTTACTTGCCCAGTTGTTGCCATCATGGGATTTCGGCAGCAGGTCTCTCCTCAATTCTCTGTGGGATCTTGCTGCCATCCCTGTTACTTGTATTCTGTTTTTCTCCCCCCATCTCAGAACACCTCCCAGTTGCAAAGATAATTTTCAATTTAAATCTTGTCCTAAAATAAAACCTCTGTGCCCCTCCAGCTTCATCCCAAATGCAAATTCAATGACTACATTTTTATTCCATCATCCAGATCATTAATGAAAATATTAAGTAGCACCTGACCCAGGACTGAGTCCTGCCAATCGCTACTCAATATTGAACTTCCCATTTTGAGAGCAAAGCACTGATAACTAACTTCAAATACGTGACAACACAGACCAGTACCCACCTTACAGCAGATGCATCAAGACTAAGTTTCACCAGCCTGCTTACAGGAACCTCAAAGTTGAGATATGTGCCAAACTCTTCTCCTCCAACCACAGGGCCTGTAATGCCCTGGCAGACAAATTAAACTAGCTTGGTACAATTTCCCCCTGACAAATTTGTTCTGACTGGTAATCATCTTGAATTTCAGGGTTTTTTACAAATACTTTTGTCATTTTATGGGAACTGAACCTAAGTTGACTTATCTATAATATTGTACCTTTCTCTCCCTTCTCAAAGACGGGCACTGATTTTTCCGTCTTCCATTCTTTCACATCTTAACCAGCCTTCAAAAAAAAAATTCCAGTGGATACTGTGGAAGTCCTGACTACTTCATTAACAGACAGTAATATCAAACCTCAGTATGGATACATTAGGTGTGTTATTTTGCTATCAAATGAACTGCTTACATGTCTCTTGCATATGGCAACCTAGAGTAAGAAAACTGAGTCTCCATGAGACAGATGAAGTGTCAGGAAAAGGTGCTCAGAACATACTACAGGTAGTGATCAATCCTTGCTATTGCTCAATTGCAAATATTTCTTAATCAGTTAACGTGTCATTATTTTTTTAAGAAGAAGCCACTGACAAAGCAGTATAGTTTTCAGTTCATTGGTTTTTGTCTTCACCTGACCTGACAGAGCTGTTTTGATCACTTTCAAAAGTCTTCTGAGCTCACTGACATTTGAGGTTTAGCTTTACTCATCCATCCTTTTCCTGCAGCCCGAGACGTTGACGTGACATTAATCCCGAGCAGCTGCTTTATACAACAAAAGGAATTTGTTATGGAAAGCTATTTTAAAAGTGCAAGTAGCCAATTAATAACCAAATGTATAATTTAAGGAAAACTTTACCAAACGTTTGAATTCTTCCCTTACGCAGTCACGTTAATTTGTATGAAAATTTCATCTTCAGAAAGGGCCAAATTATTTAACTGACTTTATTTCTCAAATGTGAAGATACAGGAATAACTTCAGAAAATAAATAGTTGAAACTTCCTGTCAGGCTCAACATTTCAGATTTCTGTCACTCCCAAAACAACTCACTGGCTCTGTCATTCCCTTAAGTAAATTCTCAATCCGCTGGTGGGGTTATGCATGGCCCTCAATAACCCTGAGGACAGATGTGAGTTACTGAGGTACATATTCCTTCCAGATGTTGTTTCCCATAGCACTCTTGATAAGAAAAAGCATAAGCAGATCTTATTGAGTTTGATATTATCAGTGTATGTCTTTAGATAGGAGCAAAGAGAAAGAGTCCTTAACTCTCCTTTGTGGCTGATCGCGTCTAACACGAGCACATGAGATGCTTTTCACCCTCTGTGCCTCATACATATTATCCTGCCAAAAGTTTCTCTGGTAATATCTGTACTTATCTACTCATCACATCCTCAAGTAGATTAGATAAGGGCAATAAAGCTGTATTTTCATCAAAAAACATTGAGGAAAATTGACCACAACTGAATTAAGTATTAAAGTAAGAAGATCCTACACAAGCAGCAATTCCCTCTCTTGCCCAGACCCTCAGAGCAACATGAAGCTACAATCACCTCCTACACATTTATAAGAATATGAAGAATGAGGAAGGAAGGCAGGTAGTCAAAACAAGTCTGAAACATCTCTTCAAATTTGAATTGAACCAGAACTCTGGAAAACCTCTAGCAAAAAAACAAAATAAAAAGCGTAAAAAGAAATCCAAACCAACACCACACTCAAATGCTGTATCTAAGAGGAAAAACAAAATGCCCCCCAAAAAGAAAAATTTCATGTTTGCACTACATTTGTACTGTGTTTCCTAAGGTGAGTCAAAGTAGAAAAAAATAATGTGAAGCATAGTGGTTGCTCCTGTGCTCACTAAAAGCTTTAACACGTAATTCTAGAAATTGTAAATGAATGTTTAATTGCTGCAGTTGTTGCAAAAAGCCCCTCTACAGACATAGAAAGGCTCAGAACAGTAACACATTTTCACAATTATTCATGCTTACACACAATCAGTGATTCTCTATTTTCTGGAACCATGCCAGTAGCATTAGGAGTGGTTACTTCTTCTAATTTTACCTCTGTACAACTCTCAGAACGTGCACCGCAACTGCAGCTCAGAATTGTTCCCCAGTTTGTCTCTCTGCTTTCAGGAGTTACACGTGGACAGAGAACCCTCCACAAACTGTGCTTCAAGGTATTCAATGGAGACTTCCTTTTTCATTCTCTCACCCTGCTAGATCAACCCACCTTAATAACTAAAGTTACCTAAGTCGCATCCTAATTGGTTTTGGTGTCTCATAAGCAGATGTTCCAACCACCATTTAATTAATCAGACACTGAATATATAGACAGATTTTTCAGCAGAAAAAGAGGTGAGCAAATAAGGGAAAGTCATCTACCAAGTCATGATGAATTCAGTGGCAGGGACTAAGGGGCATTAAATGAAAGTAGCAGACAGCAGGTACAACAGAGAAATTCATCTTAAGTTGTGGAAACTACTGCTTTATGTAGTGATAGTTTGAAGAAAAAAACCTTTGATGCTTACTAAACAAGGCATTGCTTGTGGCTCAGGGTTAGGGTCCTTCAGGTGCAGATTGCTGGAAGAAGAGTAACACAAGAAAGTATCATTACATATTTGCCCCAGTTTTCTACTCTTCAGTGCTTTGCTTTTAGACAGTTGAAAGGAGGCTTCTGATAATACCAGAGGGTCATTGGACTGACTAGTATGGCCACTAAGGTCTACTCAAAGCTTCTAAACAGGCAAAAGCTTTTGAACAGCAAACTATTTATGAGGGATAGATAATAACCCATTTGCTTAGAGTCCAGGGAATCTTGCATACAAATTTAAAAACTAAGTAAATATTTAATTAGGAAAAAACCTAAAACTTTTTTTTCTTTTTTTGGATGTCCCCAAGGGAAGAAATTAAAAATGGGGAGGTTAGGTTTTTATTCTCATAAGACACATTTTAAACACTCAGGAGACAAAGTTTAGGACTCCCATTAAACAACTCCAAATATAGTCTCCCATAAAACTCTCTCAGTTCAACATGCTAATAATTTTTAAAACATGATGTTTAGCTTGCAAGGACTCCACTCTTGACTCCTTCAACGTTACTTAAATCACCAGCTTAATGTTTCCTGAAGCAAAGTACTCACATAGCAAGCATTAGAAAAAAAAATAAAAGGACATGAGAAATCTAGATTGCATCTAAAAAAGCCTGAGATTAAGACAGCTCTTTACCTTAATATAATTACTTAGTGGATGTCTTTTGTAGATGTAGTTTAGTTAGAGGCAGTCATTTCGTCATGGCTTATCTCCACACTCCTTACAACCACACAGGCAATCCCTGGGATTTACCAGTAAAGCACAACAGATGGTTCTCTTTTCCTTCTAAGTACAAGGCAGAATTGTCTAACATATGAAAACAGTATGCCTTAACAAACTGGGAAAATGAAGGGGATCATTAAGTGTAGTAACTGCCGTCAGACACATTTATGTTTTCAAAACAGAAAGAGTTGTTTTCTTTAAGTTCCAAAACGACTGTATGCAAATATTGAGGTTGCCTAACTCATCCTTCTGACTTCCTGTACTTGTAGGTATCTAAAGAGTACAAGCCACTGTTTTGTTCATTTATAAACTTCAAAGTCACAAACACACGTGAGTACAGAAGGCACAGATGATGAAGCAGAAGGACAGTAATGTGAAAGCAAGATTTTTGTGAGGGAAAATATAAGGACTTGCACATTGTCAAACGGGAATGTCTTCCATGAACCTGCAGGAGCCTCTGAAGGTGTTTGAACTGGGCTGTCAATCCCTGGCCAAGGCTGCTCCCATTCCTTCCTGGCCACTGATGCCAACTCCTGTCATGCACCTGCAAGCCAAGAGAGAGGGAACTCACTTCAGAGCAGCTGAAAACCAGATGTCAGCGTATTAAGCTACCACACAGATAATGTCAGACAACAGATATTATTACTGCCAATGCAAAACATTATCCCTAGATTACAGGACATTTGACAAGAGTGCCAGAAGTGCTCAAAGGAGGAGGAATGGTCTCACATCGGCACTTGCTTTTGTGACTCAGCTTATGCAGTCCTTCTCACCCCAGGGAAATGCTTAAGAAGCAACCTGTGCAAAATAATTTTATTGCTAGATTATTTTTTATCTAAACCAATTCCTCTTCTTTTCGCTTGCATATCCCACTTAAATCCCCTTTCCATTGTTTTTTCTGGAAGACTATTTCCCAGTTGTTCCCACCAAGATAGATAAGAAAATGCAGCCTAATTTTATATTAATTATAACCCTTTTCAGACCTAGATGGCCACAGCAAAATTTGAAATCAAACTGTTACAGAAAAATCCATTTCTTGAACATTTTCTGGAGGCTTATTTTGCTATTTCTCTTGCTTCAACAATATGCCACTGGAATTTGAGATTCTGACAAATTTATAGGCAAGGCTAGCAGGAGCAAGATGAAACAATGTAAGCAAACAACTTCAGCCATTATTCATCACTAAGTCATCTTACATAATTTTAAGAATGCCCATCAATTAATTAGAGAGTTACATTTTACTCTATAGCCTCATATGGATATTGTTCTATAAAAAGGGATCTTTCAGGTATCTGAGACTAAAACAAAACAGAGCAGCTACAAATATTACCTTAAGTGTAAAGCATTTTGTATGCTTAACAGTGCCTGATATTCTGATCCCACCAAGCTGTGTTCTTAACAGCAACATCAGTCAGCTGGGATAGTTTACAGGCTATCAAAACAATGACTAATACAATAGTTCTCTACTTTCTTGAAGCATTAATTGAGATGTTTGCATGCAATTAAATAAGCCCCAATATAGATATCCTCTGCTGCATTCTGAGGCTCATGTTCCATCGATCAGGTCCAGCACTCAGTAGTTCAGCTCACAATAGGTAAAATAACTATTTTTTTTTGCATTCCAAAGACCTGACAACAAGCAAAATAAAGCCATGAAAGAAATTTTGGTCCACAGCAAAAGATGCACCATTTGTTATCCAAAAAACCTCCTTAAAGAAAGAGGAAGGGAAGCTTTTCAGATGGCAGTTGAGAGGATTCAATGCAGTATTTAGTAAATGCCCTGAATGAAAAGCATGTCCAAGATAGCAGGCAGAGAATAAGAACTCTACTCACCCTCTCCATGGGCTGTATCCTACACTTAAATGCTGGGTCATTAAAAAATGGACAATGGTAACAGCTGTCACCTCCCCATGAGAGAGATACAGCCAACCTGGTCAAGGCCTTCCATCATCAAGTCAGAGTCCATTGTTTGTGTTTAGTAATTAACAATAACCTTTTAGAAAAATAGCCGCCATTTGGAGGATACTGTGGAAGCTGTAATTTACCATCTGATTCAAAGTGACCAAAGTTACAGGCCAAAAAAGATCTAGAGCTAGTAAACACTAAGAGAACACACACCTTCCTGAGACATGGAGGGGAAACAATTTGCAAGGGACTTTGAACGGTTGTCTTGTCACTTTGTTCTTTCCTAATCACCTGCTCTTGGTCACTGCTAAGGACAGGACCCTGGATTAGACCCTGTTTGACTCAATTTAAGTTTACCTCACATGAACTAGTTTATTTCTTTATCCCACCTCCTTGCAAATAAAGGCTGAACTGAGTTGGTTTTATTTTTTCCATAACAGGGAAAGTAATTCTTCAAATGAAAAAGGTTTAAGTAATGGACCTGCTATAAATACAAATTCATTATTAAACCTTAATTTGAATTGACATTTTCAATTCTAAATTTGTCCTTACTTTTGCTCATGTTGATGTCATGAGCTCTATCTCCTACTGCCAGTGTAACTTCCTTCCTGTTTCCTCATCAGCTGGGAAACTCAGGTGGTTTTTAAAGGAGTGACTCAATAGCCAGTCACAGTTTTACATCCACACTCAAGTCCCAAGAATTTTCTCCAAATCAGCCTCAATAGCCAGAGCCTTAAAGCTTCTCGTAAGTCAGTTGGTTTCATAACTATTATAAAACAATGCGATCTTAATCATTCCTTGAATTTAAAGCAGAAGACATCTTCTGTAAGGAAGTTAAATTTCAAGCACCTGAATCATTCAGAAAAATACACCATTCCTATTCACATCATAAATCATCCTCTCTTGTGTATATAGACATTTAGAGCACATATAATCTCATTACACACAAAAAAAGATTACAAAGCACATCTTGTTGCAAAACTGACATCGCTTTTACCTACTAAATGCTAAAAAGAAACTAATTCCCCCCTAAACTTGGTTACTCAAGAAAAACATTCAGTTTTCCAGTGACACTGCGAGGATTAAAGAATAAACAAAGGCTTACTAAAATGAACTTTCAACAGGCATTTGGTACAGCAATGTGTGTTTCTCTGATTCAGTTCTTGGAAGAACATCCCATTGTTAACTTTTGCAGTTATCATTACATAACCCTCACCAATTCTCTTCAGGATTCATATCCACAGTTAATCAGAGGAAATGCGGTTACACACACATTCTGTAGCACCTGCATGTGTGTGTATATATAAATTATAGGATTTAATTTATTCTGAAAGTTATTACTTTAAAATATAAAGAGCAAATTATATTCCTGTTTTTCCCTTTCAGAAGTTTTGGAGTGCTGTGAATCACAGGATATGGCAGTGAAACATGAAGAAAACACACAGAGATGAGGAAAGCTCCGCAGAATCAAGAAAAGTCAGAATAGGTGGAAACTAGAACTGCTAACTTGTATCTTTTAATGCAGCTATATTCTCATTAATGAACCCTGAAGATCTATTAAATGAGTTAAAAAAAATCCCTTTAAATTTTTCTTCAAGAGTTGAAACCCCAAGTACATAAAACCACAAACTTGTTCTTATGACAGGAACACCATTCTCTAATCAAATTGCTTTGGCACTCCCACAAAACGCTGATACCTAGAAAATCCAGTGGAGGTAACAATGACATTAATTTGACATAACAATGATTTTAAGCTCAAAATCTGTTCTTAAGCAAAAGGAGGAAAAATAGTTGTACTACATCTGCCTTCTTCAGCTGCAGTTGATTGGCACAGGTCCTGTGTGGCTACTCCCACACAAGCCCTTAATGGCAGCCATGGCGTATTTTAATCAGGAATGGATCAGATTGTGAGAAACATTTTTGACTACAAGACCATCTTCAGGATTTTTTTTTTTAAAAAAAGCTGTACAGAATATTTTTTATCTTTTTTTAAAAAAAAGATTATAAGTTTTTCTAAATTAAAGCAGTTCTGGGGGGAGGAAAAACAAACAAACAAAAAACCACACACAAAACACCCTGTCTTTCCTGGAGCAGAACACAAACAATTGCAGTGGGAATGAAAGTTCAAGATGTGATAAACTTATGAGGCCGTAACCATTACTTACTAAGGGGTTAATTAACTACCGATGACAGACCTGTCACAAAATGAATCCTGGTATGACTTCTGCACTTTTTCCACAGAGCGGACGAGAATTAAAGCTCTTAATTTTGCCCAAATACATTTTTTTTCTTTTTGGAAAGGAAGCAAAATTTTTAAGTGTCTTAGAGATCCAAGCTGATACAAAAAAGGGACAATTCGCTTGTGAAAGTGTCCTATCCTTCAAAATTAACACTACAAACATATTACTAACAAAACTTGTAGACAAGTAGTTAAGTACTGGATTCAGAAAGAGGTAGAACTCAGATTAAGCAATGACAATTCTTGAAGCCATCTTTGCATCGCTTGGAAGAGACAGAATAATCTGAAATGAAAACGTTTCCACACTGCTGGTTCATGGCCAAGTCACCTTATTTTTTGCTTGCCAAAAACCCCGAGATCATTTTGAGCTTTAGTTAACACCTAGAAAAATAAGGATATAATTAGGCAAATATTGGCTAGTACACAGAGATACAGACACTTGACTGCCAAATTGCAAGACTTCCAAGCACATTAGGAAAGAGGTGTGATCATGATTTTCACCTTTTGTGTTGATATCCTGAAGAATTACAACTGCACTGGGGAAATTCCTAAGAAGGACCACTGGACTAAAAACTTCAGATAGCTTATTTCTTGAATATCAACACTACGATATCTAGGATTCAAAATTCATATTTTTACTGTACTCTACTATACATGAGACATTTTTGTTAAGCAACTGTACTGCATTATTTAGCCCTTAAATTTGAGTAAATGCCTTTGAAGTACCAAGATTCTGAGCAGTTTCATTGTTAAATGGCAGGACTATGCCCAGAAAGGTTTTTCATCTTAAACGCACATCAACAAATCAGGCTGTTGAATGCATTATCAGCAGCAACAATGTATCTTGATTATTCCTTACATTCTGGTGTACGTAAGATGCTATAATGCGAAAGAGGGAAATTAAACATCAAAAATTGATGGGCTACAAAGAAAGCTTTGTAACTGTACAAATGAAGTATCAAGGAAAACTGCACCTGTTCGGGAAAGAGATTTGCAGGAGTGTGCGGGAGAGAGCAGAAGAAAGGGAGAGAGGGGAAGGAGAGAAAAAGGAAAGGAGGAGGGACCATGATGACACAGGTGCAACGTGACAAGAGAGGTCAAAGGAACAATCTCGCCAGCCCTTATCAGCTCACCACAGGCTGTACCACGCACTGTGCTTTCAGCCACACCAGGGGTCGTTCCCATACCCGGCTGGCAGCTGCACCCTGGCCACACTCACCAACCTAACCTTGCAAAGTATGAAAAGTCAAGGGTTTAGCATCTAAGGAAATGTTAAAAGAATCAATCAGATGCTTATGATTCTGGCTTTGCTCTCATACGAAACATGTTGGCCTTCTGGAAAAGATTAAAAGAAAGCCAAGAAAGCTCTATTACAGAGAGGAAAACAATAGTTATGTTTGTAACCCATATGAAGTATATGTTCTGAAGGTTGTGTTATGTCAGACGTTTTAAAAATCGTGGCCTGGTTTGTATTAGGCATAGCCACTCAGAACATGAATCCTGAAAGAAACGAAGGGAAACTGGATAAAATTCTCATTTAAGTTCCCATTAGGGGAGACCCTTGAAAACAAGCAGAGAGCACACTTATTTAAATAACATGAAACTGGATTATTTGTATTCACATTCATAGACTTGAACCAATTTCTAGCTAGGAATTACAAAGATATGGATTACTTGCACAATATAAATATTCTAAATGTTTTAAATATTAGCATAAAACCTCAGAACCCATATTATTTAAGTAGATTTGTCTCTCTAATCAGCACTTAGATTTGGCTAACTTCACAGCAAAGCATTCTAGCCCCGATTCAGCAAGTCCTCCTGCCTTTATGTATATCTTTACACTAAGAACATTCAAACCATGTGATTTTTAAGTCTCTATTTTAAGTTGAATATATTGACTGGTTAAGGGAGCTTCTGAATTAGTATCTCAAGCAGAAGCTCTTACACCAAGCCAGTTGGATGCCAAAGACATCAGCACTCCCTTGCTTGGATGAAGCTGTTCAAACACACTGCTCTCTGTCCCCGTACAGTCAAGCTTCACCTGATCATCAGGATTTCTAACTGAAAAAGAATTTAAACCAAAAAAATTTAGTTGTTTGTGTTGTTGATTTCTTTTTTAAAGGTTGTTTGGTCTCTCAAATTCAGTTACAGTTTTATTGCACATACCAGTTCAAAAACTGCCATTACACAGAAATAGCCCAAGTGTGTCTTTGAAGGAAAAGAAGGTGCCATTATGAAAACCAGTATTATTTCTGTATGAGAAGGAAGTTTCACTCCATGTTACACATTCTAGTCCAGTTTCACTTACAGATCCAGTTCTCAGTCCATCTTATTTCTTTCGAAATTTTTATCAAAAGTACATGGTCTCACAAAGTTAGCAATATCTCACATAATTTCACAAGCCACAAATAATAGTTCATCCCTACATTACCCTGGGCCTTTTTAAATCTCAAGTGAAAGAACTTAAATTTAAACATACTTCACTTTCAAACCAAATATTGAAGCCCAGACCATCTCAGTTTCTTTACAAACCTCACTTTCAAGAGAGTTTTTTTAAAACTTCATTTCTTGGCTATTTTGTCCCTAGTTTTGCTATATTCCTCTTTTTATGCCCTTTCCTGCTAACAGAGATTAGACAGCTTTGCTTCACTCAGGCATTTGTTTCCTTGAAATAGTCTTACGGTCCAAAGCTCAAAAATGAGAGGGAGAAAGGGAGAGAGCAAAACTTTTAGAGAGACAGACTGAAGCAGCAAGTGAATAAAAATCTTTACATGTTAATGAGTATTAAGCAAATACTGTTCTTACACTTTTTTCTCCATAATAGATTATGCTTCATCCTAGTTAGGAAGAACAGCAGCAGCAATGGAACTGCTCCTTCAACAAATGTTGTTACCATTCAGATTATTTCTTTTTATTTTGAATTAAAACAAGCTGGATGAATAAAGAAACTAAAGTGGCACGCCCAGATTTTGTCAGTATATATGGCAGCTTATAAAAGGCTGTCTCTCATTGACTCAGATCATGCATAACCAAGACAGAATATCTAATCTTTCTGGAGCAGAGACACAAAGCACTCTGAACACTTCAAAAGGTCGGCATCACCACAGTATATTGCACTTACATATCTAAGTTTTGTCTTATTAATGTTCTCCCTAATTTTTTAATAACAGAGTAAAACAATGAGTAATGAGTATATCAATTACCAGAAATAGTAATGGACAGACTGTGCTGTGAGATTAGCATGCAAATCACTGGCAAGAGAAAAAAATTAATAAAGCCATAAGAGATGTAAAAATTTATATCCAGTTGGAGTTCACTGATATAGTTGCCCCAGGAAACATGTTCCCAGAAAAAACTTTATTCACTATTCCAGAGTAATTTTATTATAAGTTAACTTGAAAGCTCAGAAAATTTAGTTATTAAATTACCTATTAACCAATTTTTAATATTAAATGTTTCTTTAATGATGATTATCCCTTAATACAATTTTGCCATTTCTAAATGTCATTTAATATCTCATTCATTTCCATTTTCCAGCCAAGGGTGTCACATATTTCAGCTACAACACTAAAGTTATAAAAACCCCTTACATTTTATATATTTAAAAATTAACTGAGAAACAGGTATTATCGAGACTCAAGTACCTCAACAAGATGAAATGAACACGAATAAGTAGAATTCAATTTTCTGTAGGAATACATTTGACTTTCCCAACTTATGAAGCAGCTGTAACCACGACAATTTCCACACTGCTCTTCAAAAACCTAAATACCGTAAAAAAAACCCTATCAAACTTATGGCATCTGTGTTTGTTCTAAGGGTTTAGAAGCAAAGATGCAAAATAAGACTGTCAATTGTAATCCATAGGAGGAACAGTTGTTCTTAGTGCAATGAATTTTTTTCAATCCTTTTGAAGGAAATTCAGATTGTATAAGCAAATATGGAAAAAAATGCAGATTGAGACACTAATTATTTCAGCATTGAGGTAGAAGGTGTAGCACTCCCTTGTGGAGTTTATTATCTCTGATTATTTATAGGATTCTATATAGCTCCTGGGGGCTCAAATATACAAGCTATGTATGAGGAGACAAAAAATATTCCTAACGCCACCTGAATTTGTCAGACAGGTTCTTCAAGCTCCAACTGCAGCCGCTAAAGAGAAGTCAGCAGACACCTAAGACTTGACTGACTTACTTGTTAAAGGATCTTAAAATTTAACTCCACTGACATCAGGGCAAACTGAGGAGAGTTCCCATCTTAGTTTTAGCTGGTTACATCAGGTGCCAAATGTGACTCCCGTCAGTATCTCCCAGGCTCCTCGCATTGGCTGGCTCACAGAAGACACATCCAAGCACCACAAAAAGAACTCTGATTAAATGCACAGATAAAGGCTAATGAACAGAGAAATTAAATTGAGATTACACATAGCAAAGAACACATCTCTTTCTTGGGGGCTCAGGTTCCAGATTCACCTGACAGTGCTTTTGTTCCTAGAGAAACATAATTTAATCTACCACAATAACCCAAGCCTGCTCTGCCAAAAGACATTGCACACAAAATCAGTCTTTTACCGTAGGAAAGCAAAGAATTAACTATGAACTCTCGAAGGTTTGGGAACATGACAGTAACACAAAGTAAAACTTATCCAGTCTCACCCACGCCACTTAGAGCACAAAACATCACAGTGACTGATGATAACAGGCAGAGATGATGAGAGGGTTGTGGGATTTACAACTAAGACCTCGTTAAATCCACACTGGAGTTTGTCTCCCCCACGGTTTTGTTTTTAAAAATAAGAATTTGAGTCTGAAGTCTTTTACTTCAGTTCTTCTTTTCATGAACTATTTGAAATTAAGACAGACAAATATGCTTCCAGTCAGGTATGTTATCGGGAGAATTAAGTACTAAATCACAGATATTTCGTTAAACAGATTTTTTTTTTCATTTTCCATTTCAGAAGTTGTCAAAGTGAGCACATGGTATTGGATAGTTCCTTGTAAAGGACTCCTAAACCTTTTGCTATTATAAAATTTAGTATTAACAGTCAGGAAAATATGTAAACTTGCCATAAGTTACATAAAACAGATCACAACAACAGTCAAAAAATCAGACTCTAGGCAGGACTGTATTAAATGCAAAATGGCATATATTGTACTTTCATCCAGAAAAAAGACCCAAGTATGTGCAGCTTCTGATATCTTTAGATTACCCTTACTTGGTAAATTGTCATGCCTATAAAATTCTAGTAAGAGACTAAAGGAATGAACCTCAGTTCAGTATAAATATTTATTCCAGTGCTAAAGTATTTGCACAAGTTTAACAATTGTATAAGTTATTTCAGCAAAACTACCCTTTTTTGTTTGTTTGTTTTCTAGATCAACAAATGAAATTTGAGATACCAATCTCGTACTTTCGTTGTTATTAAAAGTTTGTAAATATACCATCACAAGACCCTTTGTACTGGTCAGCACAGCCTTTGTGATTAATGAGTCCTGAAAACAAAGCTTAAATTTTTGGGGACGAATAATTTAATATTCTTCCCACAAAACTTGTTTGTGAAGTCACCCATGGGTTTATAAATATGAGCCATTTAATGTATAAATAGAACCTTAAGACACTCTTTTCTATATTCCAAGAAAGGACATAATATTCCCTGAAATTCATCCCAGTTAATATCAAACAACTTTGACTACAACACCAGGGGAAAAAAAATGCTTCATTCAAGCTACAAGTACTCCCAACACAATGAAGCAAATGCAATTGGAAAATCCATATTTGCTACCTTGTACCGTAATGAGGAAAAACTTTAACTCATCCAGATGTATCAAATTAAGCCCTTTATATAACAAACATATAACAAAGTACCATAATTCTTCAAATGAAATTTATAACTCACTTATGCCACATTGTTCTCCTACTACGTCCTCCTTGACTGCTTATCAAACAGCAGTAGCAATCTCCCTGTTTACCAAAATACACGAGGGAATGGAAATAAACAGATTAAACAGCATGCCACAATTTTATTACATGTAAGTGTAACTGGCTTCTCAAACATACACCATAACTCCAAATAGACTGGTTTAAGCCTAAACAGATTCCCTTCATTCATTTGAGTGGACCTGATAGAAATTCTCCTTCTCTCCTAAAAGAAAGAGGTACCAAACACTTCAGACTCCCACTGGTACAACTTCTGTCAGAGAAAGACTTCGCTCAGTTTGTGTTCTAGGAAGATCACATGCCTTTTTTACCTGTATCAGGCAGCAAGTTGCTTATACTGACCACACAACTCTTTAGTCCATATGAAACAGGGAAGGGGAAAAACCCACATAAAAATGCAAGTCCAGTTTAGTCTGTGGAGGAAGATCTCCTGACTATCCCTTCCACAACAGGTGATTTCTGAATGGTCTTGAAAGAAGAAAAATCTCTACAAGCAACAGGGAAAAGAATCAATTTGATTAAAATGAGTCAGACTTCTAAAGAGAGCTGGGCAGAACTTTACAGTACATAAATACAAGGTGCCAAAGAGTTCCTATTTCCAAACCCTGTAGAAGTCTCTTGCAAGGAAATCCACTCTCTATCATATTCCCTAATGGCAACCTTGATTTCCCCCGCTCCTTTAAAGAGGTTTTCCAGCCAGGACCTCCACATCAGGAAGGAAGATTCTGATACTTTGAGCCCTACACACCAACCATCTTAATCAGTCCATCCATGTTCACGAAGACCTTTCTACCACAAATGGGACCAAGTGAGAGTTGATCCAAGAGTCAAGCACTTATCCCACTGGCATCCGTATCTACCCAGCCAAAAAACACTTGCCACTTCCTGTCCCTTTTTTTTTTTTAGGAACTTGCAGGATAACTTCTCATTTGCCAGCAACTAATGAGAAGCAGTATTCAAGAGGGTGTCAGACCTTCAAAAAGTGATGTTTCTTAGTGAGTTCTATAAAAAAACCTGTTGTATTATGATCCCAATCTTTGTCCGTTTAAAAAGTATTTCATAAGATAAGGAATTTTCAGGGCAGCCAAAGTGTAACAGGAGTATTAGCAAGGGAGTCAAAGGAAACTACCAGCCAATAAAAACTATCACTCAAGTCTACCTTTTGCATTCCCAGTTAAAAGCAGAAATGTTCTTGAGCATGACTGCAGGAATAGCAGATAATTTCCACGGTCAGAGTAGTGGTGAAAAAAGCTATAAATAGAACTAGGAACATATTAAAGTTAAAATTGAACAATAGGAGTCATATCACACCCTTTCCTGGCCTCAGAGAACGAAATTTCAAACTGTTTAAGTTTAGAAGGCATCAATATCCCACAGAACAACACATTGTAGAACTTTGTAAGTCAGTCTGAATATTCGAGCAGCCACGCTCTATTCAAGTGTTACAAGCTTGCTTTTTATTACAACCAAGCACAATGAGGTGAAATGCTGTGCCAGCACGGCTGGGTGGGGTTTAACATGTCACAGCTTCACTGAGGTGTATGTTCATGGCATGTTTGTATCTATAATATAGAAATTCATGGCAACGTGAGTTTGGGTAACCAACCAGCAGGAGAGCTCAGTGACTCCTTGAATCAAAATATATTATCCTACAACCAAGAATGTTGACCCTACGATAAGATATATCCAATATTTATTGTGGAAGAGAAGTGATATAATTTGGCATTCATACCATGGAGGGGCAAGGTATAACTGTATAAAATACTCCAGTATAACATACACAAATCTAGTGATAATTTAAAATTAGACTGCGTTGTCTCGAAAATACTATGGCATTTCCATGGAAAAAAGTGACAGTGTAAGTTGGCTCAGTCATAAACTGATGGCTACCACTCAGACCTAAGCAACTGGTTCTCTTTAGAGTTCAAAACGTTCCAAATTTGAGTAAGTGTATTAAATACTGTTATAATGAAAGGTCACTGAGCATTCCAGACAGCAGTTTCAAGAAGACATTAACAAATACAACACTATAGCCTAGACTTTTGAGACATTCCAAAAGTTTAAACTCCACTACATATTAAGTATTTCTTGTTTGTACCATTTCTCTACAAATTATCCGGAGATAATGAGTGAGAGAAGACAAAGGATTAACAAAAATATTGCCTTAATGTTTGAAAAGATGGTAACAAATCCTATGTGTTGACAGAGCACATATTTCAAAATGCACTTGTACTGCATTTTGGGGGCTCTTCAGAACAGTGAAAGCTGAGCAGTTTGTATCCTTTTTTTTTTTGTCAGAGCCAGACAGTTAAAACTCTAGATAGTTTTGAGTCAGGTGAAGATTCCTTCAGATCATTAATGCAAAGCAAATGGGGGGATTAAGGCTGAAGACAATGGGAAGGAATAAAAAGTGTGAGAAATCCTCATTTTTATTATCTTCCAGTGTTGATGCTGAAAAAAAAATCCCTTAATTGGGTCAACCTAGTTGATGATACTGTCATTTCTGAAAACTTACCGCATTTTAAAACCATTGTTTTGTAATATTTTACATTAGCCTGTCAAACTAAACGCAAATACAGCACCCCAGGATATAAGTTAAGAATTATTGCTTGCAAAGACTGGTTAAGCTTCACAATAAGAAAATAAGAGGGGCTTTTAATACTACAAATCTTCTATTCCTTCACTCCGAGTTACAAAATGAAAACAAAGCAGAAAGGAAAGAAAAATAAGGTGAAGATTCTGACAATAAACAAACAGCTGCCTAAAGATATGACCAAGATCTGGCATCAGTGATACCAATTGACTAAGATCCGATTTTGTGGCAAATGTGACTGCTGTGTTTGTGAGCAGACCTGCGATCCTCCTAACCTGTTTAAGGGAGATCTGCACAGAACAGCAAGTTTTCCATCTATCCATGGAACGCCTCAACTCTAAGACCTTAAATTTGATCCAGATCATGCTGGTGTTTGATCAATCTTATTTTGTCACAAGCACTCCAATATATGTTTTTTTCATGTTTAATGATGTCACTAACTCTTACTTTGCTCTGGTTTTCATTCTGTAATTCATGTTACAGAAAACCTTCTCAGTTACTAATGTTTTAAGTTACAGTTAATTATTGAAGCTTACAGTGGCATAAAAATCTAGCACTAAAGTACAAAAAGGGTGCTTAAGAGCATCAACTGACATTGCCAGTGTGCTCATTTATTAACAAGCCTTCTTTAAAAGAAGGTATGAGATTTCATGTGTTTTTATTGGTGACACAAGTGTTTAACTTCTTCCACAAAATCCCTCAGTGATTCATAGAGACTAAAACAAGCTTTGACAAACCACTGCATGCACGAGTACAGAGCAAAAATAGTGGTTGACAGAGAAAGGAAATGAAAACAAGCAAAGCGACGTGAAAGATGTAGATAAATGAAATGAAAGCAGAAATGAGACAACAGGCTCTTTTTCACTTCCTTGAAAAATATTTCCTGTTGCCAGCGTTTGCAATCATCTTTTTATTGGCATTCATTATGACAGAGGAAAGACCTGTTCTTTGCCAAATATTACTGTAGCTTTAGGAACTGAAATGAAGGAGAAGCCTATTGACATATTTACCTAAAGGCACAATGTAACAATGCAGCTTTGAGGGTTCTTGACCATCAAGTAGATGAGCATGTCACCTCTCTTGTTTCCTGAAATCATTCCGAGTTAGTAGCCTGCTTCTAACAGCAACAGAACAGCACTGAGCTACTGGAGTCAATTCCAGAACAAAAATACTTCAGGCAGACAGGTTTCCTTTACTTTTAGCTTAAATTCTCATTTACTTGTTTTATATAGACTGAAAGAAATAGTTTAGGTATTTGTATAACTGTGAAATATGCCCTGCACTATCAATGCACTGGGTCATTTGGCTTAGACACGCACAACACTTCCCTTTAATACTGATCCAAGTACATGTTGTTCTGGAAAGAGTTCAATAGCAGCATTTTCATCTAGAGCCAGAATGCACGAGTTTTCCATTTCTATTGTCTCCTGCACTTTATCTTAAGTGGGGAAATGTACATTAGTGCAGCACATTTAACTTAATTTTATTTAGTTTTACAGGTGCACTAATGCATTTGGATAATCTTTAAAGAAAACAGCTGTAGGAAGTGTAATTATCTTCAGTATTATTTCCCCAGATGATTTGTAGAACAAAGCTCAGGTCAAGATAGAAGTTGATCAAGATGGAAGTTTTAATCTTTACTAGCAATCTTAATGGGATCTTAGATCCACGGTCTTGGGTTTTCTATTCCAAACAAACGCTGCACGTCATAGCTCACTCATATCTAAATGACACTCCTAGACAATCTACTGTTCTTCTGCTAAGTATGAAATCAACAATTAAAGAGCACCAATCCCAGCAATGCTTGGCTACCAAGCTGTGCTCAACACAAAAGTGAAGCACAGTCCCATTGCAGTCAATCAGGATGGAGACACACCGACCTGGGGATTGCCTTCCTTGGAAGAAACGAGTCACCATCAAACCCATACAAGCACAATTAAAAGCCCAGCTACTTGCTAACAACTGCTATCTGTGAGATCCCGTGAAACACCGAACTCCAAGTCATGGGGCCATATTTGGTACTGAAATTACTTTTTTGCAGATGGAAAAGGAGAGGCAGCTCTTAAGCAGAGAAACAGTGTCTGGCTTCAATAAGAATATGATTTGCAAACAGTAATACATCCTTGTGATTTACCAAGCCTTGTATTTAGCTTCTAAATGGGATTTTTTTAAAAAATTAAGATACTAGCAGACCAGTCTGACTCTTCTGCAAATAAACACAATGCTAAAACGTTTACTGTGACTTTCTATCTATGAAAGATCTTTTTCCTTCAAGGCCTTTTAAACTAACAACAGTGGAAGGAATAAACGTGAAACCTCTACATGCACAAGTTCAGTGTAACAACTCTAGGAGTCAAGTGTTCATGCTCATGCAAAAAGCAAGTGAACTCTCATGGTTTGGAAAACATGCCCTTTGAGTCCCCAAGTTCCAAAACACAAAACTCACTTCCATAAAACAGACATGTCTTTATACAAGCAACTATTTTGTGTTGCTCTAACATAAAGAAGTCCAAGTCTGAAGTTTACTATGAAAACCATTTCATAACATCTTGTTTACCCTTTTTAACATAAAATTCCACAGAAGAGTCTGCCTGGAAAGCACAGCATCCCTACAGCATCCACACTGACTGAGATCAGAGTTAGATCTGCAGCTTAGGCAAGCAGAAAATCAATATCCCTGCATGTGAAATACCGAATATTTTGAGTTTTTCCAAACAGGAAATTAATAGGCTCCTGAATAAGACGTTCACAGCTCAACACCAGCCATCCACTCCTTTTTGTGAGGGATTGAACAACACACTGCCAAGTAGAGATACCTTAATTAACTGCAAATGCACTGATCCACATTTAGAAGCAGTAGAGTTTAATTAGTGGAATGACCTGCACAGGCTGTTTAGCCCATCCTCGGTGCTGTGCACAGATACCCCTCATCACAGCATCTGAAGATGCTATTTCCCTCCTCTGGTATGACTTTTGAAGCTTCAAAAGCTTCTTTATCCCTCCCATCCCTGAAAAGTCTTTCTAAGCAAGTTGGTTTTCAGCAAGCATTGTTTTAGACCGTGTTGCTTTAAATTATTAAGGAGAATTTTATATGTCCTGAACATCCACAGATAGAGGAATTCTTAAACTTTTAGAAGTGTACCTAAACACTGGGACCTCTGATTATTAAAGCCTTTTATTCACAGTAAAACTGCTAGTTTTTTCTTGGTTAGTTCGGCAAACTTAATGACAACCTTTGGCACCACATAATACTCTGACTGCTTTGTACTTATGATCCTGGGGCACTAACTGTGTCCAACAGACTTTTTGTCATTGTGCTCCATTCCTAATTGGAATGGACTCAACTGACTAAAAGCACTTCCCTACCTACAGGGCTTACAGAATATGTTCAAATAAATTTAGGTTCTACAACAACACCTGATGCATTCCAATAGTTTTACAGCTTTTAACTAATTGCATACCTGTTAAAAGAACTGGTCTGCTGCATGTAGTTATCTGCTTATAGCCTAAATGACACTACTATCTATTCCAACCGAAATTTTACAGAAAAGTAGCAATAAGAAAAATACAGCTTCATGAATGCTTATAAAATCACAATGTTCCAGCATGTAAAAGAAAATTAAAAGTATGCAGAAACAGCTTTTCCTTCCTTTTCTGGTAAAAAGCACTAAAAGGCTATAAAAAGGCCTCATGCACTTTAAATCAGTCTATTTTAATTTATATTATAAACACAAATTCTTCCTGTTGCTCTGAACAAACCTACTTTAATACAGCAAGAGAGCAGGGCTCTAATTTAGAAGGCAAGGCATCACTTTCATACAGCAAAACAGCTTTCTCCTAAGTTTCCAAGACAGGCTGTATTTTCTGTGTTTTATTATTAATTCCCCAAAGATATCTGGGGCCCATCAACCTCTTACAAACCATTGAAATAGGTCCTCCATTCCAAGAGAAACAGGAAAAGCAGTAGGAGACAGTACTAGTGATATTCTGCCCATGATAAAGCTGTTATTTTCATTCCTCCTATAGCATAACCAGACAGTCTAAAGCTGTCAGGGAGTTGGAGTGAAAACATAACAGTTGATGTGAAAATGAAAAATAAGTGTTGATGTCTCATGAGCTAAGAATTTGGATCAAAGAGAACCCAAAAGTATCAGCAAAGTTGTCTGTATATCATCAAGATTCCTATGAGCAAATCCCCAGCTGGAGATCTGCCCCCTACACTTCATCCTGTGTACCAAGTGGATTTGGACAATGATTCTGTCTCTCCCAAAACCACTGTCTTTGTACAGTCAGAGAAGGGGGGGGAAAGCAATAAAGTAACCTACGCAAACCCAACTAAATTTATGTCAAATTAATGCCTTTCTATAGAAATGCCAGACAAAACAGGCCTGGTGCTATCAGGCATCCCAGTCCTACTTGTAGAAGAGCAAGGAATTTAATGTTTGGGGTTTTTTTTTTGCAGAATGGGAATACTTGAAGGCAGCTGAACAACTGGGACCTTTTAGTATGAAATAGGACAAGTCAGAGAAGTATCTTGGCATCTGGTATTGCTACAAGAGAACCTATTCCGGGCACACTGAGTGCCAAAGAGTCCAGCACTCAGGAGGTCTGCAAACAGTCATTTTTGAGATGTGAAAAAAATCTAAAGGAATTACAAAATAGCAGTGGAATAAAATACTTCAGTTTTAAACGCAATTTAAAAGTTTTTCCGCTTCAGTAACCAATCCCAGACTGAACCCTCTCACCTTTCCTCATTTGTCTTTGATGTCAGATGCCCTTTAACAGGCATTGTACAAAGTTTCTGGCTTTGAGGCATATCAAGAGGACAGTACTTCAGCTTTCCTTTTTCGAGCTTACTTTTACAGTCAGAAAAGTGAGATACATATTTTAAATATTTGTGTTTTATAAGATAAAATAACTAAGATTTACTCACAGGGTATCAGAAGAGTTATGGGAGATGGTTACAGAAATATACTCAAAACTGTCAATATAATCTTTTTGAGAAAAGCTTTTAACCCATATACACAGTGACCAAGGTTGGCAATTCTCAGTTATGCTGTGGCTGTAAAAAGCCCAGCTTTAACAAGAACAAAAAAATAAGTTTAATGCTAACAAGTGCATTCACAAATTGCAACATAACCAAACTCTTATGTTTTCGGCTTCTTAAACAGTTGAGAGAAAGCCATGACAAAAAAAAATCTTACCGGTATTTAATTTTTTTTAAAATAGATTAATTAGGTTTAATAGTTTAAGAGTTTTTTTTAAAAAGAAACCCAAACATTTGAGGAAACCAATATGATTAACCCTTCATTTAACATACGCCCTCAGTATGAAGACTGTCAGGCAAATCCCAAGGAAGCTCTGCCCAGCTGAGTGAATTCTTTCCCCATGTTGAGCATATTGGGGTGAAGTGAACCAAGCACCACCTCAGGTCACTCTCCAAAGCAAGTTTTGGAAACAAAAGGGTCTGAGGAAGATTCTGAAAGACTCTCAAACGGACCATGTACAAGATCTTGAAGGATTCCTGTAATTAGTGAGTTTAACTTTAATCTCTAAGAGGTTGCACACATGGACTGCATCAGGATTATCTTAGGTGGTGTCGAGTACTCCAGGTGAACAAACTGCTGAACTGCTTTTCCAAAACCAAAACTCTTTCTGTGTGTCTGACATTACAATGCCTTCTAAAAACTCCCATGACCTGCAGCAAGCTCTTCTTCAGATGCAAAGAATGCACACCTGTTTTCTTTGGTATTGTCAGTGATGTAGCTTTATTTACTGGATTGCATTCTGATTACACAGGATCTCAGTCTGACGATGGATTTGGGTTCAATCACTGAATGAGATAGTCCTTCATGCACAAACAATACTATCTCACAGGAATTCTGAATGTTTCACATGAAATCTCATGTCAAATGAACTGAACAAAATATCTTAGCTCTCCAAGGAAAGTACTTTCTGGCAATGTTTCTAAGCTACTGTAAAACCAAAACTAAAATACCTTGAATTAAAGCTAAAGATGACCTGAAAACAGTAATACTGAAGATCAGAAATCAAATCCATTCCCTTTCTATGAAGCAAAAAATCATCATTGAGAACTTTAATTGTGCAAACTGAAGTATTTCTGTGACCAGTTACCTTCCTGGCATTACATAAAATGTTTGTTGAGAGAATGGAGAACCAGCAATGTAAAATATCAGCAATTCTGCCCTGGTTCTACCTTCCCAAATTGCAGAGACACTTTCACCAGGAAGGCACTGAAACACATCGCCACATATAAAGTGGCTGAAATCCTGTGAAAGTGTAACAGAGGGCCAGGACAGAGAAGTAGCTCCTGGAAGAATCTCTGCTCATTGTAAAAGCATCAGTTCAGCTTTCAAACAGATAGATAAGGTATCCTATTCCAGCTCATTCCTCACTGGAGGAGAACGGCTGACCAGAAAGGGAGCCACAGTCTCAGATTAGCACACATCTGCCATAATCCTGAGATACCAAAATGATGGCAAGTGTTAAAATTAATAAGATAGTACCACTATCTTTGTGCACTGAAAGAGAAGAGAGCTAATAAGGAAAAATTCTGTCTTGACTGGGCAGATGCACTTACACCATAAATGCATGTGGGTACATGTTCAAAAATACAACAGAACTGCTTTTGAAGAATGAGAACTTTCCACATCATTTACTATAAAAGGACAGTGGATCTAAAATCTGTATTACTCCATTTTCAAACTAATAAGAGAATCTGTTGCTAATGAAAAAGTGAATGTGTTGCCATCTCTGTCAGATCAGTTAGAACAGATGTTTGAAGAGCACTCAAAAAGAAAAGTACAGGAATAGAAACTGTCTATAATATTCTTCCCAGTAAGGATCCTATTTATTCAAATTTCACTTGTATGATACAAAGAATATAATTGTAATTATGACAGCATACAAAATTCAAAAGTCATTTGACTGCTTTTCATTACCGCTCTGTGTGTGACTTGCGTGTGTCAATAATAACAGCGGCATGATTTTAATATGGTGTGCTAGGCAAAGGCATTTTAAGAAGAGATTTGCAAAAGAACTGCCAGCATCTGTTTATAAGCACAAATTGTGCAAATAAAGTAGGGCTGAAGTCAGGAATTGTCATCTCACTTATCTGGTTATGACTAACTGCATTGATGGATGCTTAGTCTACTGCATGTGGTGTACAAGTGGTGAAAGATTAAGGGCAAGACATCAGAGGAGACAGGAAAAAAAGTGCTGAGCATCAAGCAGTCCATCTGCTTTGGCCATACAACAGTTACTATCAAGTGACTAAGAGGCCAAATTTTAGTGTGCTTCAGAAACTGGGCCATCTCAAAAGCAGTTTCAAATTCTACTCACTGAGACGCCTTTCAGGCTTCTCTGACTTCTGTCGATCCATTGTTTCACATAAAGCACAGCCAGACAAAAGCAGGAATTTGGGTTCATGTTTAAACTCAGGCATCTTAAATATCACTTAAGATGGGGTGTGTTGTTTTATTTTTAGATCTGACTTAAGGAATAAAAAGAAATACTTCAATGACTATGAATTTAATACTGCATAATTAGGACTGTGACCCTGTGAGTTTTAATCTCTATCTGAAAATGTATATACATATAAGTAACACACAAATATGATCCCATATTATACATGTAAGCCAGTAAAAAAAAAAAAATCAAGGACTGGTGATATGACCTCTTTCAAGAAGTTTGCTGTGCAGCTTTTACAAGCTTCCCCACTTTAAAGCACACTAAAATACCTCAGTTTAGCTAAAAAAAAAATTTCCCAGAAACATATAAAATGGTAAATGAGCACATGTGCAGCAAGATAAGAATCTACATCTACCAAAACACCATCTCATTTTTTTACCACCACATTACACTCGCTAAGGTGGGCATTTGTATCCCCAGCATGACACACATCTGTGTTCGTGACTCATTTTTGTAGGAATTTATTAACTACCTTAGAAATTCATATTAAAGGAGCATTAAGTGTGGAAAGCCAAGCACTAAGAGCTACAGTGTTTTATATATCTATAAATATATATATTAGTTTTTATATATTAGAAGAGATTAAGGTAGAGCAAAATTCAGTAGCTCCACGGGACCAAACCAGTACACCATGAGAGATGCCTTAACCACTCTGTCCAAGAGTGGAACTGCCACACAGAAACAACTGACTACACTAAAAGACCTCAGATTTGAATTGCATAAAGCTAGTTCTCAGCACAATTGGTTTCTTAAACTTTTTCAAAACTGTAACGGGGAAAATAACGCTTGACATCGCAAATGTCAGAAAAAATTCCTAAAACTCCAATGAACAGTCATTGAACTGTGGAAAAATAAACTCACAGTTAAAAATCAGGTATTTAACTACAGGTATTGTTATCAACAAACACTTCAGATTGTCAGCTGTTCCCCTGCTTATCAATTTATGGCAAAACTGCAACACAACGTGAAGTGACCACCAGCACCGGAAAAGAGTTTAAGGAATATACTGCACTGTCATGAAAGAAACTGTCCATAAAAACCCATCCTTGGAGATGAAAAGAGTTCGTTCTGCATGTAAACCTGATGACATTAAATATTCTATAAAATCACTTAGCATTTTCCAGATCAGAAAGCATCTCATTTGCAGTAACGCACAACAGTTCCAAGCTAATGCTCAAAGGGTGTTAAGTCTGTCACCGGTCTCGGAAATGCTGCTGGAGCTTCCACCAAGCCAATGTACACCCAGTCAGGGTTCATAAGTTGCTGGCAGCCCTTCACCTAATTTCCAACTAAAAAATGTTAATTATCTGTATAAGTCAATTGTCTCTATTTTCTCCAGTGTTTATAATATTTTGAATCATTACCCCAATTTAAAAAGCTCTGGAACACAACTTAAGTTCGCTAAGAAAAGCACACCAAGTATCACATATTTTCCAAACCAGTTTACCACCATTATTTAAAAAACCCTTGACATTTCTCAGAAGCAGTTTTCCACTCATCATTCAGCCCAGCTCCATGTTAAAGGGCTAAATCCTGTCATTATTGAGGATATAAGCCTATTTTCTGAATAAATATACTGTTCCATCTAAGTGTAAAAAACTTTGCCCAGCATTCTTGAGTTTGAACTCCTTGGCTACAATAAGCTTTTTCCATTTCTAATACACATATTGTCAATACTTATTTTATTTAAAAAATAATAATTCTCATCCCCAACACCCAATAACCATTACATTATTACTTTCGTTGAAGCATCTATGCATAAAATCACTTATTTTTGAGAAATCATTTGCTGAAACAAGTTTCTGCCTCCAAATCTCTCTACATTACTGTTGTACATTAACAAAATGGAAAGCAATCCAGCTTTTCAAATCAGTTGTCTTGCTTTAAAAAAATAATACAAAGCAAATGGCTTTCTCTCATTTATTGCGGATTTTTTTCCAATTAAATGTCTCCCTTCAGAATCAATGGCTCAAATTCCCCACAAACACAAATGTGATGCATCAGACAACTTGGTTTTTTTGAGGTGACGCTTCAAACACTGTTTTGTTTACAGTTACCAGAATGATAACTTCACTAGTGACTGGAAACTTGACAGCAGCAGTGAGGAGACCAGCAATGAAGCTGCAGGATTTCTTTCAGAGCCCAGCCTTGTGACTGTCAGCTCAGAAGAATGTGCTTTCTGTGATGTGATGTTTGTCACTTGCAGTTGCTTTTCAGCCCTCACACGCCATCTCCGAAGATACTGGAGACACCACCAACCTCACTATGTCAATGCGTATATTTTTTTCCTGCCCCCTGGATGAGAAACGATGCTGCTACTTCCACCTACCCATGGATCTCACCACGTATGTGGAGAGGTCCTAAGGGAAGCCTGTATTCTAAATTTAATTCACTATTTGAGTTTTGCACTGAAATGATCGTGCCGCATACATTAAGCTCCACGATGGGGAGCTACATGATGAGATAAGCGCACTAATAACTGCAGCACTGACATCACAGCTGCAAGAGAGGCAGCTTATTTGAGTTGAATTAAGTTGAATTAGCACATTCTAAGCCAACGCAATCCTATTTAGTAAGCACTGTTCACATAGAGCTCTGTTTACGTAGCCATGAGAGCAGAATTTCTGTAATGAACAATAAGCTTCTGGAAAGAAGTTGTGGCTTGGGAGACTAAGATGGTTTCTCACACAATTCATGTGCATCTACACTGCCTGTATGTGGGAGCCCAGAGATCTGTTTCTGAGATTCATTTCATGTACTCTACAGGGCTCTCTCCTGCCACAGCAAACCTGTTACTTTTACATATTATGTCTAAGACTAAAATTAATTTGAGTTCATTCACACCACACCTTTGAGACCCCAAATCCCAACTACTTGGATTGCTTCCAAGAGCAATTACTTTCTCTCACCATGGGCACAATAGATTTGCCCACTCTAAAGAGAAAGCTCAAATTCTCCATAAAAAGGGAATAACGAAGAGAAGACTTTTTTCTTCCCCCTAATATCTGAAGTGTTTGATTTTTCCTTACATCTTGCCAGATTTGTTATGTATTTCATTGGTTTTCAGAGGCATTCAAGGGAAAACATGGGAAAAATCAATCTCAGTTATTACAAACACCTCAAGCATTTTTAAAAATTTGAGCAAGTTCGAGTTATCTGTTTATATAAAATCCAGAAAGCCCCACTATGATCATGTAACGCAGATATGGCCGATTTGTGGTTCTTGAGCCACATTCAACCTTCAAGCAGTTCAAGAGAAGCTCTACTGGGGCCAAATGACAGGACAAACACCAGGCTGCCCTGAGCTGCTGAACAATCCAAACCTACAGTCCTGAACATACTGCTCATCTCTCTCAGCAGATAGAACACCACCTGCAAAGCTCCAATATCCTCAGATAAAAGGATGCACATTCAAAGTATTTGCATAACGTTACCTCAACATTCATCACTTTATCGTCTTCTCCAGCATTCTCCCCTTTAAGGTGTTCTTTTTCAATATTGTTGATACCATTTCTATTTCACTGGGTTTCTCGAGGACAGAGACCGCTCTTAAATGCCTGTCCTGTCTTCATCTCAACACACTGCCTGACCACCAAACATGGCATTTTTCACCTCTGAAATTCTAAGAGAAAAATGCAGTTTCTCCTCTACATCACTTGGCACAAGTACCACCACATACCAGAAAGACTCACTGTATATTTAGTCATCTACAAACTACCTTTGGATGCCTTTATATCCCTGAACACAGACAATTTCTCTTTGTTTAAAGCTACCATGCTAACCTACACAGGTAAGAAACACTGCCAAAAATTCATTCCTAAAAAATTATCCCAATGTATTTTAGAAAAAAAAAGTTATACCACCTATAAAATCAGGAAAAAATAAGCATTTCTTTGAAATATGCATTGGTATGGCAGCTACAATACTTTAGGTCACAAGATTAGCAAGATGGGTATTTTATAATTATTCCTTAATAGTAATTATATTATTATATTTTATAATTATTTCTTAATAATTCCAACTATATATATGGCTGCAGCAAAGAAACAAGTGCCATTGTAACCAATTTGAGTGTTATTTAAAACATTAGTATTGAAATGCTGCATATTATCTACAGCTTGTCATCACACCGGATTTTGGCACAGGGGAACTGCTTGGAAAAATGGTATTTACACTCTTCATTTCAGATCAACTCTTTCTTTCCGAACTGTTGTAACTCCAAGGAAGGTTTCCTGCTTTTCCCAGCAGATGTCACTGCAAGGCAGGTGCAGAGCAGGCACAGAAGCTGAAAGAATTGCAAAGTGCAGCACAAGCTGCACAGGTTCCCTTGCCCAGACAAAAAGGCACTTTGTGGATCGTTTAAACACAGTGTAACTTTACACACGGTAACTTCAGTTTAACTGCTACAGCAGCTGTAAATTCCAATTTTAGAGAAAGGATGAGATAACCAAAAATAAAACTTCTACTACCTTTTACAATGTACATTTGATTTGTCTTACAATTCTACTACGCGTTATCCTCACTACTGTAATTTTATTGCATTTTTTAAAGCGCTCTTTCAAGTCTTCAAGGGGAATCTGAAGCTGGGAGACTACATATCCACTCATTTCAAACCTGGGGTGTAGTGAAAACTTAGGCATGTACTCAAGGCAGGCAGTCTTGCAATAGTTTTGTACCAACTATCTATTTAACCCCCCCTTCTCGTGTTCAGTGTCGTTCTAATAGGTGGGTAGTACATGATTAATTGATCAGGTCCTCGGCTCCTCTTTAAAAACAAGTATATGAAAATATTTTCATCACTTCAATCCCCCGTTCTCACTTTTTTCAAGGTTATTTTCTGCTTTTGTAAATGCAAAGGCAATATTTCACGTGAAAATTAAACCAAAGGAGGACAACGCATTTACAGAAATTGGAAAGTAAAATTGTGATTACTAGTGACATCAAAGCATTCTAGCTTTCAAATCTCAGATTAGAACAGAGCCTTTAGCAAGAGAAATTAAAAAGGTATTTTTAAAGTAAAAATCAATTTGATTAGCAGACATTAATAAATAAATGCATACAGTAATTTTTACACAGGTTCTTTCACAATAAGACTCCACAAGCTTCACCCAAACATGCTTTGAACAGTTCCATTCTGTTCAATGCAAGTACACATTTTTCCTAAATTGGCTACCAGGGCTCCATCCAAATCCCACCAAAGTTAGTAGGTTTTTTCAAATTAATTCTCTGGGACATAACTGACCCCATACTGAGCTGCTGCTTCTACTGTAAGAAGAAAGTTGTCCATGAGCAATGGAGCAAACAATTCTATGGATTTGGACTTCAACTGTCAACCTCTTGCCGGCAGTGGTAAAGGTGTTACAGCTGACGGTTCAGATGGACAAGCTGTTACTCAGCCTCTGATTTTCATTATACCTGCAGGAAACAATCATGGCTTACGCAGCTTTGGGGTTCAGTGAAGTGAATTTAGAACTTTGAGGAGCTATAGCCTGATCCTAAGATCATAAGAATAGCACAATCTCTAACTGCTTTGGAAAGTACAGCCAAAAAACAAAAGGCTAAGAACTAAAGCACTGCGGGCAAAACACACACACTGCATGACTTAAATGTGTCTACTGAGATATTTAACTTCATAACGGATTGGAAAAACAAAAATTGAGTCTTTAGTTTTATGAAAGCATTTGTTCAAGAATCAGATCTACTCAGAGCACTCAGAGTAAAAGAATTGATCTTTAGATATATTTAATCAGTAGTCACTTTTGAATCCTGTAGACCTATGGGAGAGAACCATCACATACATCTCGAGTGTAGTTCTCTAGTCATGAACTCTGAGTCAACACGTCCTAAGGATTCTTTCTGGGCATTTTCACTAAGAACTACTGACAGTGTACTCAGCCATATGTGATCACACCAGCTTGCTCCATCAGGTTACTACTCAGGACTCTAAACTGTGATTCCTGTGAAAGCTAAATTTAACTTCTAAGTTACTTATCTCAGAAGTTCTGACTTTGTAGAATTCCCAAAGGGGAGAAAAGTTAAAGTATCCTTGGAGATTAATTTAGGTGGGGTATAGTTTCTTTCTCCAAAAGGCAGAGACCACCAAGAGTTTCCTAACTGAAGAGTCTGTCTTATTGAAGAGAACACAGACATAGGAAAGATAGTTTTATTCATGCATTGTCAGTAGTACTGCTTTCCATGCTACACCTTTACGAAATAGAGAACTAAGTTTTAACCAATTCCATTTTAGGAAGGAAAGTTTCCACACTCTGCTAACCATCAAATACAACAAGGACATTTGAAGTCATAATTGAATCTGCTGTGACTGGATGCAGCTCCACCACCCTCAACAGGTTAATTATCTCACTGACACTGCTTCAGAGACCACAGCAACAAACAGCTGCTTACTATTAGAGAGATTCAATTTGACAAGTGGCTTTATTACCTTTTAATTATTCACTTTAATCGTTCACAAATTTTAACCATCACTTTCAATTACAATGAAATTACACTTGACAAGAACCTCCTTTGGGAAAGATTCTGGAAAAACAACATTTCCTTCAGGCTGCTGATGTTGATGATGTTGCCAGATCAGTTGGGGTGATATAATTAAAGTCTGCCTAAGGTCCTGTTGTTGGTTTGATAGATCGATTTTTGTGTTTCAACCTTTCTCTTCTGTTTCTGTTCTCATCAGAAGTACATCTTTTCACTGCCCATGACTGCTGTAGTGTGGATCATGTCACATGAATTCACAAGAGCATTCTTAAGCTTCTGATCTTCTACTTCAATGGGACTACTCATTGCACAAGTTAGAGCAGCCTAAACCTTTGAGAAAAGGTTATTTCTATTGCAAATACTCGTAGCATCTCCCTTTTGTGGTTCTACTAAGTCCATTTCTACCTCAAGACATAGTCAGATTGAAGTTTTAAAACAACAATGTAGGTATCTGAAACTACCTTCTGCACAGGTTTGGTCAGCCAACTCCATAAAGCACAAGGCAAGATGACAAAACAGACACTATCAGTAGAATGTTGCTTAGTTAATTGAATGAAAAAAGCTACTTAAGATCAAAGTCTAATTATGAGACCTGCATCATAGCACTAAGCTGATCTCATTATAAACAGGATGAATTTGTAATTCTTCCACCAGGAAAAGTTAAAGAACACTCCCTCACTGGGAAAGAGATCCTGGCAGCAATTTTCCAAACTACACTGCTACAGTTCTTACAAAAAAACCAGGACTGACCTTGGTAACACCTGAAAACTGATGGAAACTCAAGGTAATTGCATATTTCATCCCTTACTGTCATCAATACCTCCAAATTATTCATGATGTAGCCAGTAGCTTTTTTATTCTTGAAAACAAGAATTTTGCTATGGTTTTCTTCCATTTCTGTTCGTGACAGCATTTGAGTGACATTACTTAACCAGCACCATTCAAAAGTCGGTCTGTGTCAGAAGAGGATTTCATTCTCTGAAATATTTTTCACTGTAATTCTGAGGAGTGGAACTCTGCTGACAATGTACCTACTCCCTCTGTAAATCACAACAGCCTTACATCAATAAGATCAGTATTCAAAGGCTGGAGTGGGAAGTAGGAAGGGTGACTCACTCCAGGAGCATTAAACATTTTAAAACCACAATAGAGAAGATACAGCAGCTTGAAAATATAAAGGCAAAAACACAGACACCAAAGTGAAAATTCATACAATCCTACAATTCTTAATTTAATTAAGGGATGATGACAAGGGGAAAAGTGTCAATATTTCAGCACAACTATGTTCCAAGACCTTTGTTTTAGGAAAGAGGAATGCTGAAGGAATAGGATCCACCCCCAAAGGTAAAGGCTAAAACTAATACACTCCTCAAAGACAGTTGCTCCTACCAGCAATTGGATTGACTGACTCTCCAAAGTTTCAAAAATAACTCTTCAACTAAAGCATAAGAGATGTGCATAAGCACAGATAAAACATACACAGCTATTCTGATCCAGAACAGCCCAGTAACACCTGTAGGATCACGCACGCTTCCATAAGGAATACGTGTGTAAGGGCAGAAAAACATCACGTTTTTATTTCAAGAACCCCTGCTTCTCCCTTCACACTGTCTTCCCTACTTTATACTACCCTCGTGGAGCCTATTGCAAGATTCCTGACCTTTATTTGCTGCCTTAGTCCCTTTCTACTTTATTTGTGGACTGCCATTTGTTCGTCTCAAGGAACACAGATGACTTCTATTAATACCGTAGTGTATTTGACACCTAAAAAACGATAGGTGTAGCAGAAAAAACACATACATTGCACTCAGTTCAGAACACAACAGTTTAACAAACAGAATTCAAGGTTTATCACTGTATGGGGTATATCTGTATCAAGTTACAGGTACCAGGTTGAAGATTTTGCCAATTTAATCAACATTTCCCAGGTGATGCCAAGACCTCAGATGTCTCAAAAAGTTGGAGGTGCTCATATACCTCTTCACAAAGAGAGAATTTGCTAATCTGTAAAGCACAGTTCCATCCAGGGTTCAATCAAAATTATGACCTAGATGCAACTGCTGACCTATATAATACTCCTATTCAAGTGAAGAGTTATTATATTAACACTTCATTTCTTGTAGCTTTCCTTACCCTTTGTAAAAAAGCATAAGTGAAAGTGTAAAGGACAGCTATGACAACAATAACATGCTTTGTAAGGACTCTACAGCAGAGAAACAACATGAATTTCAGTGTGTCTCCAAAACCAGTAATAATAACCTTTAATGACAAGTACTTTTTAGAATGCATTTGTTTCCTTATTTTTAAACTGGAATTTAATTATCTATTGGCAGGTATTTAACTACAAATAAAGGTTACAAACAGGACGCCACAAAAGTAAGTTACACGAGATGATAGTACATGCTATCTGCTCAAAAATTCTAATATAGTTTCAGACACCCATAACAACTGACAGCAGTTTACTGAGAACTTGAATAACAAGCAAAATATAAAACCTTACAAGTAACTGAGACAGTTCCCAAAGAAGACAGTCCATATTTGTAAGGAAAATAACACATTGCTACACACTGTTAACATGTGAGCAGTGCTACAAAATGGACCTTTAGAACAGCAAGGAGCAACTCTAGAAGGGATAGGAAACCAGTAACCAAACTTGAACACAAGGCCTGCAAGGCACAGCCTAAGAAGCCTGAACCCAAGCATTACAAGCCTAGAAAAAATACCCAAGACTCCAAACCATGAGACAAACCTGTACCAACACGACCAGGTCCATGTAGAAACCAGGAATTCAGTACCAGCAAGAGCCAGGAAAAATACCACAGCCAGCTCTGAAAACACACTCCTGCAGCTCAAATCATCCCAAACCAGGAGCCCCACCCCGGCCTGGGCTTAAATAGGGCTTGGGACTGATGGGCAGAGGCGTGGGTGGAACTCAGGTGAGTCCCTCAGGGTGATCAAGGCCTGTCAGTGCACTCTGAGCCCTGAGAGGGCTTAAAACAAAAACAGGGGAAGAAAAGGAAATGAAAACAGTTGCACCAAAGTCTTTCCAAAATAGTTAAACACTGAGCTTCCCTTCCTAAAGGCTGATTCTTTTCCCATGATAACACAAACAGATTCATTGCTAATGCATTTATGTAATTTTACAGTCTCCAAAGAGAATGGATTTGCGATTTCATTAAAACACTTTCAATAAGGACAAAATATTCTTTTCCTTACAGCACTGAACCTGAATATAAAAAAATAATTATCAGTAGCCAAATATATCCTGAAAAAAAAAAACAAAAACAAAACAACCTGAGTGCAGGTGATGCTATTTAGGGTATTAAGCAATTTCACATACATCTTGTCCTTAGTTACTCTAATTATCTTCTGATTTAGTACTTCGTCTTTGTGTTACGTCTGTATTAAAGATATTTCTAGATCACTGTCTTTTACTGACTGCTGTCAACAAAAATTGTAAGTGACATGATGCTATCTGAAGGTTTCAAGTTAAGATTCAATTATATATATATATATACATATACATATATATATAGTCCTGCTCTAAAAATCAGTGTGAATGAGAGTTTACCGTGAATACTCTGTGACTGTGGGAAGAAGTGAGAAGAGTTGTTCTGAAAAAAAAGAAATATGGTCTATCACAAAACCTGAAAAAGATAAAAGAGAAAATGTGCCTGTCTGAATCAGAGGAAAGGAGAGTTAAAAGTCCAACACACAACTGGGGTGTAGAGGAAGGGAAGTCTAAAAGAGAAGTGTTCAACATTTTGCAAGCTAAATTCTGGGTGGGAAAACAGACCTACTGAACAACCAGCTTCAGAACTGAGGCCTTTAAGTTTTGCTCCTGCTCAAAAAACATAACAGCAAAGATTCCTGGAGTGCCTGGGGAGAATCCTCAGGTGATTCTGGGTAGATTCCTGGAATATAGGAATGTTCCTACAAAGCAGAGAGAACTCCTAGAAATTCTTCCTCTAGAAAGACTCCAGAAAGCACAGAGGGGATTCCTGGATGCACCTGAAAAATTCCTAGAAGACATGGGGAACATGCTGGATCACCAGGCAGACTCCTAGGAGACACTCAGAAAATCCCTAGAAAGCAGAAGAGAAAATAGAACATTTCTAGAAACCATTGGCAGAAATTCCTACAAAGCAAGGAAGGAAAACTTTCAGAAAGCACCAGGAAAACTCCTGTCGGGCCTAAGAATTCTTGAAAATTCTTTAAAAGCACAAGGAAAATTACTGGACACCACAGTGGAAATTCCTTGAAGGCATTTGGGAAAATTTCTAGAAAGCACTGTGAAAAGCCCCAGAAAGCTACAAGACCATCTATATAAACTATACACTAATCTGTGTCACTGCCATATGGGATTTTCTAAGAGGAAAAATGTGAACATGAAACACATACCTAACTTTTCGTATGCCTGAAACCAACTATTTGTAGAGATTTCTTTGCATAAATTAAGAAAAAAAGGATGTGATGCTTTAAGAATGTGCCTTTAAAAAGAGGAAACTGAGAACAGTGGTAAGAAGCAGAGAGCAAGAATAAGCATTCATGACATGCTGCTCTTATACGTTCCTCGTTCCAAGGATTTCAGCTTGCAGAAGTTTCTGACACCAGTGGGAGTCTGGCTCTTCAGCAATCCCCCTGAGTTTTCTTCTCACAAAGACGTCCTCTTCCCACCCATCCTGAGAACTCTCAGGAAAAGCACCCTTGTCTGAGTATTTTCCAGTCTCCCCTTGCACCTACATATGATTTTTCATCCACAGCATCCTTCCATGAAGTTCTGCAGGATCTACTCCCACCTCTTTTAATTTGTTTTGAACAGAGGTCTGAGTAGCATCAGTTGTTCTGGCATTGGAAGAGACTTTTAAAACAGGCATTTCCTCTCAAATTTACAAATTTTGAAAATCTCTTCCACAGATGCCTCAAAGTTTTCCTTCTGTGTTGAGGAGACAGACTACTTTCACTCATTCCTTGCACTGAAGCCGTTCCATACCTCTGGTCATTCTTGCTGCCCCCTCTGAACATTCCCCAGTTCTAATACATGTTTTTGAGGAGAGGTTAGAAGCACACGCAATATCTAAAGTACAGGGGGACCACAAACTCACACAATGGGACTGTTCTGTTGTTTCTTTAATTAACGCTAACATTCAATTTGCTTTTTGCACGTCAGGCACTGAGTCAACATTTTCATGGAATCATCTCTCCTCATTGTATAAAAGTGACCCTTCCCTTTGATCACTCCTCTCTTTGTGCAGCACTTCTCATTGATACTGAATTTCATCTGCCATTTTGCTGCTAAGTCCCTCCAGTTTGAATGGTCCTTCCATAATGCTCATCAGTCTGCTCATTCCCATACTGAACACCACACAAGGATCTCCACTATTCCACATCCAAAATAAGATTTAGCGAACCCCGGGATTATCTGTTATGCTGAAACAGATAACCCACCAGCCCTAAGCAACAGTCAAAAAGGTACTGAAGACAAATATTGACAAATTGAAAAATGTGTCTTTATTAACTATCTGTCCCCTCTATTTTCCCCTCTTGGAAAGGCTTCCACCCCAAAGTGTCAAGAGAATGGAAGGTGCACTTGAGACTCCAGTCACTCTCCCAGAAAATGTGGTGCCTTAGCACAAAATCCTTTCCTTGGCAACTTAAGCTAAGCCAACTGAGTTTCCTTGGAAGAGTTCAGGTGCAGGCACACGTTCCTTCTGATGCCTGTGCTGGGACAGCAGTGACCCAGCAGACGCAGCATCAGGGCTATCTATCCAAGGTGCAGTAACTTTACCGCAGCTTGGTGTCACACTCCAAGGGCTGGGCCCAACCTCATGTGCCTTCCCATCCAAAATTCCTACTAACTGCAATGGGAACTTTTTCCACGTAAAGATACGACGCTGGATGCTCACTAGAAAATTGAGTAAACACAGTGAGGGTGGCTCTCCCATAAAGACATGCAGACACGCAAAAGCTCTTTCCACTCCTTTTCTGAGCACGTCTTTACAATTTCCTTATGAAGTTTTGTTATAACAGAGCCTGGTGTTTGAAATGTGCATAAGTATAATACAGCATTTATACTTAGTCAAAGAACCTCCCCACAGACTAAAATCCTGCCCTAAAGTATCGACATGCCATCTACTCACTTTGAACTATTTTTATTTGATTAATAGACAATCATACCACATTTTCAAATCCACTCACCGTGAAAAAAAACTATGTTAGAGACACTCTTAATTAGACAATTTTAAATAAAATTTTCAGTTCTGACACTAGACGTAGTCAAACTTACAAAAAATATAAGCAGCTTAATACCTTCTTTACTTTGTATGCAGGGAATTATTTTAACAAGACACAGTTATTTTTATTTTGTGAGTTATAATAACTGGGAATTTTGAACATTATTCTACAAAAACTCAATACACATAGAAAAAAGAAAATCAGAAATATTAATCTTCATTTTTAGAATATTATCAGAGTATTGTATGTTCTGCTTTAAGAGAAGATAATCTGGCTCATTAAAGATGAAAGCAAAAAATGGAACATTCTTCCCCAGAAATAAACTGTAAGAAGCCCAACAAGAAAAAGCTCGAACAGTAACGAAGCTGAAAATAATCTGAACACTCACTGTTCTGGTTTTTCAATTTCTTATTAGAAATGGAGTGAAGACAATGATGGACAATATTTTCTCCAAGAACTGATGACTACTCCCTCCACATTATCAGATCTGAAAGGAGAAAAGAAAGCCATTCTTGAGCATCAGCTGCCATCTAGTGAATGGTGAGAGAACTGTTTAAAACATCACTTTCATTTCTTTGTCAGTTTTAACTGGACTACTAGTGGAATACCTTTTTGCCACTTCGTGGTTGTAAATGTTGGGGTCTGTAAATTATTCAGGAGCATGGCTATTAAAAGGTACTCATTTCAAAGCAGAGCAATGTCACTCAGCAAAGTTTTCCATTAACTTATAAATAAATAAGGTCTTGATCCCACAGTTTCCTCAAAAAAGCCAATCCTGTGCACTTTCAGTATTAGTGTTTTGGGGGCTCCACATCATTATACTAAAAAGAACTGAACTAATAGTGTCTTAAAGTAACATAATCGGTAAGTAAGTAATGGCCAGTCTTCGCGAACGAAGATCCGGGGAAGGTCTATTACACCTTCAAGCCTGCGCATTGGATTTTTTAGGTGAGACACAGTGTGCGCGGAACTGAGCCCACCCTTTAATCCT